>JANEYF010003577.1:1007500-1385000 GCA_029963845.1 Rhamnusium bicolor
ACAGTCAGTTATGATGGTGAAATGTCTGCCATAGAGGAAATTACGAAAACGTCTTAACGCTTCGTGTACAGCAAGAGTTTCTAATTCATAACTATGGTACCTAGTTTCAGCATCATATGTTTATCGGCTCATGAAGGCAATAGGCTTTCAATTATTGCCATCTTCTTCTTTCTACATTAACACGCTCCCTATACCTAGCTTACTCGCATTTATGTAATTGCGTTTCTGCTTTAGGGTTGAATATTGCCAGTGTTGGAGCACTTATTAACTTTTGAGTTGTATATATATGTTTCTCTTGCCAAACCCATTTGCTATCCTTTTTTTAGTAATATCGTTAGTAGTTTAATTTTTAGCGCAAACCCTTTTATGTACTTCCTAAAACATGCAAATTCTTTATTACAGAGTATACCAAACGCACATTCCACCATTCTTCTTGCTCTTGTAAGTCTGTAATTATATATGCGCTGGGCTATATTTCAGTTTCGATGTGGGTATGGGCGTAAGACATTGTTTGTTAAGACAAATGCTTCATCTCCCACAATTATATATGGCATAAGTTCACCTTGCACATCTTGAGATAATGTCTTAGGTTGTGGAATGTTTAACGGTATTTTCTAATTTTTACATAGATTTGACTGCTTAAAGATGTTAAAGTCACTTGATGCCCCATAGGCACCTACATCAGTATTGATGAAACAGTAATCTGCATCAACTACAGCCATAAGGACCATAGAGAAAAATGATTTATAATTAAGAAATGTAGATCCACTTCCGTCGGGTTTGCACATTCGAATGTGTTTACCATCAACAACTCCGATACAATTGGAAAATTAATTCTCTCATTAAATTCATTTGCAATGCTTTGCTTGACCAGTCGTCTTCTGTTTTTGCGGCCATAAATATAGGTTTAAGACATATCCATATTGCCTCTCAAGTAGTCCGCACCACGAATAGTTATAGTGCCAAGTAAATATTTATAATGTAATGAGTTAAAGCTGTTTCCCGTTGCCAAATATCAGTAAAAGTAAATAGAAAGGTTATATTTTTTATCCCTTTATTTTTTTTACAGGTAAAGATATTCAACGAAAATAGAACATTATGGACAACTTTCGGAAAGAACTTAATCAGCAAAAGAAAACAGTTTCGGGAGCTGGAAAGTGGAAGAGACGGAAATATATTTATTTCGATTGTTATTTCTTCTCCCTACCATAAAATAACGAAAAACAACTAGAAATTGTAGTCCATTACCGACTAGTGATACAGAGGAATGCGAAAGGGACACTCAAGTAAAAGAACGAGAAAACCAAGATCCTCAACTATCTATATCTTCGTCGCAAAAATAGTTTCCAATAAAGAGAAAAAGCGTAAAAATATTACATATGAAGAGACCGAGTCCCTCTTACAAATTCTTAAAGAAAATAAAACCGAGAAAATCGATGAAGATAATCTTTTTTGTTGTCTTTGTGGCTCTCATTTAAAAAACTATCATTCCAACAGAAATTAACCGCAAAAATGATTTTTACAAGTTTTGCAACAAGTTAGTTTTGCTACAAATTATCAGGGTGCTCATTCAGTCGGCCAAAACTTAAATATGAACATTCAGTCTTACTTCCCACAGCAAATACCGAACCAGATTTACCATATTAACCCGCAACATAATTCTTCTGGAGCTGCGTCAACTGCACAAATACTACAAACTCAACCACAACAGATTCAAACAAAGCTGATACCATCTACATTCACTGGACACTATTATTCATCATTTACACCTAGCCCTGAATCATCTTATTCCAGTGTTTTTTCACCTGATAATAGTACTTTTATGTGCTTCCTAAAACATGAAGCAACACCAACAAACTGTCTGACTTGGTACACATTTGTTGGGGCAGGAAATTCTTGTACTGTCTGCAACTTCTTGGGAGAGGGTACTAAACATCCATTTCATATTTCCGTTCCTAAATATTAGACTGAACTTTTCCGAAATTCACACTTTTGTAAATTAAGTGTCTGTCTAGCTTTTTGTAGTAACTTCCAACACTTCTTCTAAACGTTCGACCCTTCCTGTTCTGTTTTGAAGACAACAAGGATGTCATCCAAATATACCATGACGTATTGATGTATTAACGGTTCCAATGCCATGTTAATAACACGCTGGAAAACTTCGGGGGCGTTGGACAATCCAAAAGGCATTCTTTTGTAGTGGAAATGTCCATCTGGAGTAACAAACGCTGTATATTTCTGGCTATCTTTTGCCATTCAAATTTGATGGTAACCGGATTTTAAATTAAGTGTTGTAAATAACGTATTATCAGAAAGTTTGTCGAGCAAATCTTCTATTCGTGGCAGGGGATACCAGTTTTTCACTGTTATTTGATTTAATTGTCGGTAATCAACAACCATTCTAAAATCGCATGTTTTCTGATAACCCACTAACGCGACATGTCGCGCACGGTAAAAATTTATATGTAGTTATATGGTCCACGACCCACTAATGCGGCACTGCAGCGTGGTTGCGTGCGGCTAAATTATTAGGAGCGATAATGCGCGGTTCTCGTACCGCACGTGACCAGTTTTACTATGCATTCATATGGAGCAATGCTCCATATGTAGTGGGCTATGCTCCAGGAGCATAGCCCACTACAAACAACCAGTCGAACGCGAGACGTAGAGTAGACGTGACGACTGTTAGTTTAATTTTGAAAATGGCTTGAAAGCTGATAGTATTAACATAGAATCGTTCATATCAGAAATTCAAGACCTGCCTCACATATGGAATAGTGCTTTTGAAGGAATATAGTGATAAAATATTAGGAAGAAATTATGGGAAGATATTGTCAATAAATTTGCAACCGAGGAAATGGAATTAGCAGAAAATAAAGAACTAGGTTTTTAAATGTATTTATTTTGCCATTCTACTTGGCCCTCCCAGGTAACACTAATGCTCTTATTAAGATCTCCAAGGTCGCTTTAAAATTATACAATAAAACTTTGAATAAAACCAAATGATCTTCAAGACAAGCTTAGGATCACCATAAAGCAGCTTCTAGCCAAAAAAGGGCCCATCCTAAAAGGGTCTTGAAGACTAAATTTTAAAACTATATTAAAAACCATTTAGTTTTAATTTCATATTCTTAAAGAGTTCTTCAAGGCAACCTTAAATTTATGTATTAAAACGTTTTTTGCATTTAAAATAAAATTGCAGCCGACTAAATTGCCTTGAGAATCATTATAATTAATCCTAAAAGGGTTTTATTTTGTTTTAAAGTCGGACAACTCTATGCGTGAAATAGTTAAAACAACGGCAAGTCTCTAATGGGGCATAGTGGTAATATTTTAAACGTAACGCATATAAAGCTGATCAAAAATAATATTCAAATGCAAACTATTCTGGTAAAAATTTCCAACGGATAGCACTTTTCTGACAAAATATAATAAAATACTTCTACATAACTCGAGCGCCACCAATATAATATATTTTTTTTATTATCTAAAAAAATTTTTAAAAATTTTTATTTTGCATCTAAACATCCAAATGCATTTTTTTTATTAAATTGCATGTTTGGACACACCGTCCTTCAGTTATTTAAGAGGATGTAAAGCGCATATATTTCAATAATATTTTTTTCTTTGGCTATTGAAAATATTCATCATGGCGGGTCTGTATCTTATATAAAAAATGGCGTGGTCTAGATAAAAACTGATTGCAAGTTAATAGAACATTTTAAATCTTACAAGACTTAAAATAGCGTTTTATTTACCACTTTAAGTACAATTACTCTCCCAGACATTTATTTACTCTTCCTTTTAAAACTGAGTTGCTTTAATATGTTCAAACTCGTGGCCTTATTGATTTAAAGGGATCTGGCGCGCGTATGAAATCCTAACCTTAAAATTGTGCCGGTTTTGTGATTGCTGCATTTAGTGACTTCGTTTTAATTTAAAATACTTGTCACTAATATTTTCCATTTTAAATATGTCTTCTAGTTTTCATTCATGCATAAAGTAGGTACACGGACTGCACTGGTTCACTAAATCAGCAATAAGTTTATTGAGCAGATGGCGTGTTTCCTCCGATTATGGAGGGGTAGAATTAGTTTTAATAAAGTCATAAAAAATTCAACAGGCATTTCTTTTAATCAAATTGACTAAATTAAAACCTTTGAACTTTAAAATATTCTTAATTTACTCTTTAAAAAGTAAAAACTATGTTTTAGGATTTAATGTGGAATTTCATTGAGCATATAGGCTTAAGATAAAATAGTTTTCTTAATGGGTTTTAATTCAAGGATACTCCATAAAACTACATTAAAACCATTTGTTCCAAAATGGATTGTTTTAAAACCAACTTGCTATTTAATTCTTTAAAAAGGCAAATTAGTTTTAAAATAGCCAATGTCAAGAGTATTATAAAACTAGTATAAGATCAATAGGGCATTAGGAGCAAACAGTTTTTTAATTTTAATTTAAAGAGTGCATTAAATCCTTTGCATAAGAATCAGTGGTCTTTAAGAACTTTTAGTTTATCTTAAGGTAATTTTAAAACCACTATCATTTTATTGAACATGTTAAAGCACTTTTAAAACCTAAATAAATCAAAAGTATCTTAGAGTTGTTACTTGGGTCGTGTATAAAATATCTTGCAAAACTATCTCAATATGTCGTTGGATGCCTAGCACGTCTGTGTTGGTTCCACACCCGTGGTTCGTCCACGTCTGTTGGGAAATAGGTAGTAGTATCGTCCCACTTTAACCATCTTTGGCACGAACAAAATTGTGTAATACGCAGTATGTTTTGACTATCTCAATAGCAAGGTCTACATCAACATCAAGAGGACGATGGAAAACTCCGCCATTTATTGGCCAAAATGCCAAATGTATATTCGATGCATCTACGAGCCCTGCTTAATCTATAGTTGAATATTTGTTTTTCTTCACTTAAGTGATAGCCCGAGTATAGCGTAATAATATTTACTTGAAGCGCAAAAGCTGCATCACCAACAAAGACATATGGCATTGGTGTAGGATCAATAGGAGTTATAGGACGTTTTTGCAAAGTATTGTTGATCAGTTTGTGATAAAATGTTGAATCCTGAAATATCGATGAATCGCTGCTTTCTCCATAGGCTCCAATATCAATGTAAATAAACTTGTAATCTGCGTCACAGATGGCAAGTAACACAATGGAGAAATAGTTTTTTGTAATTGTAATAAAGAGATTCACTTTGCGGTGGTTGAATTAGCCGGATGTTTGCCGTCCACGGAACCTATACAATTCGGGAATTGCGTCCTCTGGGCGAATGCCCTCGCAATATCTTCCCATTCGTTCTTTATAGGTTCTCGTAAGTATATGCCTTTTAGAGTAGTCCATATAGCAGTACACACTTGCCTGACAATTGTTCTAACGGTAATCATCCCCAGTTTAAAGGTGTGACTTAAATCTCCGAAACTGCAACCAGTAGCCAAGTACCTGTAATGAAAAATTTTTGTTTATTTCACGTAGACAACTCCAAAAAAAAAATGAAAGTACCTTAGAGAGTACTTTCATGAATTACGACGTCTTAAAAATGTGCGAAGTGGATCTGCTACTCTAAAAAAAAAAACAACTTTCTTTTTTGAACATCGTGGCTGAACCAGCTCCTACTTCTGTGAGTATAACGATGCAGATCCTCCAGCAGCTCAAGATTCGCAACAATTTCAAACTGAACGTATTTATCGTCCGACGTCCACAGCACAATAAAAAATGTAAAGCTGAAAACCCCATCGGCATGGAAATGGTAAATATCAAGCAATGTAAAGCACACTGCTAAAATTGATATGATAAACTTAGTTCAAAAATATCAGACTCAAACTACTTCATCATACAGGCATCTAGCCAATGTAACACAGTCTAACCCACAGTGGAATTACGATAATCCACCTGCACGTCAAAGTTACAATCTACCTGCACTTTCATCAAGCCAAGGTTACCATTTACCTGCAGATTCATCAAGTCAAGGTTATAATCCACCTGCAGGTACATTAAGTGAAGGTTACAATCCACCTGCAAGTTCATTGGGTGAAGGTTATAATCCACCTGTAGGTTCATTAAATCAAGGTTACCTTACCCGTCCTTCATCTCATAGTTCTTATGTTTCCAACCATTCACCTGGAAGTAACGCCTCTCAATCTTCTGAGTGCTTTGAACTACATGATTAACTTTTTTTTTCGTGCGTCTGATTGTCGCATCATCCTGACTATTCTTATTTCTCACAACTCATTATACACATTGTACAGGGTTATTCATGATAAATTACCCACCCCTTATCATCGTTATTATTGCCTATAGAAAAAAAAGAGTTTTAAATAAAAGTTGTGTGGTTATGACTGAATTTTGTTAAAATGCTATCAAAAGTACAGTAGCGCGTAGATTTCAGGGGATACAAAAACATTATATATTTTTTTAGGGATACCCTGTATATTATAAAATTTTTGGAATGGTCCTTTGTTCCTGATTTCAAAAATATTCCATATGTTACCCCTATCATATACCGTTTTTGAGTTATTAAACGTCGAATATATTAGTTAAACACTAGTTACTGTCAATATGGAATAGTTAACATTATTAAAGTGAGCTATGAACATGACAACTATTATGTTTGATAAGTGACATTTCTTTAATGAAATAATCAAAATGGTTTACAGTGAGAAGAAAAAAAACAAATTTTTTATACAAAAAAAAAAAATTTTTTTGGAAATTTAAAATAAAAAAAAAAAAAAACCTTAAAAAAATTTTTTTGTGTCCCCCCCCTTTTTTTTATTTTTAATTATATTATTTTTTTATTTATATATAATTTCTGGTTGGGGCCCCCCCCATCATAAATATAAAAATTTTTATTATAATTATTTTTCCCCCTAAAAAAAATAAAAAAATTTTTTTTTTTTTTTTTTTTTTTTTTTTTTTTGTCTCTTCCCCCTCCCCCCCTCCCCTCCCCCCCGCCTCACGGGAGTCGCGCCGGCGCATCAACTACAGCCACTCCCCGCATCCCGCAGGGTTAGTGACTGTAGATACCAGAATCGTGTGCCCTAAGCAGACGGAGAGAACCCAGAATGACCGCCTTCTGCATTTGGCCTGCCAGCCACTCGGCTGGTTTTTGGCAGGCTGGTATGATCTTCAGTTCCGAGAGCAGCGTAGGCTTTATCCCTCCGAGTACACCGATTATAAGGACGACCATTTTGACCGAGTAGCCTGGGTACAGCACTTGGAGCTCGTACCGGAGATCGCGATATTTGGTCCGTTTCTCCTCCTCCTTCAAGGTGATGTTTTTCTCAGCAGGTGCCGAGAACTCGATAACATACATCACCTTGAGTTGATGGTCGAGGAGGACTATGTCAGGCTTGTTGGCTTGGATTAGCCTGACAGTCGGGAACGAGTAGTTCCAGTAAATCCGGCATTTCTCGTTCTCGACAACGGACTCAATATCTCCGGGGACGTAAGGCAGCACTGGTGTCTGGTCTACCCCGTACGAGTGCCTTAGATGGTAGTATAGCACTCGTAAAGCCGCGTTATGTCGGTGGATGTAGGCCGAAATCGCATATATGGGACATGCAGAAAGTAAGTGCATGAGCGATTCCGGCGCCTGATGGCAGGTCCTGCAGTTGATATCAGGAACCTCTACACGCCACACGCGGCTACGGTAGACCAAGGTGTTGATAACACCATCTTGGCAGGCCATAATGAATCCCTCGGTCTCCGACTTAAGCCCTGCTGACCTTAGAAAGGCGAAGGTCAGCCTGGTCGATAAACCCAGTGTTTCTATGTTCTTATAGAAGACACCATGCTGGGGTTTATCGACGTGCTGCCGAAACAGATTTTCCTGTTCGGCAGCTCTAATTCGGGCTTTCAGACGATTTGGCTGAAGTTCGGTGACTGACGCAACATCAGCACCTCGCCGGCCTCCTCGCCTGATGTCAAATGCGAGGCCGAGTTCATCTGCGGCTCTTTTTGCTGCCTTGAACAATCCTGCTCCCACTCCTACAGTTTCGTGATGTTTTACGAACCGCAAGAGGGGATCTGAGCTCCTGAGTATGTTACATGCCATACTCAGTACTACTCTGCCATGCGTACACTCCAGGCTCAAGAGTCCTCGGCCCCCCCGTTGACGTGGGAGGTACACACGAGGAACGGACGATCTAGGATGAATACTTCTGTGAATATTCATCATCTTGCGGGTATCTCTGTCTAATTGGCGCAGCTCATCTACCCTCCACTTTACTACTCCGAAGGAGTAGAGCAGAATCGGAACGGCAAGCATATTAGTAGCAGACACCTTGTTCTTCCCCGAAAGTTCGGAAGACCAAATCTTTCGGAGGCGGTGTCTGTACTTGCCGCGGAGAGAATCCTTTATTTGTATTACATCTTGGATGTGCCTTTGTTGCACACCCAGGTATGTATAGGTCTCTCCGGCATCCAGATGTCTTAGGATGCTTCCGTCTGCGAGCTGCGCATTTTCAGAGAATTCCCCGCATCGTCCTCTCTTGAGGTGGACGACTGCACATTTGTCCAACCCGAACTCCATACCAATTGCCCGCGTATATTCTTCGACCACCCTAAGAGCGTTTTGTAGTTCGCGCTCTCCGGAGGCATAAAGTTTAAGATCATCCATATAAAACAGATGGGTGACCTTATGCCTCCGGTCGCTGGGTGGTCCACATTGATACCCGCGGGTTTGGCGGAGCCCAGCAGACAACGGTAGCAGTGAGATGCAGAAGAGGAGAGGACTCAGGGAGTCGCCCTGGAAAACTCCCCTCCTAAATGCCACCTGCTCTGTCGTGACCCGCTGTGCACCTGATGTTATGGTGAAGCGAGTCTTCCAGAGTGGCAGCAGCTGTTCTATGCATCTCACTAGTGGTGCTGGTACCGCAAGACATTCGAGCAAGTGCAACAATAGCTCGTGCGATGTTGTATCAAATGCCTTGCGGTAGTCAATCCAGGCCATCGATAGATTCCGCTTGTATTGCACAGAATCCTGTGTAATACAGCGGTCTATCAGCAGGCTGTCCTTGCAACCTGCCATGCCCTTCTTGGCACCACGCTGTTCATGTATCTGCTGGAAGACCGGATCAACAGACCTCAGTGTCCTTGCATACAAGATACGTGTAAATATCTTGTAGCAGGAGTTGAGGCAAGTGATCGGCCTATAATTCCTCGGGTCGGAAAGATCCCCCTTTTTGGGGATAAGCACAGTACGTCCCTCGACAAACCAGTCCGGAATCTGCTGCCCCTCGTTCAACCATGAGTTGAAAACTCGCGCCAGACGGCGGTGAGTGGACGGAAATTTCTTCCACCACCAGTTGTTAATGCCGTCTGGGCCCGGGGCAGCGAAGTTCTTGGTGCCAACAAGTGCTTGCTGGACTTCCTCCGTACTGATTGCCGGGCACACTTCATCTGGCTCTTCACGATGTCTGTGACACAGAGCCTCGAAGTGTGCAATTGCTGGAGTGTCGCTATTGAATGGACGCGTCGTTTCGTAGATTCCCTTCCAGAAGGTTTCGACATCTTCTACAGTCGGCGGATTATCTACAACACGCTGTGGCTCTTGAAATAGGCGGGAAGGATTCGTACGGAACAAATTGTTTTGTTCCATACTCCTCACCCGCCTCTTCAATGTTTTCTTTATCGCCATGAGCGCTCGGATCCTATCTAGACAGTGCTGCTTGATGGTAAGCATCACTGTCAGATTTAGAGTATGGTGTTGACGTCTTAATCCGGCTGCTATGCGCCGGATTCTGGGAGTAAAAACTCTACCAGTTGTCTTATATTCCACCACACTCTGGATCCGAGAAGCGTGTTGTCTGGCCGACTGTATCTTGCCCTCGATATTCTGTACACGCCGCTTGGCTTTCTCGACCCCGTGATTGGTTGACCTCTCACGGGGGACGAGTTGCTTCGCGGCGTTGTACACGGCACTGTTGATTTGCCAGATGTCGGCATCTTCCGGAATTTCCTCATCGATGACCTCGTCCATTCTAGCTAGGTCTTGTGGCTTTAGGTTAGCCCTGGTGTTAAGGCTAACCCTCGTCCTTAAGTCTACATCGGTGAACTCTAAAGGATGTTCCCCATCAGCTAATAATTGCCGCGGTGGGACTGCGGCTGGCAGTTCTTCCGGCTGACGGGGTGCCCTTACATAACCTGTCCTGAGCAGAAAGGATACTTGATCTCTCAGATGTTGTTGAGAGAAGGCGCGATGCTCTGGATGCATTTCGCACCAAAGTGCATGCAATCGCGCCATGTATCCCCTTCGCTCAGGTTCGCTACTCTCGCGGCAGGTCAGTAAGTCATCCCGAAGTTCCCTCGTCCACTTAAAGCGTCCATGTACAATCGCATTGTCATCATCGTTAGGACCGTCCGGTAAGGCCCCTCCCATCTGTCCTTGACCTCCATCCGACTGAGGTCGAATGTGAGGGGCCCTTCTAAGGTTATATGGAACCATAGCAAAAAGAGTACCAGGGTAGTTAGCCCTGGTACTCCCGGCCGGCATTAGTCAGGCAGAGTTGCCTCTGCCCGTCCAGGGTGCACCAACGTGGAGGTTGCCGGTCCTTTGCACCCCCACCTTGGTATTATTTTTATTTTTTTTTTTTTTTTTTTTTTTTTTTTTTCGGAATTTCCCGATGCCGGTCAGTCCTCCCGTGGCCTCCGACGCCTCACGGGAGTCGCGCCGGCGCATCAACTACAGCCACTCCCCACATCCCGCAGGGTTAGTGACTGTAGATACCAGAATCGTGTGCCCTAAGCAGACGGAGAGAACCCAGAATGACCGCCTTCTGCATTTGACCTGCCAGCCACTCGGCTGGTTTTTGGCAGGCCGGTATGATCTTCAGTTCCGAGAGCAGCGTAGGCTTTATCCCTCCGAGTACACCGATAATAAGGACGACCATTTTGACCGAGTAGCCTGGGTACAGCACTTGGAGCTCGTACCGGAGATCGCGATATTTGGTCCGTTTCTCCTCCTCCTTCAAGGTGATGTTTTTCTCCGCAGGTGCCGAGAACTCGATAACATACATCACCTTGAGTTGATGGTCGAGGAGGACTATGTCAGGCTTGTTGGCTTGGATTAGCCTGACAGTCGGGAACGAGTAGTTCCAGTAAATCCGGCATTTCTCGTTCTCGACAACGGACTCAATATCTCCGGGGACGTAAGGCAGCACTGGTGTCTGGTCTACCCCGTACGAGTGCCTTAGATGGTAGTATAGCACTCGTAAAGCCGCGTTATGTCGGTGGATGTAGGCCGAAATCGCATATATGGGGCATGCAGAAAGTAAGTGCATGAGCGATTCCGGCGCCTGATGGCAGGTCCTGCAGTTGATATCAGGGACCTCTACACGCCACACGCGGCTACGGTAGACCAAGGTGTTGATAACACCATCTTGGCAGGCCATAATGAATCCCTCGGTCTCCGACTTAAGCCCTGCTGACCTTAGAAAGGCGAAGGTCAGCCTGGTCGATAAACCCAGTGTTTCTATGTTCTTATAGAAGACACCATGCTGGGGTTTATCGACGTGCTGCCGAAACAGATTTTCCTGTTCGGCAGCTCTTATTCGGGCTTTCAGACGATTTGGCTGAAGTTCGGTGACTGACTCAACATCAGCACCTCGCCGGCCTCCTCGCCTGATGTCAAATGCGAGACCGAGTTCATCTGCGGCTCTTTTTGCTGCCTTCAACAATCCTGCTCCCACTCCTACAGTTTCGTGATGTTTTACGAACCGCAAGAGGGGATCTGAGCTCCTGAGTATGTTACATGCCATACTCAGTACTACTCTGCCATGCGTACACTCCAGGCTCAAGAGTCCTCGGCCCCCCCCGTTGACGTGGGAGGTACACACGAGGAACGGACGATCTAGGATGAATACTTCTGTGAATATTCATCATCTTGCGGGTATCTCTGTCTAATTGGCGCAGCTCATCTACCCTCCACTTTACTACTCCGAAGGAGTAGAGCAGAATCGGAACGGCAAGCATATTAGTTGCAGACACCTTGTTCTTCCCCGAAAGTTCGGAAGACCAAATCTTTCGGAGGCGGTGTCTGTACTTGCCGCGGAGAGAATCCTTTATTTGTGTCACATCTTGGATGTGCCTTTGTTGCACACCCAGGTATGTATAGGTCTCTCCGGCATCCAGATGTCTTAGGATGCTTCCGTCTGCGAGCTGCGCATTTTCAGAGAATTCCCCGCATCGTCCTCTCTTGAGGTGGACGACTGCACATTTGTCCAACCCGAACTCCATACCAATTGCCCGCGTATATTCTTCGACCACCCTAAGAGCGTTTTGTAGTTCGCGCTCTCCGGAGGCATAAAGTTTAAGATCATCCATATAAAACAGATGGGTGACCTTATGCCTCCGGTCGCTGGGTGGTCCACATTGATACCCGCGGGTTTGGCGGAGCCCAGCAGACAACGGTAGCAGTGAGATGCAGAAGAGGAGAGGACTCAGGGAGTCGCCCTGGAAAACTCCCCTCCTAAATGCCACCTGCTCTGTCGTGACCCGCTGTGCACCTGATGTTATGGTGAAGCGAGTCTTCCAGAGTGGCAGCAGCTGTTCTATGCATCTCACTAGTGGTGCTGGTACCGCAAGACATTCGAGCAAGTGCAACAATAGCTCGTGCGATGTTGTATCAAATGCCTTGCGGTAGTCAATCCAGGCCATCGATAGATTCCGCTTGTATTGCACAGAATCCTGTGTAATACAGCGGTCTATCAGCAGGCTGTCCTTGCAACCTGCCATGCCCTTCTTGGCACCACGCTGTTCATGTATCTGCTGGAAGACCGGATCAACAGACCTCAGTGTCCTTGCATACAAGATACGTGTAAATATCTTGTAGCAGGAGTTGAGGCAAGTGATCGGCCTATAATTCCTCGGGTCGGAAAGATCCCCCCTTTTTGGGGATAAGCACAGTACGTCCCTCGACAAACCAGTCCGGAATCTGCTGCCCCTCGTTCAACCATGAGTTGAAAACTCGCGCCAGACGGCGGTGAGTGGACGGAAATTTCTTCCACCACCAGTTGTTAATGCCGTCTGGGCCCGGGGCAGCGAAGTTCTTGGTGCCAACAAGTGCTTGCTGGACTTCCTCCGTACTGATTGCCGGGCACACTTCATCTGGCTCTTCACGATGTCTGTGACACAGAGCCTCGAAGTGTGCAATTGCTGGAGTGTCGCTATTGAATGGACGCGTCGTTTCGTAGATTCCCTTCCAGAAGGTTTCGACATCTTCTACAGTCGGCGGATTATCTACAACACGCTGTGGCTCTTGAAATAGGCGGGAAGGATTCGTACGGAACAAATTGTTTTGTTCCATACTCCTCACCCGCCTCTTCAATGTTTTCTTTATCGCCATGAGCGCTCGGATCCTATCTAGACAGTGCTGCTTGATGGTAAGCATCACTGTCAGATTTAGAGTATGGTGTTGACGTCTTAATCCGGCTGCTATGCGCCGGATTCTGGGAGTAAAAACTCTACCAGTTGTCTTATATTCCACCACACTCTGGATCCGAGAAGCGTGTTGTCTGGCCGACTGTATCTTGCCCTCGATATTCTGTACACGCCGCTTGGCTTTCTCGACCCCGTGATTGGTTGACCTCTCACGGGGGACGAGTTGCTTCGCGGCGTTGTACACGGCACTGTTGATTTGCCAGATGTCGGCATCTTCCGGAATTTCCTCATCGATGACCTCGTCCATTCTAGCTAGGTCTTGTGGCTTTAGGTTAGCCCTGGTGTTAAGGCTAACCCTCGTCCTTAAGTCTACATCGGTGAACTCTAAAGGATGTTCCCCATCAGCTAATAATTGCCGCGGTGGGACTGCGGCTGGCAGTTCTTCCGGCTGACGGGGTGCCCTTACATAACCTGTCCTGAGCAGAAAGGATACTTGATCTCTCAGATGTTGTTGAGAGAAGGCGCGATGCTCTGGATGCATTTCGCACCAAAGTGCATGCAATCGCGCCATGTATCCCCTTCGCTCAGGTTCGCTACTCTCGCGGCAGGTCAGTAAGTCATCCCGAAGTTCCCTCGTCCACTTAAAGCGTCCATGTACAATCGCATTGTCATCATCGTTAGGACCGTCCGGTAAGGCCCCTCCCATCTGTCCTTGACCTCCATCCGACTGAGGTCGAATGTGAGGGGCCCTTCTAAGGTTATATGGAACCATAGCAAAAAGAGTACCAGGGTAGTTAGCCCTGGTACTCCCGGCCGGCATTAGTCAGGCAGAGTTGCCTCTGCCCGTCCAGGGTGCACCAACGTGGAGGTTGCCGGTCCTTTGCACCCCTATTATTATTATTATTATTATTATTATTATTATTATTATTGACAATGTGTTTCAGAAATCCCCCAAATTATAAATCCATGGGGGTCAAATCCGGACTGTTAGGTGGCCATTTAATAGGTCCATTATTCCCTATCCATATTGGAAATACATTATTCAAATGATCTCGAACGGGTAGGACACTATACGAAGTTGCCCCATCCTGCATCCAAATCATAGCATCCAAGTTCGGCTTCCGGATAATTCAGCATAAGAATATTATCTGCTTTTGGGATAATTATTTTCAGATAGGTAACTCCATTTAAAGTATAATCATAAAATATAGGCCCAACAATTTTGTTTTTGAAAATTCCACACCAAACGCTAACAGTTTTTCTTCCTGATTTTTTTATCTGTTTTACCAATCTTTTTCTGTTGTTCTTGTTTTCCCACGACCTTCGATTTTTTTCTATTAAAAACTCCTGCTGTAGAAAAAAATGGTTCATCAGTCTATAATATTTTAGTAAAAAAAATCGGGATCTTCATCCAACTTTTCAATCATCTGGGGGCAAAAGTCCAGCCTTTTCCTTTTATGAGGCCCTGTTAAAACTTGTACGGGTAAAATTTTATATGGTCTGTAGCTGTTATTTTTTAACGTACGTTGGATTTTGGAATAACGTTTAACTAATTGATCGACTGCATTATTTATACTACATTCAGAATTTTATAAAAAAATAATACAATGTTTCAAAAACGTCTAATCGCGCATAAATATGGATGGGCTTACCTTCGAAATGAAGCAGTATATCTAGCTGTCCTTCCTGGTTTGCTTGTACTACACGCTTTTTTCTACTAAAATTATTATTATTATTCACCTTTCGGTAAATATTTTTGAACGTATTTTCTGATGGTGTTGGACGATTTGGATACAACACCCTATATGCTCTTTTTGCTGCACGATTATTTTTGTTATTTTGTATATAACAAGTAAATATTTGGACTTTTTCTTCCTCACTGTAAACCATTTTGATTATTTCATTAAAGAAATGTCACTTACTATCAAACATAATAGTTGTCATTTTCATAGCTCACTTTAATAATGTTAACTTTTCCATATTTGCAGTAACTCGTTTAACTAAGATATTCGACGTTTAATAACTTAAAAACGGTATATGGTAGGGGTAACATATGGTATATTTTTGAAATCAGGAACAAAGGATTATTCCAAAAATTTAATAATATACAGGATATCCCTTTAAAAAATATATTATTTTTTTGTATCCCCTGAAATATGCACGCTACTGTACTTTTGACAGCATTTTAACAAAATTCAGTCATAAAATCACTTTTCGTGTCTTATTTACTACTAGATACCAGTTTTAGTTCGCGATTCGAGGTTTCACCGAATTTTTGTTTCTTCCAGCACCCGTTTCCACAATGACCTCTCCGTTTACAAAATGTACACTTTTTATTTAAAACATATTTTTGACAATCAATCTTTTTATGTCCCTCACGGCCGCACCAAACATATTTTGGTCTTTTTCTGTGTCTATCATAAGATTGTTCGATTTGTCGGTTACTCTTAAAATTATGAGTAGAGGTTACTTTACGATTGTCTGTCGAACTCTGTTCGCTGTTAGCAATTGAAAATTGTAATAATTGTTTTGTATTTACACAACCAGCTGCTCGAATACCTACCTGCCTTTAGAAAGGGATTGTTTGTGATTACTAAAGCTGGCCGAGGTGGCTGGAGTACAGCCACGGTCTTGCGCTGGCGTCACACGTGCCGATTTAGAAGTGATTTACGCTGTAGTCTTATTTGAAAGGTTAATGCGTGAGGTTGTACCTATAAATTATACATAATGTCAAACGCGCCAAAGGGTAAAAAACGATCGTACGCGGACACAGTGAATAAATTTATCGGTGAATTTCCGGATTTATTCAATGACGGATGCAAAATAATTTGTAAAGTTTGCAATCAAGACTTAATGTGCTGGCACAAAACAGATTGTCGTCGTCATATCAATACCGTGCAACATCAAAATAAAAAAAATGGCATGCCTTTGACAACTCAGTTTATGTTTGATTTATTGTTAATGTTAATAGCCTCTAATATTTCGCTACACATACTGGATAAACAACCATTTCGGGAGTTTTGGAATAAATACAATCCCCAGGTGAACTTACCAAGTCGTACATCGTTACGTAGATATATTCCAGCTGTTGGTGAAGACATTGTAAATAGGATTAAATGTGGATTAAAAAATACACGGCTCTGATGGTTATGTATTGACGAGACGACAGATTGTAAAAAAAATTCTATTTTAAATATTATAGTACGTGTACTGGATCCTCTCAAACCAACATTTCCACTTTTACTAGCTAGTAAAAGACTAACTGCGAGTACTGGCGAAATAATTACGCGTGTGGTGTTGGAGACATTCGAAAAATTTGAACTTTCAACAAGTATTGATGTTTGTGACTGATGGTGCCGCGACAATGCGCATGGTAGGCCGTTCTCTTCAAAGAGACAATTGTAGGTTTTTACATGTTACGTGTAAAGTGCATGCGTTACATCTTGTGGCAGAAACGATTTGAAAATGTTTTCCAGAGGTAGATGCATTAATAGCAAATACAAAAAAAGTATTTCTCAAATCTCCTAAACGGCTTCGAGCATTTCACAGACAGTGTCCTGGTATCCCTGAACCACCAGAGCCGATTCTTACACGTTGGGGAACGTGGTTGAAAGCGGCTTTTTATTATGCTGAATATTTTCAATAAATAAAAGCTGTGATACTACAGTTCAACCCTAACGAGGCTGCAGCTATTAGGGAAAGCCAGACAAGCTTTCAAGACGTTTCCCTTGAAAGAGATTTAAAAACTATTAATAACAATTATAGAGGACTACACGACGCAATAGAAAAATTGCAAAATAGTTCGTTGTCGTTAGTGGAATCGCTGCAAATAGTGGACGACGTAATTACACAGCTACTGGCTATAAATCACGCAAAAAATCGCGTTAGTGAAAAATTCGAGAGTGTATTACAGAAGGATCCTGATTTTAGCAAATTAAGACAAATTTGTGATGGTGCATCTACAACTTCGTTAAGTGAGTTCAGAGATTGTTTTACTTATGCTTGTATTACATCCGTAGATGTCGAACGGTCATCTTCAAAATACAAACATATTTTTTCACTAAAGCGAACATCGCTGACGGAGACAGCTGTAGAAACATACCTGATGCTATTATACTATAGATCTTCCCCACTTTGTGATAACGACAACCAAACTACTTCATAAATCTGCTTAAAAAGGTGAGTTTTATACAAATTTTTATAAAATGTAACATTATTGTTAAAATTTATTTCCATTTATTGTACTTATTCAAGTATTATGATATGATGTAAACATATGAGTCATATGACGGCTCTGTTGGCCAGGTGACCTCGGCCAGCTTTAGTGATTACTTCTACAATTATCTTGTCTTGGATTTTGCAGTACTGGTCCAGGAACAACTTTTGTTGATACAAGAAGTCAATTAAGCTTTGGGAAGCACTTCGCTTGATATTTATTAGATCCTTTAATTTGCTGAAAACACATTGCTGTACTGGGAAACTTTCTTGTAATTTGTCCTTCCACTCTTTCCAAGAAAGATTTAAGTTTTCTTGGTTATTGTACCACGTTTTTGCGTTACCTGTAAGTTTATTAATCATATAATACACACACGCCCTTTCATCCCAATCGAATAAATCATCCGTAGCATCAACACTATTTAACCACTGGTTAACGATTGATTATCGTAGTTTCCACTAAATACTGTTACACTGTCAATTTTTCCGTGATAAGCATTAGACTTTACATAATTTTCGCTTTAATGTTTTTATTTGACGTCGTAGTCTTTTATTTTGACGAGAAGTATTGTTACTATCACTACTAGTACTGCTACTGCTAGAGGTACTATCAGAAGTTGACGACCACGCGTCCCTTTTTGATTTATTTCTCGGCATAATGTCAAATTTAAGCAAAACACCCTAAAAGCACGTAAGACTATTCCACTTTTGATTTGTTAGCTATCGCCCGAATTTTTACCAAAAATAAAAAGTATTTCATAATCTTTAACAAAATTTATTCACTACCTGTATTACAGATCACGACCATTCTATTCAAATGTACGTTCGCAATTCGCCCGTTTTTGGATCTCCTTGTCGCCAATTGCTCACCGCTATGCTTATGTTTTGACTCCAATACAGAGACATTGGTTGTTTCTGTCCAATATATAATTTATGATCCTTGATTAGCGACAAAGAGCCCGCAAACGTTCATAACAATTTCTGCGAGTTAAATCACTTAAGTCTGTTTTATTTATTAACTGTAGTTAAAAAAAAAAGATTTATCCTGTCAGTTCTTTTTTTTACCTACAGTAATAATATAGTAACCAAAATACATGGATCTAGTGTAATTTTCGACGCTCAATTCGAATCCGTATTTGAAAAAAAGATTTATCCAGTCAGTTTTTTTTTTTGCCAAAAACATTCCTTGACATGGAGTAAAACTATAGTGTAATGACTCTTAATGAAGTGTGAGAAATGATAGATATTTCATTGTCTAGAGAACAGAATATGCATTGAAACAGCAAGCTATTTTTATGAATTAAACCAAAATCTACCCGTATGGGGAGGGGCTGAAAACTACCCCTGAAACTCAAATAACGCACGTGAGTTTAAATTACGTGTACTTACAAAGAACCAATTCGTGTAGCTCTTAGGACAAAATATCTGAATTAGGTGTGACAACCAGACATTACTCTTAGAGGGTTGAGACTCATCCCTATAGGGTGTAAAAACCACCTCCATTTACGGAGGTATCTCATAAGTTTCAATAACGACGAAAAAGCTCAGGTTTTTGTAGTTCTAGGCAGGGTCAACAAATATGGAGTGGATTCGCTTGAACTACCGATACATGACTATAAACTGCTCTTAGAGGATAATAGAAACTACCCCTAAGCTTTAATGATGCACATGTTATTGAAATTCGAAAAAGAAAGCCTGAACTTTTTTCGTCATTATTGAAACTTGAGATACATACCTCCGTAGGTGGGGATGGCTTTTACACTCTATAGGGGTGAGTCTCAACCCTTTAAGAGTAATGTCTGATTGTCACACCAGATTCAGATATTTTGTCCTAAGAGCTACAAAAATTTATCCTTTGTAAATGTTATTTAAACTCACTTGCATTATTTGGGTTTTTCACCCCTAATAAAGGTGTATTTTAGTTTAATCAATAGAAATAGCTTGCTATGGTTTGAATGCATATTCTCTTCTCTAGATTATAAAATATCTAGCATTCCTCACACTTTATTAAGAGTCATTATATTATTACTATAGTTTTACTCCATTTCAAGGGATATTATTGGCTAAATAAAAAAAACTGATACGATAAATTTTTTTTTAACTACGGATTCGAATTCAGCGTCAAAAATACACTAGATCCATGTATTTTGGTCATAACATTATTACTATAGTTTTACCCCATTTCAAGGGGTTTTTTGACAAAAAAAAAACTGACAATATATCTTTTTTCTTAACTACGGATTCAAATTCAGCGTCGAAAAAATACACTAGATCCATGTATTTTGGTTTGTGGTAACGACCTTTTTTTTGCGTGGCTGTGTAATTAAAGAACGTTTAAATATATATATATCCCTATTAAATTGACATTAACAAACTAAATTTACAAACCACTGAAATATGGGATTTACTCCAGAGAAATAAAACTTCCTCTGCGGAATGAGGCCGAACAAGCTGAATTTTTCCAGAGACCTTCGTTTTGATGTTCTAATGAAGCACAAAAAAATCTCATATGCCTACCCTTGTGCGTCTTGAGATATCGAAGGTCAAATGTCATGAAAATCGGTTTTTCGTGAAAATCTCGCTTCCGGTGCATCTGACGTCATAAGAATCCGTAACAAAACTTACGTAAAATAGTATTCTCTACAAAATTGTTCATATATATTTTTTTCGTACGACCAACCGTTTTCGAGATATAGCATGATAAAGCGGGAGCGCGCATTCGTAATAGGTAATACTGTATTATACTGCAGAGCTATAAATATAAAAGCACTTTTCTTAATCTGTTAGACTGGAAAATTAAATTCCTATTATTAAAGCCGTTAAAAATTTGTTTATTTATAAAAAAATATATAATAAATAATTAATAACAAAAAATACATTCTTTTCCACACCACGCCTTATGTTTCCTTGCCTTCCTCCTCGTCTTCGTCGGGTTCCACTAGCACCTCGATCAACACAATATCTTCGTCAGACGCTTCCTCTATATCTGTTGGCTCTATGTCTGTTGGCAAAACCTCTTCAGGCTCAAGGTCACTGAAGTCTTCGATGTTTTGCAACTCTGTTGACGGGTTCAGGCATGCCTGTCCGTGACACTGACCACAAACTTTGGAGCATAGCAGCCCGACTTTTCTACACCCCTTTTTACAATTACAGAATATTGTATTTAATAGTTCGTCTGGAGCAGGTGGCAGTAGTGTTGTTTTCGGCTGTAATATGTCGTTTTTTAAATCCCAACCCCATTCTCCACGTTGTAGATTTTTCCCTAGCCAAATCTGTACTTGGTAGTAGACCCGATAAATATGCTGTCGAGCTGCTTCACTGGTAGGTGGAAGGGATGACAATTTAACAGGTCTATTAAGTCGTGTAGCCTTAATGAATTGGATGTATCTAAATTTGTCAAGGTTCACTTCATCTTTTGGAGCACCATACATAGCTAACAGAAAACGCTTTCCGTTCTGAAATACTGTATCTGGCGGGCAGTTTTCTGTTTGAAATATTTGAGCCGAGTGAGTCAAATCGGGATGTTTCTCAAACGGCTGGTCGTACGAAAAAAAATGTATATGAACAATTTTGTAGAGAATACTATTTTACGTAAGTTTTGTTACGGGTTCTTATGACGTCAGATGCACTGGAAGCGAGATTTTCGCGAAAAACCGATTTTCATGACATTTGACCTTCGATATCTCAAGACGCACAAGGGTAGGCATATGAGATTTTTTTGTGCTTCATTGGAACATCAAAACGAAGGTCTCTGCAAAAATTCAGCTTGTTCGGCCTCATTCCGCAGATGGCCTTTATTTTTACCTTATTTCCCTGGAGTAATTTAAAACAAAAATATTTTTCAACAGATAAATTATTTTTTACTATTGCAATTTTTCTTTTTTATTGTTAAGTAGGTACCTTTCTCTTTTTAGATATTTATAAATATTATTGTTTTATTGGACTGACTAAATTAAAATATGCTCTTTAAGGTGTTCGCTACCTTTCCTGGCGTTAACAGTTTAAAATTTTTTTGTTTAATATGTCTAGACAAATTCTTTTTGATACATTTTTTGATTGCCTTTTTTTAAAAAATGTAGTTTTTTTTTTAAATAAAACTTATTCCTAAAAGGAAACTAAAAAAAAATTATTAAATTACATCCCATTTAACTATACGATCTTGTATAAAATTTTGCTTTAGCATCGGATGATATTTGTTTCCCAGACTATGTATCAAGGAACACAAAAAGTGTGTTGTCAGTTTCTGCCCATTCACCATTGGTTAACACTGAAATGTTTCCAAATAAATAGTTGACTAAGTTCTCTGGTCGTTAACTGTTTTTTACTTTCTTATACCTAATATACGGAAGTACAGTAATCGTAATTTTTTTTTAACTCGCGATTTTGATTGATTTATACGTTTTGAACCCTCCAGAATCCATTATGACTATTTTCCGAATGATTGTCGTGTGTGTGTGTGTGGTGTGTGTGTGTAGGTGTGTGTGTAGGTGTGTGGGTGTGTGTGTAGGTGTGTGTGTGTAGGTGCGTGTGTGTGTGGTGTGTGGGTGTATGTGGTGTGTGTGTGTGTGTGTAGGTGTGTGTGGGTGGGTGGATGTGTGTGTGTGTGTGTGGTGTGTGGGTGTGTGTAGGTGTGTGTGTGTGGGTGGGGGCGCGGACGTGGATGCGTGTATCCGCGATAACTCAAAAAATACTAATGGGAGACTTCCCAAATTTGGCAGTTAAGATTGTTAACTTTTTAGGTGATACATTAAATTTGGTGAATGTGATACCACCAGAGGAGACATAATGAATGAAAGAAAAAAGGTACAATTTCGGGAAAATAAAAATTAAAAATTTGTATTGCATTTCTGGACGAATCTCGACGAATTATAATGAAAAAACATAACTTTATAAAAAAAAAACTGTCCGCATGTTTGTAGTATCGCGATAGCGGCCACAGTTTTTGAGATAAAGCTTTCAGATTTGGTACACTTGTTCTAAAGGCCAAAGACAATGAAGGCGATGAGGAAAATTGGTCTTCTGAAAGGGGTCCACGGGACCCAAACTTTTTGTATTTTACTTTAATTATTTAAAAATTTCAATGAAACATTTCAAGGTATGCTATTAAAATTTAATTGAGGTAAGTGAAGAATTAAATAGAATGATTTTTTTAGATCAGGATAATATATACTGGTATAAGAAAGTTATGTGCTGGCCACTACAGATATTTTGTATTTATAATATAAACAATTTTACATGAATTAATATAATAATAAATGATTAAAATTTTAAAGGTCTCTTTGTTTATAAATCTGTGATAAAATCAAATCCTTTTAATGAAGCAGGCGAACGTTTTTTTTTGTTTGGTATATTTTTAAATCACCATTATTACAAAACATGCATGTCATTGTCACAAGTCATACATAAATTTGCAATTAATTATTACCTATAAGAAGTAACAAATGAATTACATAAACAAACATTTCAAATAATCTCTTGTGTACTCTAGTCATTGATAGACACGACATATGATATGGAGAAAACAAATGTCATTTGTGCTGGTAGTTGCTTATTCAAAATACTGATTTTTAAAAAATGGTTTTTCATGTTTGTCCAAAATTGTCATACTTTTTCTCCTATGGATGCTAATAAACATAACAAAACATCGACGTGCTTTATAAATATGTGTTTTGGTATTGATATAAACTTAAGAGAGGCTTTGTTTTAAATTTTAAATGTAGTTATCAGGACATTTGCATAGGTAGATAATGCTCCTAATAATCAGAAACAGTGGCGTAGCCGGAGGGGAGGCTGTCGAACTGCAACCCCCTCCTCAACATCAGTTCAAAATAACTTTGGTTTCAAAATGTTACAATATATTGCTGAGAAAAGATAGCGGCTAAATATAACTTTAATCTTTAAAGTCTTAAGTTTTAAATGCCCTGAAACCCTGAAATAGTTTTATTTTTGTTATTTTTTGTTTTTTGAGAATGATATTTTGGTTTCTATCTGTTATTTTTAATTACGGCAGATAAATGTATAAAAAAACTAATAACTAGTTATATATAATATTTTATATTCCTTACTGTTCCGTCCTCCCGAAAATGTCTGGATACGCCACTGGTCAGAAAACTTGCAATACAGTACTAATGAAAAATTACAGACACCATAATGTATACACTAATTTATCAGGCACATTTTGATCAGTTAAAAAACAATTCTAACAGTATAACATTACCACAAGTGCAAGCGAACAACATTTCAATGCTTTATTTACCAATTTTCTCTTCAATTTAGCTGTTTATGCGACATCAATGTAAAAAGATGCCCGTAAGTAACTTTCAACAGCAAATCATAACTATAAACAAATATTACAAGAATATTTTAGACACTAACAAAAATGCACACAGGAATAATTTTTCAGCAGCTGATTTTTAAATCAATCAGACAATGAATCTCGTTCTTCACGACGTAGCCAAACAAATACAAAATGAGGTTAATTTACAAATATACAAAACTGTTTATGCAATTTAACACAATTATTACCATATATATCTACTGGACTATTTTATAATATCATTTCCTTTAATAATAAAACCGCTTTTCGAATTTATTTTGAAAGCAATCCACATTGAGTGATACACCATCATAAAGAGTACTTTAAATTAAACGATCTGATTAAAAAATATACAGAGCGCTGTGTCTACTGAAAACAGAAGTTGTAGCAATCTGGCGATTATAATACAGTGTTTTTACCAAAGAAGTTTAAATGGTGTCCCTTTAGAATTATATCTACCATTACTTATGCATATACTCAGGCTTCTCTATACTCGGCATTTGGATTTAATGACTAACAAAAGATTTAATATTTTTATTATGTTCTAAAATATTAACAAATTATGAATTGAGCTCTCAACTTTCTTCATCATCAATGGGCCTAAAATGGTTTAATAAATTAACAGTCCAATCACCCTCAACACCCTTTGTAAATTCTCTGATGAATCTATAATTACATATGGAGATCCTCTGTTGATATTCTGGCATCATTCCCATATTTAATGGAGGTTCTTCCCCTCGAGATCTCATGGTTGACAAACCTTTCAGGGTGTGGTATACCATCGTAACTTCCACAAACCGTTTTTGATCTTTACCTTCTTCATCATTAAATATTATGCCTACCTAAAGAAAAAGTATAAAATGTAAAACATTGTATAATACAAAATATGCAGTTCTTATAGCTACAATTTATTTAGGGTAGGGATTTAAGTTAATTAGTCACCAAGACAATTTTGATAAAGATGAAGTAAAAACCTTGTTCATCTTTAATGGTTCTGTATTTTATAATTATAATTATTGCTACAGATGTGCCACTGTTTTTAATAAATTCTGTACATCTTACCTATAAACAGAATTGCATCTATTAAGATAAGTAATTATCTTGTGTCAAAAAAGGGTGTGCCATTTTATGGCAGTAAATGAAAAAAGTTGATATGTGTTCATAATTTTACATCAAATATTCCATCTATTACAGAAAAGATAAGTACTCATGCTCGGTAATGTAGTGAGCCAGAGTGTTAAGTGACAAACGTAGCTGGTTTACTGCCTAGCGATTCACGGGTGCAAATCCCGGTTTCGACTCTGACAAAGTCAAATGGATTAGTTGTGTGTATCCGCATTTTTTCAAATGTATAATACTCGCCCGTGCAGCTCCGGCTTTGGATTCGGGGGTTGCCTAATTTATGTGGTGTGTTTTATGATTTTTTTTTATATTTTAATAAAATGTCATGTTACCGCTATACATATACTGAAAATAACTATTGGGCATATATGAATAAAAAGAATATCATTTCTATAAAGTATAGCTACTTTTTCGAAAGGATATTATAAATATAGGTTAGAAAATGTAAACTAGTTACATAAAAACTACAACACATTCTGCTGATTTCGAAAGTGTTCAGGTGATAACAAGTTTGAATAACTTTGAAATTAATAATAGAGGCTTCCATAGTCAAGAAACTAAAATACACGAGCTATAATACATTTGTTTGATTCGATAAACTATGACAGACTACAACTGACTATGCCCAAGTCCTTATTAAATTTGTTTTTAACCGAAGCTCAAATTTTATTCTATTATCTGAATTAGATTAGTTATCGGCTCGGTGATATGAAAACAGTGGACTGTGCTTTCACCCAAACTGTCCTGGTTTAAAATCGGGCAGGACCATGTCGATGAAGTATAGCGAATGAGTAAACTTGTTTGTGTCACCATCTTTCAGAAGGGATGTGAAACTATGGGTTCTATATATTTACGACATGAGCACGTTAAAGATACCTAAACATACCATACGATAAAATGGGAGTTTAGCCAAATTTCCAGGTTAGGGGGCCAATGCTTACATAAGCATTGATGCGCTTATATCCTGGCATCAGTGATAGTCCTTGGTAGAAGAAATAGGCTGACATTAAATGTGATTAAAAAAATAAATAAATAAAATACATACTTCATGTTTTTGGAAATTTGTGCTTTGCAATGTGACCCATAAACTGTACTACATTTGAGATTAAATCATACCCATGCAAACATTGATGTGATGCAGTTTTATGTGTAAAAATTTATGATTTATTGCACAAATCAATAAAAGTGTCAAGTTACTAGTAACAGACATTTTACCTACTTGATATGGAAAGGAAAAATATATGTCCTCAGTATTTATAGCTATTTGTTCCCGTTGACTTAGAGACATTAGAGATATTGTTTTCTGTATGGTGGGAATAATATCATTTGTTACGAGTCCTTCCAACGACTTTAGATCCCCGTCAGCTAATTTTTTTGAAATTACCTATGACAACAAAACATATCAGAAGCAATTAAAATTTAATAAAACATGTTGGTGATACATAGAATAAATCTCACAATTTACAAAATTTATTTGAATGCCTACCTCCACAGCTTTTTTTGATCCAGCTATAAAATCAGGCAGATTAAATTCTCGATCGAAGTACGGCTTAATAACAAAAGTTGCAAGTATAAAATTTCTAAACGATTTTATTAGAGAAGGCCATACAACTTTAGGAAAATTGGGCATCAACTGAGGTAACTTGTTTGACGGAAGATCATTTTTTTCATCAGAAAACCACCTCTTTTCTCGAAAAAACAAATTTTTATTTTCTTCATCCGTCAGAAACCAACGTTTGGAGGTTATGTTTCCGAAAGTTGAGCATTCGCATATCGTTGGTACCTTTTTAAAATCTAGAGTATTTTTGAATAATGTAGTTTTTAATAATTTTTTTATATTTACAATAATTTCGAAAACTATTTGTACTTGCTAGGTTAACATTCATTTTAAACACAAAAATGACATTTCTTATCTCAGCACAACCACAGTATAAGCAGAGACTTGGTTGTCTCTGGTATAAGGTCTGTCATATCTATCTTCTGGTAGCGTGGCTGTTACCAAACAGATTTATATTAATTATTACGTCTCTACTTTTGCAAAAAACTGATCACAACGAAGTATATTCTCATGTGGAATAACTGTTCTGCGGAAATAGATAAATAGTAACTATTATTTTACTGGTTTAACCATTTTATTCTTATATTTACGTATTCGGTAACTTTACCAGAAGGTGGATATACCGGCCCTAATGCATATAGTCTTTTTTCTGTTCTGTGGCATATAGACTGTGGCACAATAGACTTATTTCAAGCGCTCATACCACTCCTCACAACCTGATAATTAACGTTTGATGGTAGCTGACTCGCTCGATTGGTTGTGAAAATTAATAAAAAAGGCATAGGCTCATCATCAGATAGCAGAACAAAAGCCTCCGATTTCGTGCCACAATACTGGTTTCCGAACTGGTAAATGAAGGCATTTGTGTCAATTAATTCAATTATATGAAAGCTCTTTAAAAAATTATATAACTGCCGGTTTTGAAAAATGGACAAAATAGCATATATCTCCGCTCCCTGTACATCATTAAGATGAAAGATATGCAACTTTTACGCTGATGATGATTTGTCGTAAATAAAGTTTAGGTGTTTGATTCAACAAATTCTCCTTCGAAACATTGGCTTGTTTGTAAGAAACATTTTAATCCTGACGTTTATGCGTTACCAAAGGAGCCTACTACAGAAAATCGTAAGGAATAATCATGCACATTCGTTGTTTTCATCATGCTCATGCTTGATTATCTTAACTTTAATGACATAAGACACCTCTGATAGGTACAATGATTTCCCTACTGAGCAAGTAAATTACTACTTTCCCCTTCATTGTGTTAAATGTTTTTCAGAAAATTTTTATAAAAATTACTAAAAACCCGCAATAAAAAGCCATAATAAACATTAACGTTCAGTGAGATGAACCTTACCCGATACTAGCGCCGCTCGTGGTGAGTTCAAGCGCGGTTCCTTAATTTATTTCATTGGTCAATCAAGTCAACTCTACAATTAATATAAGTCCCCGGGGGCCTTAGAGCTTTATGTAATATCTTGAATGGGCCCTATAACTAATATAAATCCTGCTTTTATATTTAACAAACTGTATATAAATATAAGCAGAACACACACAGAATAAATATTAACAAAATCTGACAGTGATTTACGTTTTAACTATAACAAACATAATGATATTAATTTTTGTAACATAACGACTTTTACGATTCATTTTCAATTATCAAACATTTGAGGGACTCAACTACCGGTTTAAACCGATCGATTAACCAATAGCTACCGGGTTAGAGCGCTCGAATAGGTTTTATTACTATTCTTGAAAATGACGTGTCTAATATACCATCGTCAAAGTCAAATTTATAAAAATAATGTAATATGCCGTCATATTAATTAAAAATTTACGTACTAGAATATATTTAGTTAAACACGTACTGCCAATAAAAGGAACGATTTACTTAATGCTTTATAAATGAAAAATCTTTTTTTTTTGTGTAAAATATCATCGAAAAATCTTTATTTTTGACTATCTAACAAATTTTAAACACATCCAGACATGCGCATGCGTGAAATCTGATCGACCAGCTGTTTTGCTAATCCGTTGGTTAGAGAACTAACGTCAACTAACTGGCAGAAAGATAAATTCATAGAAAGGAGTGAGGTGAGAGGTAGTGCGAAGGTCTCTTTGTTTTTGTTCAACACCCTTTACGTTTTCGCAAAATCATTTACTGCGGTCAGTTAGTGTTGTGTACACCAAAATTATCCTAACAATTATTGTCAGTAGTGGGTACTTTTGTTTTTTCAGTGCATTTTATAAGTTTATTTTGGTTCAACTATATGAATGGCGTCTTGACTAAGTGAGCTATAAAAATTTAATTTAATTTAATGGACAATCGTAGTGATTGTGAGAAAAAATAATGGCAAATACTAAATCGACTAGTAGTGCTCTCAGAGCATTGGCTGTAGAATACAAAAGTCTACTGGAGGAACCAGTAGAGGGTTTTTGTGTAAAACTTGTGAATGAGGACAATCTTTTTGAATGGGAGGTTGCTATTTTTGGACCACCAGACACCCTGTATATGGGTGGATGTTTTAAGGTAAGTTTTTGTATTTTGATAATAAAATTTAATTCAATTGCTAGTTTGGTAAACATGTCAATTACAATTTAAAAACTGCCTACCATATTTAATTTAGTTGAGGTAGGTAGGCGTAATTGCTAATGCTTTATTTATCCTACATTATTATCATTTTAAGTAAAAATTATGATATTACCCGAGAAGGTACGACCCTATAGTAGGTATATGCAATTTTATTTTTAAAATAAAATCATGGTCTGATAATATAAACGTTTATGTATGTACAAATACCTTTCCATCTATATCTATGTACTTATTTTAGAAGGTGCAGAACATTGCGTATTATGAGGAATTTTTTTTATTCTTGAAATTTTTTATTTTGTCAGTTAATGCTTTGAGGCTAAATAATTGTAAGATATTATTTGCAGTGTTTGCATTTTATTTAACATTAACATAGCACTAAATGCAAAAGTACATAGGTAGGTAGGTATACCGAAGTAAACAATACCGCATTTTATAAATATTGATGAATGATTGTTGATTGACCCAATGAATGATGATATTGATGATTGATGCCTACCTTTGTACAGAGAGAGCCCTGGCAGAGAGAGAGCCCTGTATCTATTATTATTAGAGCTGTCACTAATCTTGGACATGGAATAAGTATCTAAGTATTGATAATAAGTTCTATACTGAGTTCTATACATGCCTCTAACAATTTCATAACCATTTACATAGTAAATTTCAACAGAGTTGAAATTGCGAAGGCAGTGTTATTTTTTCTTGTAGCTGCTGACAGATAAAGTCCATGATTCACTTTCTGTAGTCCTAACTAAAGGCAGATTTTTCGCGTTGTTAAGTTGGTAATCATTTTTTAAATTAGGTAATGTCGAGAGTAATGTCACAGTATACAAATGTATACTGTGGTAATGTCATAAAATAACAGAACTGATACGGACAGCAGTTTGTAATTAAAATTTTTGTCCAACCTAAGCACTCGAAACTCTATCTTTTAACTTTCTGTAGTCCTAACTAAAGGTATACTTTCGCGTTGTTAAGTTTGCATTAATTTTTTTGGGTTTAATAATTCAATTAACGGCATGACAAAAAATTTGTGACAATCACTGACAGCAGTTGTGTAAAGGGAATTTTTTTGTCCATCTTAATGCGACAATCTACCTTTAAGTAGACTACAGAAAGTAAATGGACTTTAGGTACCTACGTGGTTTTTATATCGTATTTTTTGAGTATTTTTGCTTAGTCTAATCATATAGCTAGTTTAGTTATCTAGGCGAGTATCTAGGTCTAGTCAGCTGAACCCAGTTAGCCGGTCATAATCAGCTATAGATATCCATTTTTTTTTTTTCGTTAATTTGATATATTTTACAACTGTCAGACTGTCAATGTAGCTGCGAATGTACAACACAGTTGTTGTCTGCTTTGACATGCTGACCTTTACAAGTTCACGTTCTTATGTCCGAAGTTAATAATAGAGCCGCCATTCTAGAACTCACCATGGCAACCAAGTAGAAATTATAGAAGCCTGTAACACATTTTCTTGATTTGACAGATTATTGGGAATATAAGCCTTCAGGTCGCCCTCTGGTGGATAAAAATCTCATTTTGACGAAACGAGTAATGCTCTTTATTTACATTTGTTTGATCACAGTTATAGGTACCTATAGTCGTGGTTTTACTACCGTTTTTTTTATATCATCTTTATTCTACAATATGCCAAGAAAACAGTGGAAAATACGAATTGTTCTCGGAATGGTTGTGTGCATAATTTTCACTAAAAAAAAATGTGGATAGGACAATCCACTTTCACTACCTTCCCAAGAAAGACGCGTGGTTTGTTTATATCATCGATAGTATCATGTATCATGGAAAAATAGATAGAAGAAAAGTATGGGAGAAAGCATTATTGATGAGAAAAATTTTAACTTCGGTAGTGCGTGTCCATTTCAAGCCAGACGACTATAATACAAAAGGTATATAAAGTTCGAAATAAAGTTATAATAACAGCAAGACATTTTTAGGTTAGATATTCCCTTAAATTAGCAAAATATAGTGGAAAATAAATTAAACTTATTGAATTTACTTACCAAATTTAGATTGTAGGTGTAATAATATATATTTTTCTATCGAAGGAAGAACCCACAAAAGTACTTCAAACAATTGTAAACAAACCGAGTATCAGCTGATCGTTACGACTCTGATCGTAGCGCCATATGCGCCGTGGTGATTTTAGTGCCTAGCTGATTGGATTTACATGCTGTTAAATCGCGGTGGTTTAGTGTTTTCCTACTATGGCAGCACCGTACGGCTATTGCATCATTTGTATTTTCTTTCATTTGAATTATTTGACAACTTTCAGACTGTCGACGTAACTCAGCTTTAACTGAAATATATTATTTGACTTTCTCATCTATCTGTAGATAAATACTGGCTCGTAAAAAAATATTTCAGATTATAATGAAAACAAATATTTTGAAAATCATTTATCGTACGATTTGAGCCTTTCCTTATTATTGAAACAGGCATTGGCGTGTCCAGGTAGCGGATAGCGGGGGCGCAGTACCCCCACCCCTGTCACCCTAGTGCTCTAAGCAAAACAATTCGACGAATAATTACAGAAAATAAATCTTTCTTGAATATTTAGTGACCTGCTATATATTAATATTACAACTTGGGAAGAGACCAATTAAAACAGAAAAAAACTACCAAAAAAAAAACAAAACAAAATGAAACACCACTTGTTTAATTTAGTCGACATTTTGATATATTTATTAGCATCTTCAGGATAAATTAAACTGAGTTTTTGTTGTCCATAGTCAGTAATAAATTAAATAACAAACAAAAACTATTTTAGTACGTCACAGGTTGAAGTAAATAGGACATAAAAAATGTAAATTGTCTTTTCAACGATACACTACATATTTGCTGTGCATCGTTGAAATGTTATATACCTACAAATATCTGATGTGTCCAGCACATTACTTTCTTATACCAGTATATATCATCCTAATCTAAAAAAAATCATTCTATTTAGTTCTTAATTTACTTCAATTAAATTTTAAAAGCGTACCTTGAAATGTTTCATTAAAATGTTTAAATAATTAATTATCAGCGTCGATCGATACTGTCAATAATAATTCATGTCATAAATTTTAATAATTTCTTCTTATCGACATTGACAGTTTTGTAACTAAATTAGACATTTCAAATGTCAAACTGCCAATTTATCCTAACCCCATTGTCAAGTGTGTAAAAAATTTCAGTTTATTTAAGTACTTGGAAGCAGGCCAATTTTGCTTATCACTGAATTTATCATTGTTTTTGGCATTTAGAACACGTGTTGCAAATTTGAAAGCTTTATCTCAAAAACTGTGGCTGCTATCGCGATACTACAGACATGCAGAGAGATTTTTTTCCATAAAGTTATGGTTTTTCATTATAATTCGTCGAGATTCGTCTAGAAATGCAATAAAAAATTTTAATTTTTTTCCCCGAAATTGTACCTTTTTTCTTTTTTCATTCACTATGTCTCTTCTAGTGGTACCACATTCACCAAATTGAATGTGTCACCTAAAATGTTGTTGAAAATCTTAATTGCCAAATTTGGGAAGTCTCCCATTAGCATTTTTTGAGTTATCACCTATCCCTTCTGACAACGAGAGAAAAGTTTGTTTTTATATATTTTGTGTTCTTTATGTACATTACCGAAAAAAAAAATTGCGTTATAGTAGTATTTATTGTCTTGTAAACTATATTTAGATAGGATTGATAGGAAAGGAACATAATAATATGTCATACCTGTACAAAAACTCATACACTATTGGACTCGATTTCATGCAAAACCTGCGTTTAATGCGATAAAAAGTAATACAGAGTTTAAATATACGGGAGAGAGTTGACCTCTGAGTTGATTATATACTGCTTCGTTACCACTAAGAGCGCTCAGCGCAATACAATGCGCAAGCGAATGTCGTATTCAGCAGTAGCGCAGAGCAACTGTCTTTATCGTCTACCAGTTTTCGGTTATTCCATCACTGCAGCATACATTAAACGCAGGTTTTTCATGAAGTCGAGTTCAATAGTGTATACTTTCGAATGGCCACTGCAGTGTATCCAATTAATTAACTTCTTTGTCGATTCCATTGAGATCTTAATTCTTTTATGATCGATCTTATTTGAAGTTGAGGACACGCCACATGCAACGCTTTGAAATACAAGATCGCGAATCGCGCAATGACGTAAATATCCTTTTTCGAAGTAATTACAGTCTTCATTTCTGATAAATTCATTTGGGCATATTGCTTTGTTTACTTTATGAAAGGCGTATTTTTATGCGTCTAGGCTTTTAACCCATTCTTTAGATGGGTTTGTAAGGAAAATGGTGATTACCAAAGCTGGAACTTTGATACTAATTCCAGTGGCGTTACCGTAGTGCTATGAAATAACAAATAACTAACTTGGTTAAGAATAATTAAATAGACGTAACTCATGTCTTATTTTGTCCAAAGTAGAGGTTGAGTACGTCCAAATGCCTTCTACAGTAATCTCCTTTAAACGTGTATTTTGAAAATGAATGTTCTGCATCCAGAGATGCGGTATTCGCATACGCATAAGACTATTGGAGATCACTTGTAGAATTTCCGTCACTTAGACCAGAGACGTACATATAGTCTCTGCTTAGACACTGCATAATTTGGCATAGTTGCGCAAAATCCTGATTTTTATTTAATAGGACTAAATTTCGTTGCAGCTTGAACACCAGGGGCATCCGTTAAATTTTGTAATGCCCTCGGTAATGCCATATTTACGTTATCATCAGATATTTCAAACGAATGAGCTAAAGGGGCAGAACTATCTTACAACTGGTTAATAGCATTTGCTAATCTGCTTCGACTTGTGGATTTACAACTGCTGTTGACTCCCCTTGATATCTTTGAATTGCTCTGTGTCTAATTTAAAAATTATAAATTCAACCGCGTGGAAGTATTTATTATAATAAAAAGCTGCCTCCAACCAAGTTCCCCATCTTGTTAATAATGGCTGTGAAGATTCAAGAATTCCTGGGTACGATTTGTGAAATTTTTTAAGGCGTTATGCGTTGCAGAGATAAAAAAAACCGTTTTTGTATTTGCTATTAATTTGTCGTCATCCAGTTAACTTCTTCGGATATTTTCTGCCACATGGTTGAAAGACATGAAGTAGACAGGTTATGTGCAATAAATTAGCACCAGAATTTTTGAGCGATGTAGCTGCTTTAATCGTATACGCAGCTCCGTCTGTCAGTAACATTAAAATATTGTTCTTATGTATTGCATTACTAGCGCTTGAATTGCTTTACCGTTGTTTTTGTAATCTTTTGTGCTTAAATGTGGCATCGTTACTTGATTTGGTGTTAAATTTTGTACTAAAATATTACTCACAACTGTTATCCATATATTTTTTTATTATGCAAGTCTAATCTATGTTATTCTGATGTTTTACTTTTACGTGAGGAACATGACATCATAGTCTTTTCCTGTCCTTTTCACCTTACATACAAAGCAATTTTAACTTTGATTAGTTATTAGTACTAATTGTTTCGATCGAGGCTTAAATCAAGAATTGTCATGCTGGGGTACATGCATAAATATGCGGTGGAGCAGAGCCAAAGCATCTATAGTGCAACCACAATTTATAAATTTGTCATTATCTTCTAAATATTTTAATAACAGCTTGACTGCTGGTGAATTTGATTTAGCCAGGGCTCGGATTGTTATTGGTGTAGGTTCTCTTTCTGTTATCGCACAATATAATTCCCTGTTGGCTCTTTCTCTTGTCACATCCGAGGAAAATGTGATTCAAGTCTGATTCTTCTCCACAATCGGATCTTGGATTGCCTTTTACTCCAATTCTATATAGATCTTCGGGTGTGTAGCAGTGATGGGTACGCATTCTATGTACTGTTGTGATATGTCTTCTCGTGTAATATTTTGTATCACTGAACCATGGTTTTCTTGGCGGCCGCCCTACACTGTCAACATACCGTTTTCCATTTGTTGTTCCTTCATGCCTATGCTCTCCCAATTTTTCCATGATGCTTTTTTGATGCTACTAAATAGTTCGCTGTAGTGTAGTTGGAATCTTGGAGTCTGATTACTTTTTCTTCCTGTATTAGCGAGTTCGTCAGGTACTTCATTTTCTACAACCCCTGAGTGACTTGAAATCCATAACAATTTAATATGTCGTCCATCGCCTATTGTAATCAATATTATCTGTCAAACACTGCTCATTTTTTATAAGTATTCTACTTCTTAATATTTTTTGCAATGCACTTTTAGAGACAGATGCCATTATTCGTAATTTATCTATTCTATACATGTATATCACTTTGGCTCTTTTGAGGGCTAGAATTTCTGCTGTACAAATTATGGTGTTATCTTCCTATCTCACATCTTCCAGTTTAGGGATTTTAAGAGTCTAAGGATGGGTCTGGGATGGGAATACTTGTTCGCATGAATATAGTTTACAAGTTTTATAGCATATCATGTGACTAAATCCAAATTACCCAATCCTAATCATCAAATAAGCCTGATGGAGTCATCTGTTAAGAACAATATCTATCTGTCAACAGATGGTTTCAGTTGAATTTGTTGTGGGATTAATTTGAATATAATCAATCACATGATGTGTTCTAATACACAAGATGATAAATATATAGTATTTATATTCGTAAGATTCAATAATTGTAACTGGAGGAAATCATTTCTTGAGTGTGAACATTTTCTTTTTTGGCGAGTTAATATTTTTCAACTCTATTTTTTGCCTCTAATATTAAGAACACTGTTATTGAATTCAATGCAGTTCTTCCTAGACTGAGTAGTTGTTTTAATAGTTTCTATTGGAATTAATAGTTTCTATTGGAAGTGTTGATTTTAATTCATTATATGCCTAAAACTTATATACTAGCACATTCAGATAATAATGTCAGTATAAAATATAAAAATCTATAGGTATTTACTATTCTTACCATATTAGGTTTGAACGATTGCTTTTGCAATACCCAATAATTATTTTATTAATTGTTTTTTATAGAAATACATAAATACGAAGCAATATGTCAGATTTTTTGAAAAGCTGCCAATATCAGATAATTAGAAGAGGTGCCATCTTAAGTCACCTATATATTAACAGTCGGCATCTTATACTTAATTTTTGTATGTGGTTTAATAAGGTACTGATTTTAATTGTGGAGAAATCATATAATTAACCTTAATTTTTGTGAATTAACCTTGTTTTAAAGGAACCACAGTACACTATATCAAGTAATTGCAAATCATGCATAGTTAATTCGGTTACTTAGGTATTTGGAAAGATTTGAAATGTACGCGAAATTACGTATAAGTAGAGGTGTGCTTAAATGTATATTGTTATACATAAAAATACATTTTGTGTATTATTTATTTACATTCAGCGTTTTATTTTCAAAACGACAACCAGGTAACCTACAGAAATTATTATTACTGTTACTTCTACTTCTATTGTTCCTATTTTATAATTAGCCGTTTTTCTAGTCCACACCACTAATTGTACAATGAAATTGGGTCGCGTTCACATAAAACTTATATTAGCGGAGCAGAAGTCGGTGTTTTGTTTCTTAGTTAGAATCTAACTTTCCTTTATTGAAATTTATGTTTGTAATAATTGTAATACACTTTCGCCTAGTTCTTGAATAATTAAAAATATTGTTTCTATTAATTTCCTGATATATTCTTTTATTTTTTCACGAATTCTGTGAATAAGAGCCGTATTTATGTAGATACTGCATAAATATATCAAATACTTTGCAATACAGGGTGAATTTTAATTAACTGCATATATTAAATCTACAAGAACCCAAAAATTCTTAATAAATCTAGATATCACATGACAAAAACACAGTATTACGCGGTCTCGTACGGGGTAATTACATATAGTTTAACCTCAGTTACCCCATAGTACTGTGTTTATATCACGTGATATCTATGTGATTTTAATGTAATATTTGAATCAGAACAGCAATAAAATATTACACGAAAATTACGCAATGTAGCGGAAATTTCTTAAATGCGATAATAAAATTACTTATTTTTATGATCTGAATTTCACAACAAACGAGCCTTCTTGAAACACGACAATAAACACTTAATTAAGTCTACGGTCGATGTGGTGTTTCCCCCATATTTCACACTTTTAATTCTACTTATAGAAACCACAATCTTAAGATACCTTCCTGGAAACACAATAATAAATAATTATTTAAGTTTACAATCGGGGTTCTCTAATAGTGACACTTTTATAATTCAACTTAACCCGTAATTTAACAAGGTGTCAATGACCGAAGTGAAGTGAGAATTTTTCTTCATCGCTTCCAACCCTTTTACATAAATACCCTTACCTGACTAACACATAAAAATAATCTTATCACACCTCACGAAAGATACAAATTACGTATCTTCACGCAACTATAATTTTCAGACTTGTTTTGTTTTCATTAATAAAAAAACTTCCTCTGATTTCAAGTTTTATTTAGTTAGTAGCATCAGCGCTACACGCAAGAATGCCGTGTTTTAATGTACGTTTCTAGTTTAGTCCTAAACTTTTTACATTCGGTAACTAAAACATAGTGGAGTGTCCATCAAACATCAGCCAATCAGTCATCACTAGACACCTGACAATTTCCGTGAATCCTGGGATCGACTTCCCAACCGGCGTGTCTTTCTCATAGGAAAGGACAGTAGCTATGCGTGCGCAGCGAGATGTAGACCGTATGCTCTGTTCAGTTTATCTACAAACGTCGCAATGCGTAGACGGCGAGCACGAGGATAAAAATATATAGGAACAACTATGTCGACAATAAAATCAATCAAACAAAGAAGGTTTAGTGCCGTATCCCCAAAAAAAAACAAGTGTGCAGTTCTGAATACGTGTTTCGGAGTTATTGCCTTTCATCAGCGTAGCGTAGCTAAGGAATTGGATTTAGGATGGGATAGATCAGGAACAAGAAACTTTTGAACCCCCTATCTTGTTTTGTTTGAATAAAATCAATACGTGTGGATTTGTGTTGACGAAGCCGTGGATTTTAAGGAACATAAAGTCGTTAATGTTATTATGCGTATTTTAAGTGCTTGTCAGAGTACACTTCTGCTGTTAATATGTAGCAAACGGGTGTTGCAAGCCAATGCACGAGCAGTTGAGGAAATAGTGGTAAATATTTCGTGTAATATTGGTAAAGTGAAAATATTTTACTGCTTGTATCAGAGGCAGTGGCGCATATACTGTGTCCCAAGATAGAATGTAACAAGAGGTGTTTTCAATAAATTAGTATATTACTGTGAATTAAAAAAAAAAGTTGAAAGTGCTCGGAAATCACAAATATATTTTCTAAAATAAATTAGTATTATGAGTAACTTATATTCTTAACAAAAAAAGCGAGTAGTAGTAAAAGAAGGAGTAGTTCCAACAAAGTAAATATATATTCCTAAAATTTGTTAAGTAGGCACAAATTGCATTCTAAGCAACTTTTTTTAATGTAATCTTTTTCACATATTGAAAAATAAGGGTCGTTTATTTAGTGACGATTTTTATAAATTGACTAATAAAACACCCTGTATAAGACCGGTTCAACTCAGTTTTGATATAACATAGTTTTACACCAAGCAGGACTGATTCCAGAAGTGCTATTCCAAAATTCGACAATTTATTGTCCATTAAATCGCTTGTTACATCTATCCTGGTGCACAGCGTATGCGTAAAGCTGTCAGGCTTTTACGAACCACTTATGTCAGTATGATTCATTTAACTTGTCTGACCCATACTTTGCAATCTTTACTAATACCTTGAACACAGTACGGGAGATTTCATGAAATGTTAAGACACTCGAGATATGTATTTCAATTAATGTGCAAGTACATCGTCAAAAATTACAATTTAATTTATTACTATTATATCACGTTTTTCGGAATATAGTGTTAGGTTTAAAAATCCGTCTCTGGTATGACATCCGAACTCCCTAATTCTAGATATATAATTTATTTGGCGTTCTGCTAACTTGTTATTCATTTGTTTCAAATAGAAAAAAAGTTCGCAGCTATCTCAATTTTTTGTTCACATCACACAACCGCATATCGCTGTAATGCAAAATTCAAGGAGAATCAGAATCCTTAAAAATGTGTGGGTTGTCATTTTAAAAAAATGGCAATGACGTCATTGCAAAAAGGGGAGGGGAGTAAATAAATTGACGGCTATTAGAAATGATGCGCGTTTAAATGATAAGGTTGACCTGTCCGAAGATTTGGGCCGCAGATCGGTGAATTTTTTATTCGGAGCGTTCCAAAGCCAACATTCGCACTGTATACATTATTTCAGTTATTTCATATACTATGCATCTATGCAGTTTTTGTTTGAGTAATATTTCACCTCATAGTAAAATGTAAATAGATTTGGTTCAAGATATCCCTAAACTTAAAGTTTCACTGACAGTCATACCATACCATGAGTTATACACGAGGTATAACACAACATAGGATAAGAAATACAACAGTTATAGTTGGGAAGGAACAAAGGATTTGTTTACATTTCCTTAATTGCAACAAATAGTTGAGTTGTGCGTGCCCGCAAAGTGCCGACAAATCTTATTATATCTATTTTCCCTGTTATAATTTAAATTAATTGCTTGTTGGCGGCGAACGAAAATCGAATTGCGATATTGTAACGAAGGCTTCTCCGTCTATTTATCTATTACTTTTGTGTCGGTAAGCCAAATTCAATTGTTTTTCTGTCGTCAATAAGCATTTTAATGGTTTGCTGTTTTTTGTTACTTATATCTTGTATTGTCAATTATCAGACGTATAAAATTCCTCATCATTTAGACCAGTGCGGAACATGCTAAATTTATTTTAATTCCACTCTTCACGTATGTATTTTATAGAATATATGGAAAAAATAAAACTGTTTATTTTTAAAGGGTTCTTTTAGGGTTGTTTGCCACTATCATATAAACATACGTTACTGCTTATTAAATACAGAGAGTAACTTTTTTTATTTTTACAGGCTAGAATGAAATTTCCAACAGACTACCCATATTCACCTCCTTCAATTAGGTTTTTAACAAAAGTCTGGCACCCGAATGTATATGAGGTAAGTCCTTGCAAGCATGCTTTATTTTATCTAAACTCTATTCACTTAAACTTTGCAGTGTTGGGTTGGACTTAAGTGAGTAAAACATCCAACTACGACCGATGCTTATGAAATAAAATAAATATGAAAATGAACCGCTATAGTAACTTTGCACTTGTGTACATCTGCCTGCCTTCTGCACCTAGAATCAGCGCGCATTTTGATCTCTATCCTGGCTAACGCTGCAAAGTTTAAGTAAACAGTGTATAATAATAAAACTACAAAATAAAGGGTATGTAAATTACTTTCGTTGAAGAGTAAAATAAAAATAATAGCGTTAAAGTATCATAATTCCTTGTGATTTTTTTTGTGATTTTAAAATGAATTGGATTTTTTAATTTTTCTGTTACCTAATTCCGCCTATTTTAGTCAATATTACTGCATTCTGACAAGGTCAAAACAGAATATATATTTTTTTTAATTATAAAAAAAGTGTTTTTCTTCATAGTGCAGTCGTGTGAAAATATACATGTACTTATGCAGGCAAGTTTAATCCATAATAGTTGTTCCTCATTTAAATTTTAGTATTGTTGCTGAAAAACTGTGAGAATTTCAAATAATTCGTTTGTAGATTTTGTAAGTTACCTACATTACGTAAAATACGTACTAAAACCATAATTTGTACCATTAAATTACTTCATTATTGCTGACGAACTAAATACTGTCGCAATGTTTCGGTGGATGAATGCCACGCCACACTATTACCAAAAAGTGAAAATATACTGCTTTTAATTGGAAAAGTACCCAGCGAGCATTTTTGAAGAAATTTTATTTGTATTATTTTTGCCAGACATTTTATAAGTGTCTTAACACTGACTTGGTTTCAACAAGACACCATATACTGCACTCGACTCGCGTTTCGCCAACCAAGTTGAGATCATCTGGAGATGATTAAAACTAACCTTATGCTAACAATATACCTAAACTATTTTTATGGTTCCGTGAACCCTGATTTGCTAACCGATAGAGCCGATTATATGGGATTGGCCTTTGTCCACTATTCATACTATTTTTACACTTTGTAATTTCTAAGTTTTCAAACGCATCCAACTGGGTATTTGTTACATTTCTAATTAATCGTAAATTGCTACTATTTATTTAATGGTATAAGGCGATAACTAGAAAATTAAAACTCGCCATTTTGTGTTGAGCACAGTGGTGAGAGTCCTTAGGGATATATCTTAAAGTAGTGGTTGGTATCTTTTCTGTATACAGAGTGAGTCAGATTTCAGTCGGGAAACTTAGAGAATCGATAAAATACGCCAAAATAATATGGATTTTTCATATAAACTTAGCTAAAAAATTCTTAGTTTTCGAGATAGAGGGCGCACTTCTCCGGAAATAAGTGAGACATTGTTGTGAAATTCAGAAGGTACAAGTTGCGTATACGTCGAACCATAGTTTTCGTTTTTCCATTCAAAATTATATTAGTGGAAAAATGCAAAATCATGTATTTTTTTTAAACGATTCTCAATGAACAGCTCATTAATAAGTAGGGGATGAATGATTTTGAAATGAGTTTAACCCAAAGACGTTGCATCTTATCAACAAATTATAAGGAAACTTTTTTGTGCATTAATAATGGTAAATGTCGAAAAAGAAAAAATAGCATAGGTTAGTAGTGTCCCTTTTTTTTGTAATGAATGTCCTAGACACCCCCCACCTTCACGGCTCTGGTTGGAATAGAGAGATGAAAACTATTGTTACGTGTTTGCTATCCACACAAACACCTCTACTCGTAGATTCGTTGATTGAAAGTCCAGGTAACACTTACTCACTACTTTATTTACTAATTAACAATTAATAACAATAGATTAATTAATGTCTTAACTATAATCACAACTGAACACTTATAAGTCTCTTTCTTATTTCTTCTTTACTCGTTCACGTTCGACTTAAGATTAAATCTTGGCCCGCCGTGCGTCTTATTTATACATCCATTGACCCAGTCTAGAGCACTCCAGAATATTCCCGGCCGTTCGTGTACAATTCCAGCCTAATCTAACCAGTCTACACAGTCCAGTGGCGTAACACTGCCCCCTCCTTAAGCCTGAACGTCCCGATCAGGCAATTCATTGTTCCCTGCATACTTGGCTAGTCTCTCTATATGCACCACCTTCATCTTGGATTTTGGACTTTGCTGAATTCTATATACAACGTCGTTTAGTCTGGTGACAACAGTGTAAGGACCTTCCCAGGGTGGGTGAAGCTTCGGGGACCTGCCTTTCTTTCGTTGTGGGTTATATAGCCAAACCAAATCCCCAGCCTGGAACCCTCCTGAATTTGCCTTAAGATCATAACGAGCCTTCATGCGATCACTTGCTATGGCAATTCGGTCTCGTACCAGCTCATGAATATTCCTTAGCCGTTCACCTACTTCATCGGCGTAGTCATTTATGGAAAGTCGCTCCTCATCTGGTGTGCCAAATACCAAGTCACATGGCAGTCTAATCTCACGTCCAAACATCACGCGAGCCGGCGTCTGTTTTGTTGTTTCATGAATGGAGGCCCTGTAGGCCATAAGGAAAAGAGGTAAGTGACGGTCCCAATCTCTCTGATGTTTCTCAACCACTTTAGATAGGTGCTCCTCCATGGTTTTATTATATCTCTCTACCATTCCGTCTGATTGTGGATGTAAGGCTGTTGTTCTTGTCTTATGAATTCCCAGTAAGCGACACATCTTCTGAAACACCCCTGATTCAAAGTTTCTTCCTTGATCCGAATGCAATTCTAGGGGCACGCCAAATCGACATACTAGATTATCTACCAGAGCTTGAGCGACAGTGGCTGCTTCTTGGTTGGGTATGGCATAAGCTTCAGGCCACTTGCTGAAATAGTCCATGGCAACTAAGATGTATTTGTTCCCATCATCCGTCACGGGGAATGGACCAGCTACGTCGATCGCAATTCGCTCAAAAGGAGCCCCTACGTTATACTGTTTCATTTGACCCTTACTTCTTGTCTGTGGTCCCTTACTTGCCGCACAAACTTCACATTTGCGGCACCAAGCCTCCACATCTTGGCGACTGTTCACCCAGTAGAATCGTTCGCGTACTTTAGTGAGAGTTTTGTTGATGCCAAAATGTCCGCCAGATGTTCCATTATGCACTTCCTGGAGTACTTTTGGTATGCGACACCTGGGAATTACCAATCTCAAAGAAATTTCCTTCCCATCTGGACTTTCCCAAGCTCTTTTCAACAGTCCATCCTCTACTCTAAGGGAATCCCATTGTGCCCACAAAGCCTTCAGTCCCACTGCCTTGTCTGAAATGTCCTTCCAGCCAGGTCGGGCTCCTCTTTCTTTCCATTCCAGAATAGGACCAGTTTCTTGATCTTTTAACTGCTCTTCTCTTAATGTCTCTTTTGTCCAATCGTCAGGAACATCAATTTTAATGGTGTTTACAATTATTATCCCTTGTTGTTTTTCCACCCGGTGGCAGTGCTTGCAGTCTTCCCGACAGGGTCTTCTAGAGAGAGCGTCTGCATTTCTATGGGATTTTCCAGGACGATGTTCGATTTTAAAATCGTACTGCTGCAGTTTTTCTATCCAGCGAGCTAGTTGGCCTTCCGGAGTCTTCAATTGCAATAACCACTTTAATGCAGCATGGTCGGTCCGAACTTTAAAATGTTGTCCATATAGGTACTTGTGAAAATGGTCTATGGACTTGACAATGGCCAATAGTTCCTTCCGTGTCACACAATAGTTACGTTCTGGCTTCGACAACGTCTTGCTGAAGTACTCAATAACTTTTTCCTGTCCATTTTGAATTTGGGAAAGAACACATCCAAGTCCAGAATTACTGGCATCTGTGTCTAATACGTAGAGGCCTTTCCGTTCTGGGTATGAAAGAACTGGACTCGAACACAGTGCTGATTTTAGTGTTCTGAATGATGTTTCGCACTCTTGTGTCCATTGGTACTGAACCTTCTCTTCTGTAAGCCGGTGTAGTGGCTTCGCAATATCAGCAAATCGTTCCACAAATCGTCTGTAATAAGTGCATAGACCAAGGAAGCTTCGTACTTCATGAACATTTGAAGGCCTCGGCCAATCTCGTACTGAGGAAATCTTGTCTGGATCTGTTCTTATCCCCTCCGAAGACACGACATGTCCTAGGAATTTTACCTCTTTCTGGAACATTAGGCACTTTTTGGGATTCAATTTCAGGTGAGCATTTTTAATTCTTCCAAACACTTCTTGAAGATTCTTCAAATGCTCCTTAAAATCCCGCCCCATAACCATCACATCATCAAGATAAACTAGACATGTCTTCCAAGTTAGTCCTCGTAGTACCAGTTCCATCAGTCTTTCAAAAGTCGCTGGCGCATTGCACAGGCCGAAAGACATCACCGTGAATTGATAAAGGCCACTTCCTGTCGAAAAGGCTGTCTTGTCTTTGTCATCTGGATGAAGTCCCACTTGCCAATATCCACTTCGAAGATCTAGAGTGGAAAACCACTGTGAACCTGCCAGCGTACTTAGTGTGTCATCAATTCGGGGTAACGGATAGCTGTCTTTTCTAGTGACGTCATTCAGCTTTCTGTAGTCGACACAGAATCTTAAAGTTCCATCTTTCTTAGCAACCAAAACTACTGGCGACGACCAAGGACTGGTTGATTCCTCAATAACTCCGTCTTTAAGCATCTTCTGTACCATTGCAGAAGCCTCTTCTTGTTTTGCTAATGGGAGCCTCCTAGGTGGTTGACGAATAGGAGCTGATTCACCAGTATTTATCCGATGTTGCACTATGTTGGTCTTTGTAAGAGCTTCTGTGTCCTTTGCAAATACTGTACTTTCTTTCTTCAAAAATTTTAAAGCTTCTCTATGTTCATCTGGAGTTAAATGTTTTAACTGGGCATTTAACATCTTTACAACTTCTTGGTCCATATCTGTAGACGAAGCTCCAATGATTTGTTCTTCACATCTCGCAATCCATGTGACTGGTTCGTAGGTGCCAATTGCTTCGCCTTCTTTGAATGTCACTGCGTGTGAATTTAGGTTAACCATTCTAATCGGTATCTTATCTGTAGTCTGTGTTAAAGTCCTTGCCAGGATCACATTATCTGTCATTTTAATTGAGTCATCCTTCTCAACGAGGCCAAAGCGGTATCCCACAGAATTTTCCTCCAGGACTGCCTCAATTACTTTCTCTGTTCTTGCAGGAATTTTTATGGTCCTCGAAGTTAGTAGCCTAATATTATGGAATTTTTCATCAGCCGTTGAAAGAATAATTTCTTCATTTCCAATCCTGAGAACTCGTTCTCCAACGTCAAGTACAAATCCATATTTTTCCATAACGTCTAATCCTAAAATGAAGTCATCTGTAATGTCAGCTACGATAACTTGATGTTTAAAACATAAGCGGCCAATCTGCAGCTTCATGTCGACTTCCCCATGAACCGCCGCCCTATCTCCCGTAGCTGTTCGGATGACTAATCCATTCTGTTCTTTATTTACTTTGAAACCCGTTATGAATCCTGCCCGTACTATTGATGACGTAGCTCCTGTGTCGATTGTGAACACACATTTCTTCTTATTTACATAACCCTCCAACAACAGACTACTTTGAACTCTCCGAAGTTGGGAAACTTTTATTTCTCGGGGGTCACAACATTTCTTGGCCAGCGCAGCCCCCAAATTGCCAGCCATCTTCAGTTTTCCTGTGGCTCCTCAACCACAGCAGCATTTACCCTTTCCGGGCTGCGTTGACGACAGTTTCTCTTGATATGGCCCACTTTGCCACACCTATAACAACGGATGCCTCCATTCGGTCTCCCACTACCTTGTTGTTGGTCTTGTCTCTGCTGGGAGTTCGATTTTGTCAATAGTTGGGTTATCATCTTGTGTAGATCAGATATCAGGTTTTGTGTTGTGTTGTCTGGCTTGTCTTCCTCCACACTCACAGCTCGTACTCTCTGATTTGATTGTGTGGTATCCTTATAGGCAGCCTCAATCTCTAGTGCATGTACTAAAGCCTCACTACTAAGCTTATGCCTGGCCAACTTAAGAATTCGCCTGACTTCCTGGTCCCTTACTCCATCAATAAATGTACCAACTGCTAACTGTTGTTGAAATTCCATTGGTGCATCAGGATAGGCTAGATGGGCTAATCTTTCTACCGCAGCTTCGAACTCCTGGAGGCTTTCGCCACCTCGTTGTCTGCGTGATTTGAGCTGAGCCTGATATACTTGGGCGAGATGTTGGTCGCCATATCTTAGTTCTAACGCTGCCTCCAAAATGCTAAAGTTTTGTTGCTGTGCGGCAGGAATTGTTTGGAGCAGCTCTAATGCTTGGCCCCTTAGTGCTAATACCAATGCTGTTGCTTTTTCCTCATCGTTCCAGTTATTTGAACGTGCAGCTGCCTCAAATTGTCTCTTATATGTTGACCATGAACTTTGACCGTCGAAGGAAGGTGGTTGTAACCTAGTACCAGACGACAGTACCAATTGTCCACTCCTCTCCCTTAATTGTTGCTTGAGCCGGGCTACTTCTCCTTCAACAACACTGACTTTTCCCTCAACTTGACCGACTTTTCCCTCAACTTGACCGACTTTTTCTTTAACTTCACTGACTTGTTCTTCCACTTCACCGACTTTTTCTATAACATCGACTTTAAATTTTTCAGTGAGAGAGAAAATGGCTGCCTGCTGTTCCTCTAGGCTTCTTTTTATATCTTCGTTTTCCTCCAATCGTCTTATTTCCAGGCCCTCCATCATTTTTCTTAAGTCTTCTTTTTCTTCCTGGCGTCTTCTCTCTTGTTCTTCTTTTTCTTCTTGTCGTCTTCTCTCTTGTTCTTCCTTTTCTTCCTGTCTTTTTCTTTCTTGATCTTCCATAATTTTCCTTTGTTCTTCTTTTTCTTCTTGTCGTCTTCTCTCTTGTTCTTCCTTTTCTTCCTGTCTTTTTCGTTCTTGATCTTCCATAATTTTCCTTTGTTCTTCTTTTTCTTCCTGTCTTTTTCTTTCTTGTTCTTCCATCCGTTGTAACAATGCTGCAAGCATGTCCTGTGTTTGCTTCTCCGCCATACTTCTTGTTGTTGGCATTAACTCACGACACGTAAATCAATATCAGAATAAAGTTTATTACCCTATAAAGTCCGTAAAATGTTGCTATCACGTCTATTTTAATAGTGGAATGTTCCAGAAAAATCTCGAAACAGCACTAGAAAGTCTTATTTAGAGTCTATACTTCTTTTGTGTTGACAAAATTCACTTCTCTCCACTAATTGTGCAATGGAATGTTCGAGAATTTTCACGAAATGTCACTAATAAGTCTTGTTTTGAGTCTATAACACGTTCCCGTTAACACAGTTTACGTATCTCCTGTGGTTTCCAAATCGAATGTTCTAGAACTGTCACTAAAAGTCACTTATAGTCTTGTTTTTAAGTCTACAACACGTTCCCGTCGACACAATTCACGTATCTCCTGTAGTTTCCAAATAGAAGGTTCTAGAATTTTCCCGAAATTGCACTAGTAGCCCTTTTTCTCAGTCTACAACACGTTATTACTAGCGGCACTCGCGTATTTGCAACAATTTCTAAATCGAATGTTCTGGAAATTTCTCGAAAATCCACTTTAAATCACTATTCAGTCCAGAAATAGTCCTCAAACACTATCCAGTAGTTAAATTCTTCGTGTTACCACTAATTTCTGAGAAGAACACTGTAGAACCTTTCCGAATATTCCAGAAATTTCTCTTCCAATCCACTTCCGACACCAATTTGTTACGTGTTTGCTATCCACACAAACACCTCTACTCGTAGATTCGTTGATTGAAAGTCCAGGTAACACTTACTCACTACTTTATTTACTAATTAACAATTAATAACAATAGATTAATTAATGTCTTAACTATAATCACAACTGAACACTTATAAGTCTCTTTCTTATTTCTTCTTTACTCGTTCACGTTCGACTTAAGATTAAATCTTGGCCCGCCGTGCGTCTTATTTATACATCCATTGACCCAGTCTAGAGCACTCCAGAATATTCCCGGCCGTTCGTGTACAATTCCAGCCTAATCTAACCAGTCTACACAGTCCAGTGGCGTAACACTATGATGAAAAGTGTACTGATCTAGGTAACGTTCAGCTTGGGATTTTCATAACAATGTTTCAATAATTATTTCCGGAGAAATATGGGAAAAACTGAAAATGAATTAAAACTTTGACGCCCTCTATCTCGAAAACTAAAAATTTTTAGTTATAAATTTATATGACAAATTCATATTACTTTGGCGTGTTCTGTTGATTCTCTAAGTTTCCCGATTCAAATCTAACCTATCCTGTATATTATTAAATATGATGTATTCTAACTTATTTTCATTATTTCTAATTATTAAACATCTAACAATGGTAGTTGTCCACAATTTTCAATTTCGTATGTGAATTTAGAAACAAAGTTGTCAGTATCAGTGACTTTTGTATCAAACACTGCAAAAATATCATCCACTTACCTAAGCCAACCTTTTGGGAAATACTCGAATTCTTCTTTGCATCTATTTCGAATCTGTTCATGAAGAGGCTGGCAATAAATGATGACTAGAGTTGGCATATCAGTCCGTAAGTCATGGGCGGTGCCAGGTAAAGAAATACCCAAAAATATAATGCAATGTTTACTATTTTAGCAAAGACTAACATTTGATTTTAGTCTATTGTTATGCCGCGTGGTGTGTACAACGTAATTTATTCCTCTCCGTTGTATTGTTGATAATTTTATTTGTTGTATTTTATTCGTGTTAATTTAATAATAAAGTATGTCAGATCTGCCCAAGGGTAAAAAACGGCCATACGCTGACAAAGTGATTAAATTTATCAGTGAATTCCCAATTACATTTTCAATTTAATCAGCTTTATTTCCTATTTTATATACATTTGTAACTAAGGCTACTTTTTATTTTATTTATTTCACATATAAATATATAAAAACAAACAAACAATATAACGTCAGGGACAAAGTTGACAAAAAATGATATCCAGTCAGGACGACAATACAGTCCAGGTACGGCTATACCCATGTGGTGGCCGGTGTTGTGGCAGCTCATGTCATTTTTCACCTTTTATCATTGTGCATGGTGGCATTTTCCTGCACAGAAACAAACATTGCATTATGATTCAGAAAACATAAAAAAAAAAATAATTATTAAAAAAGTCAGTTTACACAGAACATGTGGATGATTGTATGTACACAGGAAAAATTCCAAAAAACCTGCTCAAAATAATGATTTTTTGTTTTGAAAATAAAAATTGACTATACGTCCACGGTGGGGTTTGAAGTAGAGAAGGCGTGTCTACGTATTGTGAGGCGTGAAATCCCGGATTTACTCTACATTAGTGCTATAATAAGTAAAGTCACGTAAATTCTGTGCAACATAAAACAAAAAATGGCGTGCCTTCGACAACACAGCTTATGTTCGATTTACTCTTAATGCTGATTGCCTGTGATGTTCCGCTGCACATATTTGATAAACAACCATTTCAGGAGTTCTGGAATAAATACAATCCCAAGGTGACGTTACCAAGTAGCACAACATTAAGTAAATATGTACCAACTGTAAGCGCGCGAGCGAACCGTTTCAAACAGGTTCAAAAACGCGGGAGTAGTCGTGACATCACACCATACAATTTACAAACGACGACGGAAATCCCAGCACTCGACCGCTTGATTTCAGATAAATTTTAAGTGTATACTTAATAAAAAATGGAAACAAAAACTCCTTATTTTAAATATTGCATTGTACCGTTGTGTAAGAATACTACAATGAAAATGCCAGATAAAGTATTTATAATATTGCCAGAAGATAAGATTCGTCGATCAAAATGGCAAAAAGCGTGTAGAAGAAATGAAAAAAGACATTTCACAGAGCAGTAGGTCTGTACATGTGTGTGATCATTTTAATGTAAGTACATTATTAAATACTATATTATGTCTATCTACTAGTTTTTCGCAGGCGGGCAATAAAATATTCCGAATTTCGAATTATTGAATTTTAATTAGGGTAGGATTAAAGAAAGAATGTGTATACGATGTTAGAAAATAAGATTTGTAGATAGAATATAATTTAGTGATACTAAGTAAAGGTAATTTCCTGGTGCGAAAGTAAACAGCTATTTATTATTATACTCTTCGCAAATACGATTACGAAGAGTATATTGCATTTGATCGGGACATTTCTAAAATCGTTAATATCGCTCGCAGAGAAAAAATCATTTCGTTCGTCATCGAATTCTGAAGAACTTTCAAAATGTCCGTCTGTTCATCTGTCCGTCCGTCTGTCCGTCCGTCACGTTTCTTGTAAGCACGATAACTAAAGAAAGAAAAGTCCGATCGAATTGAAATTTGGGCTATAAGTTAGTGTTAGCTAGAGAAAGAAATCCATTGTTTTTGAAAAAAAATCAAATAGTAAATAAAAAAGTTATAGGACATTTTATTTAAAAATATGAATCTACAGAGGGTTGCAATTTTCAATGTGCTACTAAAATTGAAGTAATTTTCTATAGACACCAAAATGCTGTAAAATATACTACCACAAATTTTGCCTACGCAGTCGGCATCATCGGGAGGTGAAAAAAAGTTGAAAATTAAATATGTGATCAATATATTAGGTATTGTAAGAATGAATCTTAGTTCATATTATAAAATATACTGCCACGCATTTCGCCAATACAGTCGGCACCATCGGGAGAGAAAATTAAATATGTAGTCAATACATTAGGTATTGTAAGAATGAAGTTTATAAGACAAACACAAGATTCTTTTCAAAAAACTGCGAAGAGTATCCTACAGAATGTGCAACAATTATATAAAAGTTCAATAACACTACTGTCTGCGACGAGTAAAATGTTTACCTCTAGTATATATAGTATATTGCAAATACCTTTCCCTTGCCCTTTAATTTATTCTATTCAAATCTTACATTTATCTATTATGTGAATGATAACACGACACAATCACTTATTTCCCTTGCCCCAAAACATAGTACGAAAATACCTACGATAGGTAATTATACATTTACGCAACATTTCCTTTGCAGCAAATGTCTTCTATAGAGACACTTTACGCGTGTGTACAAAAAAAAACACGAAAAATATAGAAGTGGCCGTTGTAAAGAATTACCCTAAATTCTTTCAAACATAAGACTAAGTCTGCTAAAAATGTTTAGTTGCTACTAAGCATTTTGTAGTTATTTCTTTTTATTCCGTGATCAAGTTATAACTATTTTATGTTTATAAATTATTACTAAAAGCTAAAAAAAATACATACTTCTCTGCCTTGACGCTGCGGACCTCTCCAAGGGAAAAACTTTCACTATTTTGTATAAAAGATGCCACCATAAACATATCCACTTTAGGTAAATTATCAGATTGGCCCTTTGAAAAAACCTTGTTCAGTCATTTTAAAATATCTGTACAACTACAATACAATACGGTACTATAAAACACAATTATATATGTATATCAGAACAGTCACTAACAAATCAACCACAGTCCAATAACACCATATTGTACATATGTTTATATAGAATGTCATACTTTGTTAATTTGTTTGTATTATTATTTTTAAGTATTTTATGATTGAATTGATTTTTAGTTTCTCCTTTTTTCTGTATATAATATATGTATATATTAATATAAATCTTACTCTGTACCCCATACAAGTTGTAAATAATCTACTTAATTGTGAATAAAGATTTTAAATTGGAATTGGAATTGGTAAATATCTTCCCGGCGCGACGACTACCGAATATTGTATGGTGTGACGTCACAGTCAATAGTAGCTCGTTTCGGGCCACTTCAATTTTATCGTTGTTTAGATTCTTCATACTGATCGCGTGGAATTAGAAATCTTATTTTTTTGTGAAGTACACGTTTTATTACAACGTTACGCTATGTTTTTTAGTATTATTTTTATTTTTAAAATTATAGGCAAGTTCCCTATTACGCGGGCGGTGCTAGAGACGTTAGAAAAATTTGACTGTCAAAAAGTCAAGTGTTGATGTTTGTGACCGATGGTGCCGCGACAATGCGTTTGGTAGGCCGTTCTCTTCAAGAACACGGTTGTAGGTTGGGACATGTGACGTGTTAATTGCATGCTTTACACCTTGTGACAGAAACTATTCGACAAGGTTTTCCATAGGTAGATGCATCAAAAAAATGTTTTTCTTAAATCTACTAAACGTCTTCACGCATTTCATAGCATACATGATGCTGCAAAGTTTTTACAGATCTTTTCCGGTTTGTGACAACCAAGCTAGTTAGGAGGGTAAGTTGTGTATACATTATTATAAATTGTAACAGTTTATTGCTTTTATCACTAATTAATTTCTTTTATTACACTTGTTATGTTGTTTGTCAACTCTAATGATGACAAAAAAGTTACCCATTTCTGTCCCTTCATATTGTTCGAAGAATCTGTCATTGATCGAAAGCAATTTTGTTTTATGCAACGTTTAGTGAGTTGATTATATTCGTTTACTACATCTTTATTGAGATTGTTTGATTCGAGTAAATCCTCAAGGTAGCCCAAGATCTGTAGTATCGGAACAATTTTCACGTTCTTGCAACACAACTGTATATTTTTCACCTTATTAATGAAATCATTGGAATTAATTACAGACAAACTGAGTGGTGCAATGGGTAAACTTTCGACCTTAAATCACATTCATAATGTCCAAATGAATTAAAAACTCCAATAGATGCCCCCGGTTTGGGAGTGAGTAAGCGGTATAAGGATGTTGTGTGCGAAATATGAAAAGCTAAGTTTTATTAATCGGTCTCTATGGGGAACATCCTACAGCAAGTGATTGGGAAAGTTTCAAGTTTGCAAATATTACTTTGGTAGATGTTGAAAGATCATTTTTCCTTTTTCCACAATTGTGTTTACCCCACGAAGGAGACGTTTTTCAGCAGAAATCATAGGAACTGTGTTAATCAAGCTAATGTTACTCATGCTGGTGCTTAATGCATTGTTCTCGGCACATCTAAAAGTAAGCAGTTTCATACCTGTAGATAATATGTAGTTATTTTATTTGTTTGTTTGTCATCTGCGGCAACCAAAATGCATTATTATCGAGAACGTACATGTGGTGCTACCCAAATCAGCCTACAGGTCTTCACGTTAAAGTTATCAGAAACTTTTTTTAAATGTTCGTTTTGAAATTCTCTATCAATCTGTCGAGCCGGATTTTTGATTTTTAGCTTTAATTTTTTATAATTTTGAGCTTTAATTTCTTATAATTTTGATCTAACATTGAATTTTTACTAAAAAAGTTTGGTAGCTGTCAAGAATAAAAAAAGGAAATGAAAAATCTACTTAGGCAGATCGATTATGTATTCGTAAAATAAAGATTTAAAACCAAAATTGTGTGAATCTTTATATATGTGTGACTTGTAGACTGATTTTAATTGAAAAAAAAAGAAACGATATTTGTTAAATTTTAGACCAAAATCATAAAGAATTGTAGCTAAAAATCAAAAAACCGGCTGGACAGGTTGATAGAGAATTTCAAATCGAACATTATAAAAAAAAAGTTTCTGATAACTTTAATTTGAAGACCTGTAGACTGATTTGGGTGGCACAGTGCGGCTTCGTCCCACTGTGCGCCGTTAAACGTTATCTTGATAAAAGATACCAGTTTATATACCGAGTCATCAGAACAGGCTGATAACAAAAATATCTTTTCACCGGCAATCACCTTTGTGTTACTAAAATAACAGTTGACAAATGACCAGCGTCGTAGATCCTGTTTTTTAATTTTCTTTTATTTATTCAAATGCTTAGTTTTTGTCTTCCCTGAGTATATTTTTATTTGTACTAATAGTGTAATAACAGTTTGTATTATATTTTATTTCTGTTAATAACACGGTAGATGTTTCCTTTTTATGCATTTTTCAGTTACAACCAAATAATTATTTATACTTTCCATTGAAAACTTAATTATGCATTTCTTTTTGCGGAATCTATTCCTGAAGGAATTTACTTTGACTGATCGACAATCTAGGTATCGCTGTAAACATAGTAGCCTGTAAACAAATTAAAATTTAATTACCCCCAATAATACATTAAACTGGTGAGACAGAAACGTAGTTTTTATAATGATAATCATTAATCACTTTTGCTGACCTGGTACATGCCTTGAATATTGATCATTCCATATCAATGGACCAATAAGAATGCAATTTTAAAAATTGACCGCCGATTTGGATTATTTTTGCACAATACGGGTGTCCCAATAGTCGCGCACCAACTGGAAGGTACGTTTACTAGGGATATGATAGAGTGCTGGAAAAGTATTAAAAAAAAATTCTTTGTCCTTCATTTAAGTAATTTAAAAGTAGAAAAAAATGCAACATTGTATAATAAATACTCGACACACTTTAACAATAATATGCAATACATTGTTATAACAAATGTTAAAAATTTCTGTCCATTTGCATATAAACATGTGTTGGCCCTTCTCACGATATTTTCGTGTACACACTGAAACATTTCAGGGTTCATGGTAGCAGCAGCAATTAAGTTTTGTTTTACCCATTATTTTTGCTCGTGTGTTTGTGTTCAGTTTATGTAAGTTTCATCCATTGGCCTTCACGGTCACCAGACATAACCCCAGTGGACTTCTTCTCATGGGGGCATTTGAAAAACATTGTTTATCAAATAACACCATAGATGGAAATGGAACTGCGATACAAAATCATTGTCGCTGCGGCTACCGTAGTTTCTGAAATACGCCAGCATATGCACGAACATATCTCGAAAGAGCCAACGCATGTCTAGATGTTTAAGTGGGCAGAATTATGAGCATTTATTATAATAAAGTATTGTGTGTTACTGTTAAAGCGTGTTCAGTATTCATTAAACTAATGTTGTCTTTTTTTCTAATTGCTTATAGTTCCTTAAATGAAGGACAAAGAATTTTTTAAATATTTTTCCAGCACTCTATTTCATCCATAGAAAACGTACCTTCAAAGTGGTGCGCGACTTTTTGGGACACACTGTATGTTGATTGTATAATAAAATTAATAAACAACTCAAAAATATTAATTGTTTTTGTGCTCTTGTTTATGAGATACGCCTTTTAAAAAATCACAAAAAATAAATTATTGTCGAGAACATATATTTGATGGCAGTGTCTCAGGTGAGAGATATAATCTGAGAATAACTAATTTCTAGCTTTCGTAGCTTTTAAATTGAAATTTCTTATTTCCTTATAATTCATAAACTTGTAATTTCTAGATTAAAATCAACAAATGAAACAATAACTTTTCTCAGATACAATTTTTGAAAAATCTTGTTGGTTCTTTAGCACCTATTCTACCGCTATGTCAGAATTTAAAATAGGACAGCCACTGAATCATAGGCATGTATTGAACATAGTAAAGCATTGTATACTACTGTAGTTTCGTGTTCTCATTTCTCTTTGTGTGTAATCTGTTCATTGGAATTTAATAACGTAAAGAAAAAAAAAAAAACAATGTGAATCCAAAACCTGAGAAACACCCAAACATGACAAATAATATTAACGTTAGAAAAAAGTTATAGAAAAGAAAATATTTGTTTTGGCCATTCCTTGGTTTTTAATTTTTTTTATTTTCAATGCACGTATACAGGGTGTGCAAGAGTTACGAACAATATTTTCTCGTCTAGATAGATAAACTGTACTTTTCACACGTCCTAAAAAAATATCAAACGAAACAGTTTCTTAAAATTCAATTTTATAACGGCGTGCCAAAAATTGTATTCCTATTCGTATGTTTATCGTTTTACAAAATTTTGTTCCGAAAAGTATGCAACATCCCTATAAAATGAAAATCATAGAAAAAAATTCGTAGCGATAAATGTTCATATCGACTTATGCTTGGTTAAAATTCGTTAAAGGTGTTTTAAATAATAGAAATGACCAATAAACTAACTTAAGTCAGTTACTTAACAGTAATTTTTTTTACATTTTTCAGTAAGAAACAAATAACTCAAAAAATCATCTGGTTGTTTCCTCTGAAGTTGTGAGCACTTATTTATAGGAGGATAAGGAACTTTTACAAGAAATGTCTATTAACAATGAATATGTACAGCTTATTAGGGAGGCATAAGAAATATACAAAAAAGCTCTGAAATCACTGACAAAGATGCCTCCGGACGGTATTTTTGTCGATGATTTTAATACTGTTTTATATATTTTCTATACCTCTGCAATAAACCATGTATTGGATGTTACTTTTCCAACTAACAGTGGTGTAATTTTAAATGGCAGATTGAATCTAGCTTGAATTTATTAATAGTTATCTGTATGGCTGTCAAAAATGTTCCGTGATACAGTGGCGTACGCGAAATTAACTAATACGAGAAACAATAAACTGTTACAATTTATAACAGTATATGTAAAACTTGCCCTCTTAACTAGCTTGATGATCTGGCTTACTTATCACAAACTGGAGAAGATGTGTAGCCATTTTGCAGCATCAGGTATGTTTCTATGGTTGCCTCCATGAGTGATGTTCGCTTTGGTGAAAATATATTCTTCTATTTTGAAAACGACCGTTCGACATCTACTGATGTAATACACGCATACGTAAAATAGTCTTAGTCACATATTTGTCTGAATTTGGTAAAACTGGTGTCTTTATTTAACACGCTTGCGAACTTTTCTTTAACGTGCTCATTTGTTGCGTCACCTATATCGTGTAGCAGTAGTAATTTTTTTATGTTTTCATGTAATGGTTTAAGTATAGTTCTCAATATTTTTTAAAGCTGTTTCAACGGAAATATCTTCGAATTTTGTCTGGCTTTCCTTAATAGCTGCAGCCTCATCTGGATTGAATTGTAGTATCACAGCTTTTATTTGTTGGAAATATTCAGCATAATAAAAAGCTGCCTGCAACCATGTTCCCCAACGTGTAAGAATCGGCTGTGGTGGTTCAGGAATACCGGGACACTTATGATTTACGAAACACTTTTTTTGTACTTGCTATTAATGCATCCACCTCTGGAAACCCTTTTCGAAGTGTCTGGCACAAGATGTAAAGCATGCACTTTACACGTAACATGTATAAACGTACAACATTGTTCTTGTAAAGAACGGCCTACCGAACGCATTGTCACGGCGCCATCAGTCACAAACATCAACACTTGACTTTTTGACAGTTCAAATTTTTCTAACGTCTCCAGCACCACCCTGGACATTGTTTCGCTAGTACACTGACTTAGTCTTTTACTAGCTAGTACCAGTGGAACTGTCGGTTTAAGAGGGTCCAGTACTCGTACTATAACATTTAAAATAGATTTTTTTTTACAATCTGTTGTTTCATCAACAGATAACCACAGCCGTGTATTTTTTTAATTCACATTTCATCTTATTTACCATGTCTATATGTACAGTTGGTAGATAGTTACATAACGTTGTGCAACTTGGTAACTTCACCTGGGCATTGTATTTATTCCAGAACTCTCGAAATGGTTGTTTATCGAGTATCTGCAGCGGAACATCACAGGCAATCAGCATTAATGTAAATCAAACATAAACTGTGTTGTCGAAGGCACGCCATTTTTTTTATTTTTATGGTGTACACTACGTGAAGTCCACAATCACGCTTATCCCAGCACATCAAGTCTTTCTCGCACACTTTACAAATTATTTTAGCACCATCATAGAATAAATCCAGGAATTCACCTATGAGTTTATTCACTTTGTCAGCAAATGGCCGTTTTCTACCCCTGCGTACGTCTGCCATGCTTTATTATTAAATTAATATCAACAATACAGTACAACAAATAAAATAAAAACACAAAAACAATATGCCATACGCCCAAGTGACAACGTGTACACAACTCAAAAGCTAATGATATATTGGACTGGAGAAAGAGTTTCGCGGTCAAGGTGAATGCCGGCGACAGTAAGTACATCTGTACTCTACGACCATGATACACAGAAACGATTTGCAGCTTTAGTTATCTGTTATCTCTAAAATATCCACATGTCAGCCCTTATCAATCTGGTTACCTCAATAGTTTTATCTTGAGTTTAGCTAGAAAATCTATCTTTTCAATTTTGTCAGGTTATTAACATGCAAGTACAACTTGTGATCCGATAGACAAATTAAATAAATATGTCTCCAATTAAATATTTATTTGACGACTCGGACAAAAGTTTTTCTGGCGTTTTTATTGAAGTATTTTCACACATCGGTACGATGTACCAGTAATATGATGATAAAATAAAAGAATTGGTGATTAAAATTACTTCACTTAAAATTTCATAACACAAATGACAAATAAAATAACACCACATGTTTACATGTTTAACAACGTGCTTTGTCTGCTTTGTGTACAGTAACACTACGATGCCTGCTGTCTGATGACGACACCGTATGGATTTGCCTGGCCGGTAGTGTTTACTCACGTAAAGAACTAAATCAAAATTTCATGCTTAATAACTTTTGTAAAAGAAAAGCTTAAAAAAAAATCATTTACACACTGTTTTTTATATTAGATAAGATTCCAAAAATGCCAAAATTATATTTTATGTATTGAATATGTTAAAATCGAATTTTTTCAGTATCAGGAAGTATGACAACTTGATTTAGTTTGCACATATTGATTGAGCACCAAAATATGCAACTTTTATCTTATTTAACTTTGATTTGACCCTGTGTCTTCAAGAGGAGTCCACTTTAAAATGAAGCCACCCTGTATACCTATGTTTAGTTGAATATCTGGTGGAAATACAGCATTTTCAATTATTGATTACATATTTTATTAAATTTTATGTAGGTATACAGTGCATTGTGAGATCGATTATGATTTATGACTCTGACACGAAAATTGTATTCGAAGAATTCAAAGCCACACTTTTATAAACTGCAAAAAAATATTGTGGATACAGTACTCGTTCACCACGGTAAATGTGGTGAATAGAAAGTGATATTTTCCTGTACATCTATTGACAAATTAAATTGTTAATGCAATAAAATTAACCATATTTTCACTTTTCAACTTCTCTGTTAACCGGTGAAGTGTGAAAAGCTTAAATTTCCAACGAATTAATAGCATTAACTAGGGCATGACCAGTGGCGCAGATAAATAAATTATTTATTTAGAAAAGAGTAATTATTAAAAGTGCTGATACATGTAAGGATATTTCCGTACTTCTCCTAAATGTACGGTATCAACAAACAAAATAAATTGACTACACATTTTTACCATTTTTAACTTCCGCTCTGAGCTAGAAATCCGAAATTAATGTGATTATCCTCAAAAACAAAAGTCGTATTTAATTGGATCTTTACCTTTTGTATTGTTTTCAGTTGAGATGTGTTTGTCATATTTTTTTTGTACACTGAAAAAAAATTATGATAAATTATTGTTAGGTATTTTATACTAAGGATAAAAAACCAGCCCATATCCTTGATTGTATATCTACAATATGTTTATTATAGGTACAACCTATATAAACTAATATAAAATAAATATTTATTTATTTACTACATGTTGCAATATTTCCTAATGTGATTTTAACAGTAAGTTTTATCAATTTTGTTATTGCATCAGCAATAATTATAATGGTAAAAGTTTAACGTATGGTTTATTTGAACGTAGAAATAATAACGATTAATATCACACAGAATTTTCTTTTCCATTTCGAGAAATTTTTTTCTGTAACGCGTGTCGAGCGTGACTTTCTGATCACTAGACACCAGACAATTTCCGTAAGTCCCGAGTCGATTAATCAACCGATTTGTCTGAGCTTAGGAAAGGACAGTAGCCATGCGTGCGCAGCGAAATTCCGACCGTGTTTATTCACTATTCATCTTAGCTTCGAACGTGGCAGTGTATAGAGACGGCGCGAGGATAAAAATTAATAGCAGCAACTATGTTGACAATATCATGGAGAAGGCGTAGCCATGGATTTTAATGGACATAAAGTCGTTGATGTTATTATACATATTTTAAGTGCTATCCAGAGTACACTTCCACCGTTAATATGTAGTAAAGGGGTGTTGCGAACCAATTCGTGGATAGTTGACAAAATAGTGGTAAATGCATTATGTAATATTGGTGTTAGTAGTGAAAATGTTTTACTGCTTGACGTAGCGGCATATACACTGTGTCCTAGAATAGATGTAACAATAGGTGTAATGGACAAACAATTTTCGAATTTTGGAATGGCACTTCGGGAATCGGTCCTGCTTGGTGTAAAACTCGAATATACCAAAAATTAATTGAATTGTTGTTATACAGAGTGTTTTATAAGTCAATTGATAATAATAAGTGTCACTAATAAACTATCTTTATTTTTCAATGTATAAAAAATACCATTAAACAAAGTTGTTGATAATACAATTTGTGCCAATTACTGTCACTAATAAACTATCTTTATTTTTCAATATATAAAAAAAATACCATTAAAAAAGTTGTTTAAATGCAATTTGTGCCTACTTACCAAATTTTAGGAACATAAATTTACTGTATTGGAGTTGCCCCTTTTTTCTAAAATAGGCAGTTTTTTTTTGAAAATAAGATAAGACGTTAAGAACAAAAGTTATTCATCATACTGATTTATATTATTTATGATTTAAAATAACTCTCAACTTGCAAAAAACTGTTTTTAAAATTTCGAAATAAAATAATTGAAAAAGGGGCTGCTGTTTCAACAAAGTTAACATATTTCTGAAATTTGGTAAGGAGGCACAAATTGTATTCTAAATAACTTTTTTTATTGACATTTTTGAATATTGAATATTGAAGACAATAGGTATTTATTTACCAAGGGCATAAAAAGGCGTTATGGTGGGCGGCGTGAAAATTAGGACCATAAACGCTAGTTGTGTCTAAGGTGTCTAAAAAATTTTATGTACGACCATTTTTAATTAATACATAATACATAAATATGTCGGTTATTTTGCAAATACTTCATAAGAATTGTCAATCTGTTAAATTATGACATTTCATAGCAATCGTATTGACAGGTAGGAATTTGATTTTGAATTTGTATTAAAAACAAATAACCAAGCAAGCAACAATGTAAATAAAGGTGGCCATATTGTAATTTTGTGGCAAGAATCATTCCCAGAGTTTTATTATCATTTTGTCGAAATTTTTCAATTGAACGAACTGGAAATGGAAGAGGATGAACATTTATTTTCCTGTGCTTCACCAGAAATTACCGGTGTGGCAGATGCTGCGACGTTGAACTTATTGTCGAAAATGTTGTATGAAAAATAGAACAAAATCTTAGGCGGGCTGTAAAGTGTTTTACGGCCCGGCGAGATGTAAAGTGATACTTTTAGCCGTTAAACCGAGTATATAAGGTGACCAATTAAGACCGGTAATACATAAAGGTAGTTTATTAGTGGCGATTTTTATGAATTGACTTATAAAGCACCTTGTTATAACACATATCAACTCATTTTTGATATGTCCTAGTTTTACATCAAATAGGACTGAATCTCCAAGTGCCGTTCCAAAATTCAACAATTTGTTGTTCATCACATCTCTTGTTACATGTATCCTGTAATACAGTGTATTGTATAAAGCCGCCAGATTTTCACAGTCCATGTATCCCAAATATGAATAATGTAACTTGTCTTGTCCATGCCTTGCAATCTATATTAATGCCTCGAACACAGTACAGGCGATTTCATGAAATATTAAGACATTCGAGGTATGTATTTTACTTGTTCCGTACAAATGATTGTTATTGTCTCTTACCCCATGTGCCGGTTCTGCACGCACGGAAATTGTCCAGTGTCTATTGATCACGGATTTCTATGCTCATGCTGACTTTAAATCGATCTCCCAATTTTTTGGTGGTTGTTTGTAAAAAACGGTTAGTGAATTAAGCAATGATACCAGTTTGACACTGATACTTTGGAACTATTTTATTTGAAATAATGATTCGTGCATATTAATATCAGTAATTTTGAAATTCAGAACGGCCCTTTCTTCGTGATGTTTTCCTAAAATTAAATTATTAATCTATTAAATTGTTTGCTTATCGAAGCAGTTGTGTCAATATTTCATTAAATATTAGTCTTGTTCCAAAGATTTTTAGCGTCTACTTTAATAAAATTTGATTTTTGCTTCCCGCCAAGAAAAGTGGGCCTTGTTTTCATACACTCCAGTAGCAACTTCTTTTGCATTTCTGATATTATAAATTTAATGAAAATATGCATAAAAAAATACTTTTGTTTCCCAAAAATACTAAATGTTCACCAAATTTTAGACCACATATAATTCTAAATTGATAACCAGATATTGTCTTCTTGTCATTTTCTTATCTTATTTGCCAGTAAAAAAACCTTTTTGGTTCTCAAAAATACTAAATGTTCACCAAATTATTTTACATTTTTACATTTTGTGATGTAACTAATTTTTCTTGCCCTAAAATGTCCTTCATATTATTCAAAATTACAAAAAAGAGGACATTTTAGGGAAGGGAAAATTATTAGTTAGGTTTTCAACGGATAGATTATATAAACAAAATGAGATTGATTATTAAAAATGAGGTTTCCTTTGGTGTTCTAAATTTGTTGCACATTAAACTTGGTATAGAACCTTAGTATTTAAAAAACAAACAATAATAAAACAATAGGAACCGTTGTTATTTTATTGACGCAAAATTCATTTTTCGATCTATCATTATTTGAGAAAATGAGGTTATGTCCGCCATTTGATAATTAAACAAAAATCTTTAATTTTTCAGTCTAAGCAAAAAACGTTGAGAAAACCCCATAACTTATTCCAAGAATTTTGTTTTAACTTTTCAAATAACTTTTCCACGTCGATTTAATACATGGACATGTAAAGTTGAACACACTGTACCTCAATTCGGCTGTAATCAATATCATGTACTGATGCTTCAGGCAAAGTTTACTAAATTATACAGAGTGGGGCAATAGTGCGTCCGACTTCGATATCTCGAGTTCTATGATAGCTAGAAACTTGATTTAAAAAACATAAGTAAACTAGACAAAAATGTCTATAACCGGAAATTGTTTTCGAATATACAGGGTGATCCAAGACAATTCTACAGGGTCAAATAACATTTTTTTAAATAAAGTGCCATGTGTATCAGAACATTTTTTTGAAACCTCTTTCTGGCCTCCTTTCACTCCTGTATTATTATTGACTTTGTCCCAACCACTTGGATGTAATAATTTTTTTTTCTTGAAATTATGCCATATACCTACGTGTATATTAAAAATATCACTACAATCACAACTATCGATTTTAATAAAAAATATGTTAGTACCAGTTATGAGACATATGTGTGTTGAGACTCAGCCATTTTTACTTCCTAAAAGTGTACAGGATGGCCAAAAAAGGATTTTTAAATTTACAACTTTTTGAACTGAATTTTGTCAATTTTTTCAATTGGAATACCCTGTATATTTTTGGATGATGTGATGTAGAATTGAAAAACGAACATTTGTGTACGTTCATTCCTATGGCTATTTGCGATCATTTTCAATTTATTGATCAATAACTGCAAAATTCAGCAATAAAAATTAAAAATGATGTTTTTTTTTTGAAATAATTCAAGAGAAGGTATTATAATAAGCGTGTTACATGATGCCCATAAAAACGTGACACCAACAACAATACAAACTTTGAAGGAAAGGATAATAAATGCTTTTAGAAGTGTCACTCCCGGCAATTTTATGAACAGTAGAAACCACATTTCAGAGACGACGAATAGAAATGTGTCAATTAAAATGGGCAACATGTTATATCTTCTCTTAAATTACAAAAAAAAAAATATTGCTGAATTTTGCAGTTATTGTTCAATAAATAGAAAATGATTACAAATAGCCATAGGGATGTGCGTACAAAAAAATGTTCGTTTTTCAATTGTACATCACATCGGCCAAAAATATACAGGGTGTTCCATTTTAAAAAATTGAGAAAATTCCGTTCAAATAGTTGTAAATTTAAAAATTATTTTTGGCCACTGTGTATTCTTTTTTAGGAAGTGAAAATGGCTGAGTGTCATCACACAGATGTCTCATGACTGGTACTTACATATTTTTTCATAAAATCGATATTTGTGACTAGTGATATTTTTTATACACGTTTAAATGGCATAATTTCAACAAAAAAAATCATTACATACAAGTGGTTGAGAGTGATTTAATATAGGACTGGAAGAAGATCACAAAGAGGTTTCAAAATTTTTTTTGCTATACATGGCATTCCATTTAAAAAAATGTTAGTTGACCCTGTAGAATCGTCTTGACTCACCCTGTATATTCGAAAATAATTTCCGGTTATAGACCTTTTTGTCTAGTTTATTTATGTTTTTAAATCAAGCTTCTAGCTATCATAGAACTCGAGATATTGAAGTCAGATGCACTATTGCCCCACCCTGTATATTTAGTAAACTTTGCCTAAGGTGACATTTAAAAATGCTTTGTCCGTGCCGACTATACCCATAATGTAATAATGATCTTTTAACTTTGCAATAGCCTTGCAATATATATGTAGTTTCATATTCCCATAAATATGTATTTAATATTAACAAATTAACAGAGATGACACTATTTAAAAAGAGTAGTAATAAATAAATAAAATTCATATAAATTCATTGTTTCATGTCGCTACAATTAAGTTTTATTATTCTCAGATACTAACAGTCTCTGTTAGTAATATAATGAATATAAATGGTCTGAAAATAATTGTTTTCTATTTGTTTTAAAGCACGACCAAGTAATTATATCGGTATTTGCATAAATATTTTTGCAGATAATAGTAATTATCTGAATCAGACTGATAAAGTATGTGTGTGTACGTACTGTTCTGTTCAGAATTGAGATTCTTTTTAAAATATAAGGTAGGTACATAATTCATTATGAGAAGATATAGATAGGTACCTATTGTATGAGGCGCCGTTTAAGACATAATTATTGTTAGAAATTATAGACATATAATAAAGATGTTATGCCAAAACGAACTGTGAAAACTGCACGTTTCTAACTCTTACGGTTTAGATTGCTATCTAGCCTCATTTAGAGAGCTGAAATCGTCATTTTTTTCAAAAACAACTGAACATCTCGAAAACGGTAAGATTTAAACACCATGTACATTTAATAAACTCTACCTAATATTAACCAAGGAATTCAAAAATGCAACAATATACAGGCTGTTCCATTTAAAATAACAAAGTTATGCAGCGCCCACGCAAAATGGAACACCCTGTAAAGCTAAAAATATTTTCTTTACATAGCCCACATGATTCCAGACAACTTTTATTAAAACCATTTTTTTATAAATTTTACAGTTACATAGTTACAGAAGAATTCCTCTTAGGTGGAACACCCTGTATACCTGTAATAGGATTGTTTTATATAACTGCCAGCCCTGAAAAATGTCAAATATTTACGTTGCCTAGAAAGCATTTTGCAGCTCCCTTTGACAATGCGATTGTTAATTGCGATTGCTAATTTTCAGTTATATTGGTTTGAAAATACCTAGTTTATTTGCAATATAAAAAACGTCGGCTTCTTTGAGGGCGGTAAAGGGATAAAAAAAAGCCGCCATTTTTTATGTTGCAAATAAGTCTGAAATAAACTGTAACATTTAATTTAAATTTGTCGAATAAGAATTAATATATTTCAGTGAAAATTACATAGGTACTAATGTTAATGTATTAATTGACGTACATATAAAACATGTCAATAGCTCTTGCCCATATCTACGATAAGTAGCATTTTATCACAATACCTAAGGTAATTGAAGTCTTACAAGGTGAAACTTCTTAAAAACTCGTTTTTTGTCTTTAACGCCACGGAAACACTCAAGGTGGCATAGTCTAATAAGGAATCAATGTCAACAGTTGAGTGCGTATTTATGAATCATGATTTTTTATTGTACCAACTAGGTTAAACATTTTAACCTCCACTGTGTATGAACTTTACGTAATTTCTAATATCGTTATCGTACCACTTTACAAAATATACAAAGCCTCTTTTTTATTTATATTTAGTAAATTGTTGTGTTTAATTTTTTTTTTGAAAAACAGTTTTTTTCTTCTAGAAGTGGCAACAAAATAAATAAGAAAGAAACTTGACCTGAGAGGGTTGGAAAAAATCTTTTTTTTTTCTTTTTGACCAAGGCAGTGACAAGAAATGGTTGAAACCATTTTTGACCAGTGCTCAAAATAAACGTGGTAGTCATAGTCCCTTTAATAACATTGTGATTATAAGAGACCTTATTTTTTTACTGAAATCTAGTAGATATCTTAATGTATCATACCAATGTATTATACCACGAATTTCTTAATATAATCTGGATCTCCAATTGGTATTGCTCGACCTTGAGAAAATGTCCTTGTATAGGGGGCCACCATACTGTGGGCAATCTAGTTCAGGGTTTGGACTCGTATGGAAAACCTGGAGAACCTGGAAACATTAGGGAATTTAAAAATTCTAAAAAAAATCATGGAAACATCAGGGAATTTGATAAATTTCGTCAAAAATCAGGTAATTTTGCGCAACAATCTGGAAAACAATAAACTACCTACGAATTTCCAATGTTTTCACTGTTATTTTTATTTGTTTTTTTTTAATTGCGATTTTAATTAAAAAAAAAAGGTTTAAAAAAAATTTACCCTCTGCTACGCCACTGGTTTCGTTCGAATAATAATCGCGCATGATTGATTTCCTGCGCCTAACAAAGAGCTGATTTGATTAGCAAGTGACGGATGTTTCTTATGCATAAAAACAAAGAAAGATACATTTTGATTATTTCATTAAAGAAATGTCACTTATCATCAATAGAGCTGTCCGATGTGCCTGGAGTACAGCCACGGTCTTGCGCTGTCGTCACACGTGCCGATTTAGAAGTGATTTACGCTGCAGTTTTATTTGAAAGGTTAATGCGTGAGGTTGTACCTATAAATTATACATAATGTCAAACGCGCCAAAGGGTAAAAAACGACCGTACGCGGACACAGTGAATAAATTTATGCAAAATAATTTGTAAAGTTTGCAATCAAGACTTAATGTGCTGGCACAAAACAGATTGTCGTCGTCATATCAATACCGTGCAACATCAAAATAAAAAAATGGCATGCCTTTGACAACTCAGTTTATGTTTGATTTATTGTTAATGTTAATAGCCTGTAATATTCCGCTACACATACTGGATAAACAACCATTTCGGGAGTTTTGGCCCAGGTGAACTTACCAAGTCGTACATCGTTACGTAGATATATTCCAACTGTTCGTGAAGACATTGTAAATAGGATTAAATGTGGATTAAAAAATACACGGCCCTGGTTATGTATTGACGAGATGACAGATTGTAAAAAAAATTCTATTTTAAATATTATAGTACGTGTACTGGACCCTCTTAAACCAACATTTCCACGGCTTTTTATTATGCTGAATATTTTCAACAAATAAAAGCTGTGATACTACAGTTCAACCCTAACGAGGCTGCAGCTATTAGGGAAAGCCAGACAAGCTTTCAAGGCGTTTCCCTTGAAACAGATTTAAAAAGTATTAATAACAATTATAGGGGACTACACGACGCAATAGAAAAATTGCAAAATAGTTCGTTGTCGTTAGTGGAATCGCTGCAAATAGTGGACGACGTAAAAACACAGCTACAGGCTATAAATGACGCAAAAAATAATCGCGTTAGTGAAAAATTCGAGAGTGTATTACAGAAAGATCCTGATTTTAGCAAATTAAGACAAATTTGTGATGGTGCATCTACAACTTCGTTAAGTGAGTTCACAGATTGTTTTACCTATGCCTGTATTACATCCGTAGATGTCGAACGGTCATTTTCAAAATACAAACATATTTTTTCACCAAAGCGAACATCGCTGACAGAGACAGCTGTAGAAACATACCTGATGCTATTATACTATAGATCTTCCCCACTTTGTGATGACGACAACCAAACTACTTCATAAATCTGTTTAAAAGGGTGAGTTTTATACAAATTTTTATAAAATGTAACATTATTGTTAAAATTTATTTCCATTTAATATACTTATTCAAGTATTATGATATGATGTAAACATATGAGTCATATGACGGCTCTGGCGGCCAGGTGACCTCGGACAGCTCTACTTATCAAACATAATAGTTGTCATTTTCATAGCTCACTTTAATAATGTTAACTTTTCCATATTTACAGTAACTATTTTAACTAAGATATTCAACGTTTAATAACTCAAAAACGGTATATGGTAGGGGTAACATATGGTATATTTTTGAAATCAGCAACACAGGATCATTTCAAAAATTTAATAATATACAGGGTATCCCATTTAAAAAAAAAATATTATTTCTTGTATCCTCTGAGATCTGCACGCTACTGTACTTTTGATAGCATTTTAAGAAATCTCAGTCATAACAACCCAACTTTTATTTAAAACTTTTTTTTATAGGCAATAATATATAATAAGGGGTGGGTAATTTATAATGAATAACCCTGTACAAAAACAAAATACTATAAAATATTCTCAGTAGGATAATGTAATTAAGCTCTATTCGCTAAAACTTTGCAGTGTTTGGTTGGACTTAAGTGAGTGAAACTTCCAACTACGACTGATGCTTATGAAATAAAATAAACATGAAAATGAACCGCTATAGGAACTTTACACTTGTGTATATCTGCCTGCTGTCTGCACCAAGAATCAGCGCGCATTTTGTTCTCTATCCTGGCTTACGCTGCAAAGTTTAAGTGAACAGAGTATAGATTATTTTCACTTTAATAATAATATAATTAGAAAGAATTAAACATTTGATCAAAAATACTGCAAAATGATTGGAAAATGAAAACATTAAAAAAATAATCACGGAAAGACTAACGCGTGTGTGGTAAACAGTATTTAAATTTCCGCGGTCTCATACATAACCTGCAATTGGTCAATATGTAGCAAATATAAATTTCCCACAGTATGGCAGCCATGTAGTACGTGACATAATATTTGTATTAGAGATCCAGATTATATTAAGAAATTTGTGCTTTATACATATACTCAGGTTTGTATGTACAGGGTGATTTTATGAGAATTCACACAATTCCAAATTTCGGTATACGAAAAAATGATAAATACAAAACTTGGGACTTTTATGTAGATTTTGCAAATCATATCAGAAAAACAATGGTAGCTCACACAAAATGGCTACAGTTATTAATTTTCTTTCTTAAATTGAACGCCATGTATATTTTTACATATTTAAATAGAACGCTTTCTTACGAACACAATAATATATGTTGATGGATTTATCTGTAATACTAAAGAAGATATGAGGGAAACTTTGTGTGTCCCACCCCCGTTAACTTTGTCATTTCTTATTATATATCATTCCAAACGTGTTACAGACTATGCTTTTTCTACGACTAATTTATTTAGGTCACTATATTTTAATACTAAAACACACTTTGTTGTAACTGTCAATAAAACGGAAAACAATTAAATTAAATAATTTGATAATAGATGTCACCGTCATATAAATAATTATTTAAAAAAAAATATATTGTTTAATTCAACTAATAATGATAAAAAATTCTTACTTTAAGGTAAAATTGGAATGTCAACAGCAATTATTAAATATTTATTACTAAAATGAAGTGTTTATTTTTAATTAGTTATAATCCTAGAGTTTGTTTACCAGCCAATAGATCTCGCTCTAGTACACATTCTGTAACAAGTGTTAGAATGAAATATTAAGGTAATTTTTGCGACATACCAGGTATATTGCTCCAGTGACCACTTCGTTTTCGTGACACCAGTAAATTAGGGGAATATGTAATGAAGATATCAATTTTATTAATTAAAACATACACAGGTCTAGAGCATAACTATATTTTCGCGACATACCGGGTTTTATATAAGCGGTAAGTGGCGGTTTAACCCCCACCACATACCGACAAAACAGTAAACATGTGTCGCGAAAACGTAATGGTTATTAAATCGTGGTTAGACATTTAAAAATTCAACCTAATCAGTTTGTTTTGAATGTTTTGCAAGAGTCATAAGAGGCAAATAATACTTTAAGGCTCTCTTTATCTTAATTCAAGAGAAATCGTTCGGCACTTAAGAAAAATAACCAAAGAAAAATTAATATTTTTACATTTAACAATACATTTGCCGTTTCCAAGTCGACAGTCGGCAATACGTCATCTCCATTGTAATTTACCCCTGTTTTGCCTAGATTTACATTATTTTACGATTTTGAAGCTCATTAGGTTATGTTCTAATGTCAAACCAAACAAGGATAGAAATACATACCACTGCCAACCTCCCTCGAGAGCTAGGTATGTTGCGGTATCACATTTGAACTAAAATTGGTAACTACACTACACTACACTACATACTCCCCTATTTTACCGTTCTCGTGAAAATGATATGGTAAAAAAATAATACATGCCGTTAATCACCCGGTGTGTCGCGAAAATATACTTTATGTTGAATACTGGTGCGCATATGTTTGTTATTATTGTGGTGGGGGTGATACAGCTAGTAACCATTCACTACATACCTGGTTCGCCGCGAAAATTACCCTATTGTATAACAAGTGTCAAAGTGTAGCTATTCCGTAATTAAAACTTGTATCAGAATGGTTATATTCTAAAATACTTGTAGAAAAAATCTTTTATGTATTTTATTGTCTGTAGTAATATATTAAGTGTATTAAAAACACCGGCACACAAAAAAAAGTTGTTTGTACATTTGACGCCACCTACCTCCCGGGATGTATTTCGACCCGCTGAATCCGAATTTGAAGTCAGTTTGGACCGTACACCCTCAAATATCGAGTAAATTGAAAAACTGTAAAAAAATAGTGAAAATTGGGTGTTTCGGTAATAAAAAAAAATTTGTGGATCTAAACCAAGCCTAATTTTTATGTATTTCGATCCGCTGAATACGAATTTAAAGTATATTTAGACCATAAGCCGTTTTAAATCTAAGTAAATTGTAAAAAACCCTCGAAAATTGCTAAAAATGGCAAAAAATTGTGATTATATTGATAAAAAAAATTTTCGTTCTGTTTATACGTCATTTTTTATAGATTTTACAATTTTTCACATTTTCAGATTCTAAACTTGTATTTTATGCATAAAAAAAATACAAGAAACATATTTAATCGTGTTTCATAGATTTTTTTCAATTTTTTCAACTGCAATTTTTTGCTATTTTATCGGTTTTTTTGCGATTTTTTGAGATTTTGAGGGATTAATGGGCCAAATGTATTTCAGATTCGGATTCAGCAGATCAAATTACATAAAAATCCTCTTCGATCCGGGTCCGCAAAATTTTTTTCATCATCACAATTTGTTGCTATTTTTAGCAATTTTCGAGGGTTTTTTACAATTTACTTAGATTTAAAAGGGCTCATTGTCTAAATATACTTTAGATTCGTATTCAGTGGATCGAAATACATAAAAATTAGGCTTGGTTTAGATCCACAAAATTTTTTTTATTACCGAAACACCCAATTTTCGCTATTTTTTACGGTTTTTCAATTTACTCGATATTTGAGGGTGTACGGTCCAAGCTGACTTCAAATTCGGATTCAGGCAGCGGGTCGAAATACATGTCGGGAGGTAGGTGGCGTCAAATGTACAAACAATTTTTTTTTTTTGTGTGCCGGTGAAATTATCGAAAATTCAGCACATGAAAATGTGTTGCCTAGAAACTGCGTTCATTTTGATGTGACAAATCAGTCAAATCACATCAAAATGAACGATTGCGGTATCTTAAAAGCAACATGCTTTGAATGCTGAATTTTCAGATTATTTTTAATGCACGAAATATATTTATTTGGTTATTTCCAGAACAAAACAGAACAAAAAATATTTTTTATTATTAACTGAATTAATAATGGGCCTTTTCACAGATTTTTTTTATTGCTTTATGTGATAGTGTTTTATAAAAAAAACTTGCCGTATTTTTTTTTTTTTTTGAGCACGATTTCTATCGAAAAAAAAAATAACAAAAGTGCGGAAATAAAGCGCGCGCTTTTACGTGACGTCACACAACCCACCTTCGTGACGTCAAAGGGACTACGACCTTGAACATGACACATCGGTGTATTGCAAAGTTGGTTCTCTGATTTTTGACAGTTGACGTCGAAATTGACTTTGACAGTCGTTTCTTTTTAGTTTGAATTGTTGTGTGTGGAACATGTTTAAAATGTGCTTTGTACCAACATGTACAAATAACGACATGAATTGTCCAATCAAAATTTTCGTTTACGTTCCACCAGATGAAAATAGACGAAAAGCATGGTTTAAAATAGCCAAAGTTGAGAAGCAGTTGACGAAAACCAGAAACATTTACTGTTGTGAAGATCATTTTGATGTAAGAAAAGTAGTTGTATTTAGAAATTGATGCTAAATTATTGAAATTTTACAGTTAAAAGAAGATTCGGAAAACTGGAAAAATATTGTAACAACAATTGCATGTTAAAATAATGATAGTTCCATTATATTTATAAATAAATTACACGAAAATAAGATCACTAATGACTTACCGTTTTGTTTTAATATTCCTGACTTCTGCTGATAAATAATCCAAATTTGACATGTAAAACTCGTCCACCATAATAAAGTCAACTTTCGGCAGATTTTTTGCATTTCCTTTAGAAAATCCTTGCTCCATTTTCTTCTAATAATGTGCAGAAACGAAGCAAAACGCAATTTGTAAATGAACACGCAGAACATAACCACAAAACTAACCGTAAACAATGTAAAATGTGTCAGTTGTGGTGTGATGTTAGTAGTATTAGGCGTTCTGGCAAATGCTACCAACATGATTCCGGTTTGTGTGACGTCACTCAGCTTCAAGATCAAATGAGTATTCAAATTGCCATAATAAATGTTTATTTTTTTATTAAACAATGGAAGACTTATATTTCAAACAGAGTTGCACAAGGTGAACATGTATCATACTCCAGGGAAATAAGGTAAAAAAAGGCCATCTGCGGAATGAGGCCGAACAAGCTGAATTTTTTGCAGACCTTCGTTTTGATGTTTCAATGAAGCACAAAAAAATCTCATATGCCTACCCTTGTGCGTCTTGAGATATCGAAGGTCAAAGGTCATGAAAATCGGTTTTTCGCGAAAATCTCGCTTCCAGTGCATCTGACGTCGTAAGAATCCATAACAAAATTTACGTAAAATAGTATTCTCTATAAAATTGTTCATATACATTTTTTTCGCACGACCAACCGTTTTCGAGATATAGCATGATAAAGCGGGAGCGCGCATTCGTAATAGGTACTGTATTATACTGCAGAGCTATAAATATAAAAGCACTTTTCTTAATCTGTTAGACTGGAAAATTAAATTCCCATTATTAAAACCGTTAAAAATTTGTTTATTTATAAAAAAATATAAAATAAATAATTAATAACAAAACAATGTATTATTTTCACACCACTTTTGTTATGAAAAAAATTTAGATACACCCAATTCATTAAGGCTACACGACTTAATAGACCTATTAAATTGTCATCTGTTCCACCTACCAGTGAAGCAGCTCGACAGCATATTTATCGGGGCTACTACCAAGTACAGATTTGGCTAGGGAAAAATCTACAACCCGAAGAATGAGGTTGGGATTTAAAAAACGACATATTACAGCCGAAAACAACACTACTGCCACCTGCTCCAGACGAACTATTAAATCTGACGTCTGACGAAGATAATGTGTTGATCGAGGTGCTAGTGGAACCCGACGAAGACGAGGAGGAAGGCAAGGAAACATAAGGCGTGGTGTGGAAAAGAATGTATTTTTTGTTATTAATTATTTATTATATATTTTTTTTATAAATAAACAAATTTTTAACGGCTTTAATAATGGGAATTTAGTTTTCCAGTCTAACAGATTAAGAAAAGTGCTTTTATATTTATAGCTCTGCAGTATAATACAGTATTACCTATTACGAATGCGCGCTCCCGCTTTATCATGCTATATCTCGAAAACGGTTGGTCGTACGAAAAAAATGTATATGAACAATTTTGTAGGGAATACTATTTTACGTAAGTTTTATTATGAGTTCTTACGACGTCAGATGCACTGGAAGCGAGATTTTCGCGAAAAACCGATTTTCATGACCTTTGACCTTCGATATCTCAAGATGCACAAGGGTAGGCATATGAGATTTTTTTTGTGCTTCATTGGAACATCAAAACGAAGGTCTCTGCAAAAATTCAGCTTGTTCGGCCTCATTCCGCAGAGGAAGTTTTATTTCTCTGGAGTATGTTAGTTTTCAAATAAACATATTTGTTTTGAGATTTAAGTAGTAGTGAAAAGGCCCATTCAAATTATTACAATCACGCTGAGTATACTTTTATTCCCGTGTCACAATTTTTAAGCGGACTTATTTAAAAATCGAATTTTAAAATTATTTTTTATAGAAAAACCCAAAATATCTAAAACGTAAGTCATTAATTATGTTCCATTTGCTTCTAAAGCCTGCTATCTTTACAGGAAAATAAAAAAGAAAGAAAAAATCTTCGATTTTTATATTGATCCAACTGACGTTTTAAGCTGTCAAACCCAGTGCAATTTTCGCTATAATTTTATGTAAAATTTTCACTTGCAATGCAATTTTCGCTGTAAGTTTGTTCTTATTGGTCCAAATTTTCAAAATATTGCTATGTCATTGGTTCTTATAATGTGAGGGAAATAGTCTTTTATAGTTTTTTTCTTTGAAATAATTTTCAAAATATTTTAAATACCTTAAATTCAATTTTCAAATTTACTATAAACAGCATTTACACCCGAGGGCCTCGTTTATTTCAATTTCGCGTTTCACTACAACAAATTATTGCCTAATTTATTAAAACACAAGGGCCTGTACTTTCAGTCTCGGTTAATACTAATCGGATAATAATATGCAAGGAAACCATTGTTGTTAACAATGAGAGAGGGGGAGACAGTGTCATCGGGTTAGTGTTAACCGAGACTGAGAGTACCGGCACTAAAAATATCAAATGTGGCAACATCAATATCATGTAACACGTGCTTTGACGGCTGTTATTAAAATTTTTACCTCCCGGGCATGTAATGTAATAACGATGCAGTCGGTGATGAACTGTTTACCCCCTAGGAAGGCCTGCGGCCTGCCACACGCTGCTCCAGAATTATGACATATGGGGCGCTCGGAGCACTGTTTTTTTTTTACTTTATTATTGCTAAAACAACAGCTGAGTGATGGCTGATGATAAACTGTTTAACAGCTGACAATTAATGACCTTCGTCTATAAACGCAAAACAATAATGATATTTTTTGTGTCTATTAATACCGCGTAGTAAATATACAAGAATTTTCGTAAATGTCACAAATTTTTTAAAATTAATACTTTCTATATAAAATATTCTTAGATAAATAATAGCACATAATAACAAAGAAACAAAAATAGAATTTAAAGTTTTATATTTTGACCATTCACTTCAGACAATTATTTTAAATTCGTTCGTCAAATTATTTTCATTTCCAAGGGATTTGACTTGTGAAGAACCCAACTATTTTGTTGCATGTCGCTGTAGCATTTTTGAACTTTATACACTATTGGACTCGATTTCATGCAAAACCTGCGTTTAATGTAGCAGTCTGATGGAATAATAGAAAACTGGTAGGCGACAAAGACAGTTGCTCTGCGCTACTGCGTGCGTGTGTGTGTGTGTGTGTGTGTGTGCGTGCGTGCGTGCGTGCATGCGTGCGTTCGTGCGTGCGTGCCTGCGTGCGTGCGTGCGTGTGTGCGTAGGTAATATGGGTACCACATATGTGAACGCCCGTATATGGACGTGCGTTCATATCTTAAAACATACGCCCGTATATGGACGTGCGTTCATATCTTAAAACATATACGTGTATCTGAGATACCTTAAGACGTCGATACATTGCTTTATATATGTATTTTATTATATACGGACTTTCTTTCAACCACTTGGATGTAATGATTTTTTTTGTTGAAATTATGCCATTTACACGTGTATATTAAAAATATCACTACAATCAAAACCATCGATTTTAAGAAAAAAATATGTTTTTACCAGTTATGAGACATCTGCTTGATGACACTCAGCCATTTTCACTTCCTAAAAGTATACAGGGTGGCCAAAAAGGATTTTTAAATTTACAACTTTTTGAACTGAATTTTCTCAATTTTTCAAATGGAACACCCTGTATATTTTTGGACGATGTGATGTAGGATTGAAAAACGAACATTTTTTGTACGTACATTCCTATGCTATTTGTGACCATTTTCAATTTATTGAACAATAACTGCAAAATTCAGCAATAACAATTAAAAATGAGGGTTTTTTTTCAAATAATTCAAGAGAAGGTATTATAATAAGCATGTTACATGATGCTCATAAAAACATCACACCAACAACAATCCAAAATTTGAAGGAAAGGATAATAAATGCCTTTAGAAGTATCACTCCGGCAATTTTATGAACAGTAGAAATCTCATTCCAAAGATGCATAGAAATGTGTGTCAATCAAAATGGGCAATATGTGGAGCACCTTTTATAATATCTTCTCTTGAATTACAAAAAAAATATGTTTAATTTTTATTGCTGAATTTTGCAGTTGTTGTTCAATAAATCGAAAATGGTTACAAATGGCCACAGGGATGTACGTACAAAAAATGTTCGTTTTTCAATTCTACATCACATGGTCCAAAAATATACAGGGTGTTCCATTCCAGAGCCTGTTGAGCATTGCCATCACAAAACCCATAAATAAAATGAATATCAGCATACTCTTCATTGCTGAACAATCTTGGCATCTTGTAGCTTGGTACACAACACTAACACTAGTTTTGACAGGTCAAACATTGACTGACAACACTGTTTCATTGTTTACCAAAGGCAACTAGGATTATTAATTTTATCATTAATGTAGGAAAGGTTTTACTGTTTTAGTAGAGAAAGCAAAATAGCCGTTTTACTCGAAAAGTAAGCGTTGTACGAAAAAACTAAAAGATACCTTCTTTCTTCCAAATTGAACACTGAATCGAACAATCTCAAAATCAACTGCACAAAACAGTGACGTAACATAGTTTCGGCGAAAAATTCATCTCCCCCACCCTCTGGCGGCGCCACTGGAGGCAGTACAAAGATAACATTTTATGAAACAATAGAGACTTAAAAATCATCACCGCCCCTAAAACTTCAAGTCGATAGCTTTCGTAATTTTAGAGTTATTAAAAAAAATGTTTGTTTTTCACAAAACTTTAACATCCCGTACCTTTGTTAGCAATCCCCTAAGGATGTAAGTTTATAGGAACTTTTCGGCTTATTTTAAGTCCCTCTATCACGTGTCGAAGTTTGTCAGGTAAACTTCGGACCACCCTGTACATGGCATTCCATTTAAAAAAAATGTTAGTTGACCTTGTAGATTCGTTTTGCCTCACTCTGTATATTCGAATATAATTTCCGGTTATAGACTTTTTTGTCTAGTTTATTTATGTTTTTAAATCAAGTTCTAGCTATCATAGAAATTGACATATCGAAGTGGGGCGCACTATTGCCGTAGCCTGTAAACATCTACAAAAATCTTTCTGTAAATTACATAGCTTTTTTCACCTGATAAAACACATTTTTAACCTCAAGTTAACCAATAATTAGACATTTTTATATTTTTATTTACATTCATTAGAAATCACTTTTTAAAACTAAGTTTGTAGTTTTGAAAAATATGAAAAATAAATTGGGCGTTACCTATTCAGCGACAGTTTGCCACGTCTCTGAATTTAAGTAATTTTTAAAGGTTTCGGCATGTTATATATTACCATCGTTTAGTTCCTTTCTATATACGTCCACCCATACGGCATTTTTTCTTGCAATTGATCTAAACTTAATGATGTGATTGTTTTGATTGTCAATATAATGAACATCTGCGCAGTGTGATCAGAAAGTCCCGTATGAACTATCCTTGAGTTTTTCTATTAATACTAATTAAAATTATAGTTAACTTGATCAAGTAACTATAGTTAAAATATAATCCTAGTTGTTTTTTCGATAATACTAGCACACCCCCATCACATATGTATGATCGTCCCCATAATAATTATAAGCATATACAAATTTGTATCCGGGAAAAGCAATATATATTCGATTTTACTTGCAGTATGCAGCTCTCAGAAATACACATAATGTCAATATCTTCAACGGACAGAAATAACTCAATTTCATTTGTTTTATTGTTTTAGACACGGCGCATTATGGTGACTAATAACAAAATATTTACGATCGTTATTTGTTTGCGCCATGCACTATGATCTATTTTGGAGTTTAAAGAGTTTATGTGTATCAAAAATATTGGACAGTTTTATCTTTTGTAGAATGGTGAATATTATAATTAGTTGTGAATTGACTGTTACTGTATTCACAATTGCAACATCCACATTAGTTAATTTGTGATTAAGGGCATATAAATTAGTTGCAGTTTTATTGTACATCTAGACACCGGACAGTTTCGGTGCGTGCAGGGCCGGCACATTGGGTAAAATATAATAACAATCATTTGTACGGAATAAGTAAAATACATACCTCGAGTGTCGCAACATTTTATGGAACCTCATGGACTGTTTTTAAAGATTTTTTATTGTACTATATTGTAAACAACTTGTTTTAATGGAATTTTTTTCATGGATACGGGTAGTTTATTAGTGACGATTTATAAATTGACATATCGGTGTATGTTATGCAGTTAACTACATAGTTACCATGGCAACTATTTGGATAACTACACAACACTCACCGATCATTGTTTATTCATTTGATGGCCACGTCTTCCTCCAATAGGAAAGTGTGTGGGATTGTACTCATATCCTACTCATGTAATTTGATTTGTTGACCGTTTCTGTCCTTATTTTGTACATATAATTATTAGTATTGCATTGTCTTCCTCGCGCTCATTGTTAAATGTAAAATACCAAAATTGAATTTTGCTTAGTCTGTATAAGGGTAAAGTGCACGTTGAATCTATGATTATAGATGACAGAGTGGAAGATAGAAGTGAAGAAGCAGCAAGAGTAAAGCAAAATAATGTATGAAGGCGTGTATGTTGAGGATTTAATAATCGAAGAAATAAGCTAGTTAACAAGCGATTATAAGAGGCAGTAAAAAACCTGTTGCTTTTTTAGCGCTGTCTATTTACTTGCATGTGAAATAACTGTACCAACTGATGCAAATACAAACCGATGTAGTTTTTAGAGCTCTTAAAGTTCTTGTATTTTGAGATTATACAGCATCCTTAAGTAATGAATGTTTTCAAAACTACTTAAATTACGGCAGAAAATTTAAAATAAAATTTCGACTTTAGCACCTTTTTTCTCTTTTAGTATTAATTTTTGGTCTAAAGTAAATTCGGCTAATTTGTAATATTTTGAGGTCCGGAATCCACTTTTGCCCTGCGTTCCATTACTGATGGACCACCGTGTATATACTTTGGTGTATGGATCTTTGTGTCTCTCAATTAGTAGCCGTATGAATGAAATAATCAAAAATAAATAGAGAGGTCAACTCCATCTTTAAGCAATGGCGAGTACTGGACAACGTTTCATTTAAACATGTATATCATTGGATTTGTTAATACTATAAATGCATTGCTGCAATATAGCAGTACACGAGCAGACCGTACCTAATTTGATATACGCGCAAAGATCCAAACAACAAACTATACATATAATTTATAAAAATGGCTGTTAATAGCAGAAGTTTACAAAATTACGCCTTTATGAAACGTCGCTCTCGCTTCTCTACTGGCTAATACAACGGTTCAACATGCACGCCCACGAGCGATGTTTAAATTGACCATAATACACCACTTCGCTACCATCCCTGCCCTTCTATAATTCATAATCCAAACTTCAACGTGCACGTACCTTAAAGACACATGGAGCTCAATACTGATTTGATATTGTGCGAGTAAAGAAGAAATAAGATTAAAGTAGTGATTTCTAAATGTTTAATTGTGTTTATAGTTAAGTCCTTTATTAAGTTGTTATTGTTAATCGTTAATTCGTGAATAAAGTAGTAAGTGTTGTTACTGGGACTTTCAATCAGTGAATCCACGGCTTGAGAAGGTTGTGGAGATAGCAAACATTTAAAAATATTGTGTTTGCAGAGGCCTGTGTCCAATATTTTTTGATTTTTCAGCACCTATTAATGATTTTGACTTTCTTAACATATAATGATGTACAGTTAGTAATCATGATTTTTATTCTATAGGGAAATAATTTTTTGAAATCGTAACATAAAATTTTTTATGAAGACTGAAATTAAATTTTAGATTGTCTGGAAAGAATTACTATTCTAATCATGATAAAGCCTGTTACATTATTACTTGGCTTATTCGTTATCTATTTATACACAAAGAACATACAGAATAAAGTTCAACAACCATTAATACATAATTAACGTAGATATCAATCAATTTTCAGATGACTTTTATACATAGAAGAAAAAAACAATTATTTCTAAAAATAGCCTTACTCAAATGTCATTCAGCATTCAGATTTTGTTAAAAATATTTATAAGAATAACATTATCTAGTCTATTTGATCATTTTCAATTTTATTAATTCACAACAATGGGGGTGTTTTGTTACACCAAGCATTATATTTCTACTTTCTTATAATAAGGAAGTATAGTAATCGTGATTTTTTTCAACCTCGTGATTTTGATTGATATATACGTTGAACCCTCCTGAATCCATTCTGATTATTTTCCGAATGATGTCTGTCAGTTCGTGTGTGTGTGTATGTGTGTGACCACGATAACAAAAAATACTAATGGGAGACTTCCCAAATTTGGCAATTAAGATGTTCAACAACATTTTAAGTAACACATTAAATTTGGTGAATGTGGTACCACTAAAAGAGACGTAAATGAATGAAAGAAGAAAAAAGGTACAATTTCGGGAAAAAAAATTAAAATTTTTTTATTGCATTTCTGGACGAATCTCGACGAATTATAATGAAAAAACACAACTTTATGAAAAAAAAATCTGTCTGCATGTTTGTAGTGTCCAACACATAAACATCCTATGGATGTATTCAATGGATATTGTACTCACAATGGACTTCCACTGGATTATACATTTGTCACAACTAGGGACATCCATAGATGGTCCAGTAGGGGACATCCCTAGATAGTCCAGTGTATGTCCATGTCTGTCCATGAATATCCAAGGGATATTTTTTGCGTATAGGGTGGGTAAGTTTCGATGTTTATATAGGGTAACTCGGTAACTGTAAGAGATACAAAAAAATGGAAGACGCATTCACCATCTCTTTTTTTTGAAACAGATTTACTGGCGAAAACAAAAATTTGCTATCGTCTTTTGTTTTCGAGTTATAAACAAAAGTTCGATTTTCCGACTTTTAGACATGTCAATTATCTTACTTGCTTGTAAAGTTATGAAAAAACAACTTTTACATTCTTGAGGCACTTTTTTCTGTATAATACAGTGACGTGGAGAAAATTTAAAAAAAGGTGCAATTTCGAGTTATGGCATAAAGTTGTATTTTTTTTAAATGGGAATCATAGTTGGCTATGGTTTAGTTAAAAAGGATTTTTTTCTCTTTCAAACTATATATCATATGTGGGATCGCTTTTGATGTATAAGTATTTAATAGCGAAAATCTTTTAATAGATTACTTTTTGCGTTTTTTATATTTATTCCAAGTAGGCGTGTGTCATCTATGACAGTGTTTATCCGTTTGTCAGTAAATTGTATATTAATAGTTTTGTTTCCGTCATAATTACACCCCATTTAATCGTAAAAATGAAGATGTCTTACGAAAATTACCAGAAATATGATATGCTAGAATGCTTTATTCAAAGTAATTACAATTGCGATATTGCATCCGAAATATATTTCAATCGCTATTTTTAAGAAGTTAAATGAAAAACTCATTAATTGTGGGTCCTTCAACAAACCAAGACCAAAAAATCACATATTTATATCTAATTTTATAACACATTACAATTACAAAATAAAAAAATTCAAACTGATGTCCGTTATGTTCGATACATAAATTATACCTCTTTATAACACTCTGAACTGCATTATAAATATGAAGATTTGAAATGAAATTCATACAGTCTGTAAAATTTTGTTTGAGTTTATGTCGGTACTGGTTTTCTTGTATAATTTGTCTTTAATGTGGCTCCAAAAGAAAAAAATCAGTGGCGTTAAGTCAGGTGATCGTGGTGGCCACTTCCTGGTCCGTTACTTCCCATCCAGTTATGTCCAAAATTAGTATTTAATAATTCTGAAACTGTCCTGATATGAGGTGGTGCACCATCTTGATGGAAGAACTGATTTCTTGCCTCAATTAAAGGTAGATTGTCCATAAATTCCTCAATAATTTTCTGGTTTAAGATTTCGTAGTACCGTTGGCCATTAAGATTTTCTTGATATATGTGATATGTTAAAACACGATTGCCATGTAGATCACACCAAACACTAAAACCAAAGCGTCCCTGAGCGCACGTCAATGGTACGGTGAGGATTCATATCAGACCAATAGTGCTCGTTATGCCTGTTGAAAATTCCTGCACTGCTAATGTAGGCTTCATCTGTCCAAACTACATTTCTAGTGAAGAATGGATCTTGTTAACTTTTTTGACGGTACCATATGCAAAACTCCAATCGTCGCTGAAAATCAGTTGGTTGCAGGTGATGTTGTTTCCTTATTGTATAAGGCCTAAATGTGTGTGTCTTCAAAATTCCCAAAGCTCGACTTTTTGAAATCCCAGAATCAGCTTCATTTTGACGACTTAAAATTGAAGGATTTGCAACCGCTATTCCAATTACAGTTATAGAAGTTTCTTCAGCATCTTCAATGTTGTAATTTTTTTATCTTGGCTTGTTGAAAGACCCACAATGAGATTTTTTTAACCTCTTAAAAATAGCTTTATTATGTTGTCTTCTTCCTGGATAGCGATTGAAATATATTTCGCATGCAATATCACAATTGTTATTACTTTAAATAAAGCATTCTATCATATCATATTTCCGGTAATTTTCATAAGACATCTTCATTTTTACGATTAAATGATTTGTAATTATGACAGAAACAAAATTATTAATATGCAGTTTATTGACAATCGGTTAAACACTATCATAGATGATACACGCCTACTTGGAATAAATATAAAAAACGCATAAAGTATCCACTAAAAGATTATTTTCGCTATTAAATATTTACACATCAAAAGTGACCCCACATGTGATACATAGTTTGAAAGAGAAAAAAAATACCATATTAACGAAACCATAGCCAACTATGATTCCCATTTAAAATAATACAACTTTATGCCATAACTCGAAATTACAGCTTTTTTAAATTTTCTCGACACCACTGTATTATACTGAAAAAAGTGCCTGAAGAATGTAAAAGTCGTTTTTCATAACTTTACAAACAACCAAGTTATTGACATGTGTTTAAAAGTCGAAAAATCGAACTTTTGTTAATAACTTGAAAACAAAAGACGATAGCAAATTTTTGTTTTTACCAGTGAATTTGTCTCAAAAAATTAGATTGAGAATGTGTCTTCCATTTTTTTGTATCTCTTACAGTTACCGAGTTACCGTATACGAACATCGAAATTTCCCCAACCTGTACATTCAGTGGATGTCCAGATATGGGCATCCACCGTGTGTCCAAGTATGTCTATGGACTTCCAGTGGATCTATTTTTGCGTACATCCACTGGATATTCTGATATGAATATCCACTGGATGTTTAAAATGCATCCATGGGCGTTCTGGACACATTATGAACCTAAAATGGACGTCCAATGGATGTTGTGTGTTGTATGGGAATATTTTATAAGTAAAAATCGTCTCTAGAATTTATCTCCCGTTCTCTATATTACTGATTCTGTATCTTTCTAATAAAACCGACATTTTCCTAGTTCATGGTCCCTTGTGGGTGTTTGTACCATATCGCTGTGGCCCTGAAACATGCTAATAACGAAAATTATAGTTTACTTCAAATGTATAATTAATTTAGATTAATGGTTAATCAATTTTTCTAAAACACCAGTAAACTTGGGTATCTTAAATAAATAAAGAAATCGAGTAAGGAATTAATAAGCTCCCTTGGCGCAGTCTAATCGTTAAAAAGAAAACATGACTGTTGTTACTTGCTTAGATTTCTTTCTAATCGTTAATACTTATATATATAAGTAAAAGTATAAATTTAGCCATACAAGGGTGCAAAAATAATATGTCCTTGTTTTACAGGATGTTTCATGGATTAGTCATGAACTGTACGTACTTTTTGAAGCAGGACCCCTTGGCTACTCAAAAGCAGCTGTATGTTTCGCTTAATTACTGAGATACAGGGGGATAAACTATTTTTGATCAGAACATCTCTACTATTTAGCAGAGTTTGATTAAATTTTGTACACTTAATGCACTTATTGCATTTGATATATAGTTTATTACAAAAATACTGTGCACCTAAAAATTCTGCCGATCCAGATACCGGCAGTTATTTGAAGGAAGAGTGGTGCATGCTTTACTTTTTTTACACCATGTTAAATAATAAATATGATGTGTTATTCAAAACATAAAACATCATTATTCTTATGCAAAGTATGTTCTGACATGATTAAAATAAGAAATTAACAGAAACATACTTGTTTTAACTAAGAAGAACATACTTGTTTTAACTAAGATTCCTAAGCCTTCTAATAATAGTGTACGATTTGCCCCTACAAACAACACACTTATTATTTTCGCGGTCTCTTTTTTCCTTCTCCTGCGTCATCCTTTGGATACAGGTTTAAATTTCGAATTTATCAGTTTCACGAAAGACGACGGAAGTGTATCAGTACTAGGTGGGTTAATAACATATTCTAGTACATCAGTAGGTGGTATTTTTGAGGGTATTTTAGATTAATTAGGTAGATTAGGAATGTTCATCGGTGTGTCAGTACTATAAGAGTGTTTTATACAGTTTGTGTTTACGTCATATATATTTTAACAGATTGTGACAACTTAAAGTGTTTTAACAGGTATGTGGGTAAAATTTTCCTCGGTTTAAGTGTATTTTATACAGTTGTGTGTTTATAAATATTTTGGCGGGTGGTGACTATTAGGGTTTCCTGTTTACAAGTGGCTGTGGTAAAATAATACTGGAAAAATGTTCAATCCTTGGGAAGATCCTCAACTCACCATGAAAGAAAGTGAAAGACTGCAGTAATTCTGTCAATAAAATTTTTTAATTTAGCAGAAGCGGTAGCAAATATCTATTTATCTAAGACACTACTTTTAAATCTGTTGTATTATTGTGTTCATTGTCATAGGTCTTATCAGCATGGGAGAGCGCTGGATTTGATGTTCTTATAGCAGTTTTTTGTAGCCTTTTTTTACTGCAATAAACCATACTACAATTATTTTAAAAAAAATCAAAAATTCCAGGGTACTTTTTAATTCGATTTTTCTTATTCCGGTGAAAAAGATCGTCCTATATGTATTTTTTTCAACCTTCAGTGGGCAATTATACTAGTCCATAAATAAACAAAATTAAATGATTAGATTTTTTTTGTCGCGCCTTTGTTATTTTTCTTTACAAGCGATTGATTTTGGCAAAATGGGGAAATAGAAGAATAAATATGACATAGTGTTATGAAAAATGTTTCTCTACGAACGATATTTACGTTTTAGAATAGTGCCGATCAAATGCAATATTCTTTGTTTTCGTATTTGCGAAGAGTATAATAATAACAGTCTTGCTTACGCATGCGTAGAACCGTGGGAGTCTAGTTGTATTTTAGACGTATTCTATTGCGGCGAACAAATAGTGTGGGACAAACGAACCAAACTGCTTTACAGAGAAAGGGCGGATTTTAGACCATTGCGCATCCAAAACAAGTGCCAAGCTAGAATCGTAGACTAAAGTACATCGATCAGCCTTCTGGATTACGCGACCTCAACCCGCTTGATTTGAATATGTATCTGAGTCTAGTACCTGAGTATGTAATTTCCGTTTTTAGTTAGTGTTATTGTTATTAATAAAATAATGCTATACAGCATCTCTAAATTGTATTATAAGTTTTCGTTTTTGTCTTTTTGGAACGAAAAAAAGTCTTAAATTATTCAGATCGTAATTTGAACGGACAAGATTTATTTAAATTGGTAGGGATTTGTTCATTTATAAATAAAATGTAACATTTCGCATTGTAAAAACATTGAAGAGCATAGTTAATTATAGAACTCGGACATAAACAAATTATCGTAGTGTCAATACTCACCACCTCGGAAGATACAAAAGATTAACTGGTAAATAACGTTCAACAAAAAGGGCAAAACAAAAGCAACATCGAAGTTAAGGTGAACGAACTGACTAGCGGCGAGATTAAAAACACGAGTCACTGCCACGGCACAATGAGAAAACCGAAATAAAAAGACGGCTCATTGTTTGGAAGGACAATTTAAAAAACCTTGAGACCTGCCAAATGTTTATAATACAGACGCTCTTTCCAATTATTAGGAAAACTCAACTATGATTAAAAAAGACAAATCGATTTTATTTTAGTTGTATCTACGTGTGAAATGTTTATTGCGACATTTCAGTCATTGTGTCTATTATTGGAACCTCCAGGTGGATATTTTGTAAATATAATATACATATGTAGATACTTATAGAATATTTGTATAGGTCTTAATTTAATTATTACTGTTGACAGTAAGCATACTTTGATAAAGTTAATTCAATACTGTAGCAAACGGTGCAGTAAATGTGAATTCCAAAACTATAATTTTTGTGTTATGCCATGTTATTTGACCAGACTGTAATCTTAGATATTTTATTAGAACACATTGTATTTGATTTGATATTATTTCGTTTAAGATAAAAATTAGACTTGAAATTAATTTGTTTTTTAATTCGTTTGTGATTGTTGTTTTTAGTACTATTTATATGTATAATGTTATTTATTCACTTTATAATTGACATGAGCATATTAGCTTTAAATTCAATTGGTACGTATAAACATAGTTAGTTAGCATTTTACACTTTGTATAAATTATTGAGTGTTTTTTTGAAACGTAAGATTGTATTGTAATGCGTTCTGTAGATTTTGATGAAGAGGAAGGAATATAGTCCTAGAAACCAATCAATTGAAATAATTGTTTTATTTTTGTCCATTTGTCTTTGTTTATGATAGTTTTACAACAATTTAGAATATTTCAAAATAAAATCATGATTGTTTGCCCTTTGTATGATATATACGTTGGATAAGGCTTTGGTTACAATTTTTATTGATGTTACAAAATTATCAGCTTTATAATTAAATGACACACTTTATATAGAAACTAGATTATTTCAGCTAATGGAAAGAACGGTATGATCCTGTTTCTGAGTACATGTAACCATTTTAACTTAAAATATCTTCGAAATAAAAACCCGATAATTAAAAAACTATAAAAACACACGTTAACATTTTTCTATTATAATAAGGGATATCAAAACAATAATTGTCTTAAAACAAGTAAACCATTGAATAAAGGAAGTAACAAACAGCCCAAATAGAATAGAGCATCTGCGGCACACGACCTTATGGGCGTGGTTAACTTGCTTGGAGGTAAAACAAAGAAGAGACCATAACCTCAAATGCTATGTAGTCATATATAATAGTTTTGTGATTGGTTGTAATATTTTATTGTAAACGTGTACCTGTGTTTGATGTGTAAGAAAATTTCGTGTTGATCATATATAGTGATTATTATAATACGCCAATTGATTATATTGTTTGTGATTATCAAGGATGATTCTATAAAAACTAACACTATCTTTTGCCACGTTACTTCCACAACCCACCACAGTACAAAAATTTGGTATTATAATTTAAAATATAAGGAGACAAAAATTGAAAAAGTTATTAAATGGGTATCTTGGTATTTTTATATTATAACAAATAGGAACTGAAGTGAGGTTATGAATAAGCCTGGCCAAGCGATGGTAGATTCAGGGTCGAGCGCAATACCAATGCCATCGCGCGCTTGTTTACGATGACGTTGACACGACACACTTCAGTTGTTATCTGTTGGTCGATGCATAGAGTACTAATAAATAATAAATAATGTTGAGCGTAAAGAGTAGAAAACGACCGTACGCTGATGAAGTGAATAAATTTATCGGTGAATTTCTAGATTTATTCTATGATGGATGTAAAATAATTTGTAAAGTTTGTGATCAAGACTTAATGTGCTGGAATAAATACGGCTGCAAAATTCATGTCACTAGTAACCGGCATAAAAATAAAAAAAATGGCGTGTCTTCTTTGGAACCTCAGTTTATGTTTGATTTACTGTTAATGCTGATTGCCTGTGATGTTCCCCTGCGCATATTGGATAAACCAGCATTTCGGGAGTTCTGGAATAAATACAATCCCCAGGTGAATTTACCAAGTCGTTCATCGTTACGTAGATATTTACCAAGTGTTCGTGAAGACATTGTAAATAGGATTAAATGTGCATTAAAAAATACACGACTGTGGTTATGTGTTGACGAGACGACAGATTGTAAAATAAATTCTATTTTAAATGTTGTAGTACGTGTACTCGACCCTGTTAAGCCAACATTTCCACTTTTACTAGCTAGCAAAAGATTACCTGCATGTACTGGCGAAACAATTACGCGGATGGTGTTGGAGACTTTCGAAAAATTTGAACTGTCAACAAGTCAAGTGTTGATGTTTGTGACCGACGGTGCTGCGACAATGCGTTTGGTGGGCTGTTTTCTTCAAAGAGACGATTGTAGGTTTTTACATGTTACGTGTAAAGTGCATGCGTTCCATCTTGTAGCAGAAACGATTCGAAAATATTTTCCAGAGGTACATGCATTAATAGCAAATACAAAAAAAGTATTTCTCTTTTTATTATGCTGAATATTTTCAACAAATAAAAGCTGTGATACTACAGTTCAACCCTAACGAGGCTGCAGCTATTAAGGAAAGCCAGACAAGCTTTCAAGATGTTTCCCTCGAAACAGATTAAAAACAATTATAGAGGACTACACGACGCAATAGAAAAATTGCAAAATACTTCGTTGTCGTTAGTGGAATCGCTGCAAATAGTGGACGACTTAAATACACAGCTACAGACTATAAATGACGCAAAAAAATAAGCCCATTATTGAAAAATTCGAGAGTGTATTACCGAAAGATCCTGATTTTACCAAATTAAGACAAATTTGTGATGGTGCATCTACAGCTGCGCAAGTGAGTTCACAGAGTGTTTTACTTATGCCTGTATTACTTCCGTAGATGTCGAACGGTCTTTTTCAAAATACAAACATATTTTTTCACCACAGCGAACATTGCTTATTGAGACAACTGTAGAAACATATCTGATGCTACACAGTTATTATAGTAGTGCTCCAGTTTGTGATAACGACAACCAAGCTACTTCATAAATCTGCTTAAGAAGGTGAATTTTGTACATATTTTTATAAAGTGTACCAGTATTAATAAAATTTATTTCTATTTATTTTATTTATTTATTTATTTATTTATTATTAGTTATCACTTAGATATACAATGTACATGTGTGAACGTCATTTAACAGTTTAATAATAATGTGCAGCACTAAGTTTACAAAATATAAGGAAATACATAAAAAAAGAATTTAAAGCGAACGAAATAGTACAAAAACATACATCACAATATATAAAATATTTTTGTTTTTATTATTGTACTTATTCAAGTATTATGATACGATGCATACCCAGTACATCTCTGTAGGATTAATGACCTTGGCCAGGCTTAGTTATGAATTGTTTATCCTCCAAGCAACGACCTTGAAACACGTGACGTCAGGTGTAGATGCTCTATGGGCAGAAGCGTGACCAAAATCGACATGTTGAACATTCGTTTTGCTGTATTTTGATTGGTGGAAGCAAGGATATCTTTGTGGTATTTTTAACGGCCAATCCGTTCTAAGCAATTCGCTGAAATTCGTCATATGGCAGATCCATTCCAGCCCTAATTGAATATTTAATGCCACTTTATTTTGTCAGGGTATTTCAGATTTAAAATGACAATGTTATAGGAGTTCAAATCACCCCCAAAGTTATACTTGAATGTTTTTTTTAGATACATGGCGTTTTATAGTTTTTGACTAAAACTAGATATCCAATATTTAACATTCAAGGGTAAGTTTGAGGGGTATTTTCAGTTAAGCTAAGTGTGCTCAGTCTCCCATTACACTATGTCACTTTAAATCTGAAACACCCTGTATATTATTTTTATGAAGTGAACGAACCAAATTGCGGCGGCCAATAAGCCCCTTTATTCTTTGATATGTTTGGACCCTAAATTTCACGGTTTACCGTGTCTATTAATTTTGAGGTCGTTGGTCCCAGAACATATTTTGAATAGATTATCAAGTAATGCAACAAATGGTGAGGTCATACTAATCTGTAAACTTTACTTCTCGAGTTGTTAGGCAAATAGACTTTTTTTTAACTCGGTCACCACTGGACCAGTTATGAATATAGGACATTAAAAAAATCATTGCTTTCTTATCTACAAAAAATTGTAGCACGCAAAAATTCGTGGGTTGCGCATAGACATTACCTGATTTCCACGGTAAATAATGTCTTTTATTATTATATTAAAATGCTGCTGTAATTAACGAGATTGAAATCAGATACATACCTGTACTCATCATAACTGTCATAACGTAAAAACACAAAGGTGTTGTTTGTCTTTCGGATCAATAATAAAACATTAGCTAGCGATAAGCTGCATTGGAGGCATCATTATTTAAAAATTGTTTTTTAAATATTATTGAAATTTCTATGTTCGTTTATTTACAAGAAAGTCAAGGCCTAGAATTTAAAATATGAACTAATGGATTGATTATATATCAATTCTCTATACCCTTGGGTGCATAAATAACTATAGTATAAATACAATTTTATTTACACTTGAAGTAAGGAAATACACACATAACTATAAAAATATATTGAAATAGGTTGACAAATGACCAGTGGTGTAGACTGGTGATTTGTCAACCAGTAATGTAGTTTTACACCAAATAGTTATTATTGTCATTAATGTTAACATAAATAGAAAAACAATTATGCCGCTTGGGGATTATATGCGTCGAGTGGATAGTTTTCAGAATCAAAAAAGTTCCAAAATGAAAGTGGTCGCTTCACCCTAAAAAACCATCCCAAACGCACCCTATCGTAGTGTTCGGCGTTTTTCTCATAAACCGTCAACCCCACAAAATTTTATACTTACAGAAAATATTCCTTATAAAATTTCCTACAAAAAAAGGTTCTATTACTAGAGTCAATAAATGCAATGGATTTCGAGTAATGAACGATTGAAGAGGGGGTTACATGAAATTCTACGCGCTTTTCGTATTATCTTGATGAAACAAGAATTTACGATCGTAGTAAACATGACTTAAATAATAAAGCGAAATATTTCCACATTCATTTATTAATAAGAGGTATTAATAAATGAATGTGGAAGGGTCTACCTAGGTAAATTTACCGACGTGAATATTTTGATTTTTGAGCGCATCTTTATTCAACCGAAAATTTCTTTTCCAAGTACTAGATTAAAAATGTGAAAAATTTTATTGTACGTATTTAAAAATATGTAATAGGTAAAATAAGTTACTTGGGGTATTTTTAGAAAGCTCTTTTAAGGGTGCTGGAATTTTTTAAAACTTGTTTGATAATTGTCTCTTTAAAATTTAACATTAAGGGCCGGCCTTTTCACCACTGGGTAAGTTACTGTTAACTAACAAGATGATGAGGTTTTACTTCAAAATTTTATTTACATTCTAATCTTCTAGTTAGTTACCATTAACTTACCCAGAGGTGAAAAGATCGGCCCTAAGAGGAATTGTCAGATGATATTCAATACCCGTTGTATTATGGCTACACAGTCACTTTATTAGTCTAAGCTCAAAGACACCCCTCATGTCAATCGGCGATTGTTCGAAATTCATTGCATTTATCGACTGTAGTAATAGAAATTTTATACGGAATATTTTTTGCAAGTGTAAATTTTTTTTGTGGAACCAACGGTTTCTGAGAAAAACGCCGAAAACTACGATAGGGTGCGTTTGGGATGCTTTTTGGGAGTGAAGCAACCACTTTATATTTTGGAACTTTTTTGATTTCGCAATCTATTCACTTGACGCGTATATTCTCCAAGCAGCAAAACTTTATATATTTTTTTCCTATTCGACTATTTTGGTTCCAATATTAATATACTAGAAATTAAGAGCCGACGGAAGATATTAAGGGGAGCATCAATAAGTTCCAGCTCTGGCTCTGGTTACTCTTCCAATACAACTGAAGAATAAAAATGAACAACGGTGTGCTAAAACTTTAGGTTTGAATTTTTTTTAATGTGCACAGGTTATTGTGCAGCGAGAGTGTAATAATGAGATATCAAGATGTAATTTTTACTGATGGGATATTTTTATTGATCTGATATGAAAGTGGAAATGCTTATAATTTGAAAATGTATTTTTTTTTTTTGTATTATTGGTGCCGAAAAAATAATATATTACATAGCACTATAAAATAGTTATTACAGTTTAAATTTAAAATTTCTCATAATTGCGTCACTAAGCGCAAACTAGGGAAATCACCAAAAATTTGTTGGAACACTGGCAAGATGGTACTTTTATTTTTACAGATTTTGTAACGACAAGCGTAACCGTTTTCTTCTTTGCCACTTCCATCACACCACATTAAAAAACAAAAAATAAATTAAGTATGTAAATACGCACTAAAAGCACAGTAAAACTAATAAAAGTATCTTTAACTTGGAACGTTGTAAACGCGCGAAACGAAACCACATTTTCTGACAAAACGTACCTATTCCCGCGACGGCGAATCTCAGTATAGACATGCTTAGAAGCCAGCAATTTCCCCCTCGCTAGACTTCATTAAAACGGACCAGCTTTACATCAGCTCACACAATTGCAAACGCCGATCGTTATGTCCTTATTGAGTGCATGGACCAAATGAATTTTGTAAGAATATAATTTTTAATGCGTTAACATTTCTTGACCAATACATTGTAAAACACCCACTATATCAAACAGTATCAGTGTATGGCCGGTGGCTCAGAACCGCCACTTCCACTGCTTCATTTCTTAAAAGATTTTCAGCATTTCAAATATTCTTGCCATTTTTTACCCTGAAGTGTTTTTCTAACATGTTTCAAATTGGTTCAAAAATGCGCAGAGTGCCCGACATCATTTTGAACAATGGCTTTAATATTGTATGGAAGTTGGTGGGGGGCATTTCGAACATATAATCAACTGACATGTAAGGAACTTCTTTATTATATTATTATATGTCTTTAATTTCCAAAGTGTAAGCATTTCGTTTTTCGAAGAAATATTTGAATTGACTAATTATAATTATTATTGGAAATACAACAGCTATAAAATCTGTATATTTTTTTGACCCACTGTGTATATGTATATGGTAGATCACTGAAGCAGTTGCCACGGTATGAAGAAGCTAAATCAGAGCTGAGTCACGTCATTCTAAAACAGGGAACCTTCGATGAAGATTCATCTTCACTGACCTCCAGAAAAGCATACATTTATTAAATTCTAGGCTTTTAAAACATGAAACCATAAACTTTCTGTGATACTTTCAACTTGTTTTTTTCATCAACTATATCATCACATCAATTCTTCAGCATGGTAAATTAACAAATAGGAAATAACTAATCTTCAGCAAAACTCGACTATGCTTTGTTCAATTAGATTGGATTATTATGACACAGACAAAATCGTTTGATTCCTCTTAAGAAAAGTATGTTTTAATAAGTATACAGGATGGGGCAATAGTGCGTCGGACCTCGATATCTCAAGTTCTACGATAGCTAGAAATTTTTAAAAAAATTGTAAGTAAATTAGATAAAAAAGTCTATAACAGGAAATTATTTTCGAACATACAGGGCGAGCCAAGACGAAATTACACGACCAAGTGCCTTTTTTTAAATGGAATGCTATGTATATCAGTACATTTTTTGAAGCATCTTTCTAGGCTTTATTCATTTCTATATTATTATTGGCTATCTCCCAACCACTTTGATGTAATACATTTTTTTGTTGAAATAATGCCACCTGCAGATGGATATTAAAAAAAATCACCACAGTCACAATTATGGGTTTTAAGAAAAACTTATGTGAATACCAGTTACGAGACATCTAATTAATGTTTTTGAATCATTTTCATTTCCTAAAAATGTACAGGGTGGCCAAAAATTAGTATTCAATTAAGAACTTTTTAAATTGAATTTTCTCAATTTTTTCAAATGGAACACCCTATATATTTTTCAACGATGTGATGTAAAAATGAAAAACGAATATTTTTTGTAAGTACTTCCCTATGGCTAATTGCAACCATTTTCGTTTTATAAATAAATAAGTGTTTATTTTTCAATTAAGAACTTTTTAAATTGAATTTTCTCAATTTTTTTCAAATGAAACACCCTGTATATTTTTCGACGATGTGATGTAGAAATGAAAAACGAACATTTTTTGTAAGTACTTCCCTATGGCTAATTGCAACCATTTTCGTTTTATAAATAAATAAGTGTCAAATTCAAGAATAAACTTAAAAAAAAAGAGGTTCCCTCAAATAATTCATTAGAAAAATTTATAATAGGTGTTCGACGTGTTGCCCATTTTGATTGACACACGTCTTTATGCAATTTTGAAATGAGGCCATTTAGTGGAAATGGTTTCCATTGAAATGAGTAAATAGTATTTAACCAGTCCTTTACTGTAATGTTTTTTTGTGCATTTTTTTGCTGTTTTCGTTATTCGACAAGCAATAAAACCTCAGTTTGGTATAAATTGTCGTGTACAAAGGAGCATTTATCACACTTATCAGTCGTTAGTTACAATTTGTGTTGAATTTAAAGTATTTGGAATTTTACAATATGAATTTTAATAAAGCGGAACTTGTAGACATGACTTTTGTTTTGGGCGAGTCAGACAGAAATTGTTTACTTGCCAATAGAATTTATCACCAACGTTATCCTGAAAGAAGGCTTCCTGATGTTAGCAGCTTCCAAAACTTTCTCGATAGATTTCTGGAAACTGGAAATGTCGAATATAAAAAAAGTGAAAGAATAAAACGTGTTCTGAACGAAGAAAATGAGTTTTCTGTGGTGCTGGCAACGGTTGAAAATCCCCATGTTAGTCAAAGAGAAGTGATCTCATTAGTAGGAATAAGTAGACGGTCTGTGGGTCGAATCTTAAAAACAAATAAGTTGCATGCATATCATATTCAAATGCACCAGGAATTATCTGATGACGATTTTCAAAAGCACCTACAATTTTGTAATTGGGCCAGAGGTAAAATGCAAGTTGAAGTCAACTTTTTCAATAATGTTTTATTCACTGATGAGGCAACTTTTCATAAAAATGGATTTGTTAATAGGCTCAATTTCCATTATTATGCTTCGGAAAATCCTCACTTTTTTATGCAAGTTGATAACCAACACAGATGGTCTATAAACGTTTGGGGAGGAATTCGAAATAGGATGTGGTTTCAGCAAGATGGTGCTCCACCACATTATTTAAATGCAGTTAGAGACCACTTAAATAATACCTATCCTCATCAATGGATTGGAAGAAATGGACCCACTAAATGGCCTGCTAGATCCCCAGATCTTACAAAAATGGATTTCTTTTTATGGGGATACGTGAAGGAAATTGTTTATAGAGACACACTAACAACAGTACAAAATATGAAGGAAAGAATAATAACTGCCTTTAGATCTATCACACCGGCAGTTTTAGGAACAGTGGGGGGAACCTCATTTCAAAAGCGCATAGAGATGTGTGTCAATCAAAATGGCCAACATGTGGAACATTTATTATAATTTTTTCTACTGAGTTATTTGAGGAAACCTCTTTTTTTTAGTTTATTTTTGAATGTTGTAATTATTGCTCAATAAAACGAAAATGGTTGCAATTAGCCATAGGGAAGTACTTACAAAAAAATGTTCGTTTTTCATTTTTACATCACATCGTTCAAAAATATACAGGGTGTTCCATTTGAAAAAATTGAGAAAATTCAATTTAAAAAGTTCTTAATTGAATACTAATTTTTGGCCACCCTGTACATTTTTAGGAAATGAAAATGATTCAAAAAATATTAATTAGATGTCTCGTAACTGGTATTCACATAAGTTTTTCTTAAAACCCATAATTGTGACTGTGGTGATTTTTTTAATATCCATCTGCAGATGGCATTATTTCAACAAAAAAATTCATTACATCAAAATGGTTGGGAGATAGCCAATAATAATATAGGAATGAATAAAGCCTAGAGAGAGGCTTCAAAAAATGTACTGATGTACATAGCATTCCATTTAAAAAAAAGCACTTGGTCCTGTAATTTCGTCTTGGCTCGCTCAGTATGTTCGAAAATAATTTCTAGCTATCGTAGAACTCGAGATATCGAGGTCCGACGCACTATTGCCCCACCCTGTATATGGCAGAGCTTTATAAATCCTCTAGACATTTTTGATATTGTGCGTTAAGATTGAAAAGTGGCCCCCGAATATTAATCCAAAAAAGTATGTGAAAAATAAAAAAAAATACTTAATGTCAGGAAACATTTATAATGATAGTGCAGTATATAGGGTGTTCCAGTTTTAAGTACTAATACAATCGACAGAGAATCTCATTTTAAGAAGAAAACGTACATAGTATTTCGTTCGGTTTCAGAGATACAGGGCGTAATTTTTTTTTGTTTCGTTTTTAGTTAACCCTCAAACAGATTAAAATATCGATATAAAACTTAGTGCACTTATTAAACAGCTCATGAGCAATATTCAGTACCTATTTTAATCATTCAGATATACCGTGTTTCTTAGTTTTCGAGTCATCTGCCGTTTATACCCCTCAATCTGTTTTATACTACGCCATTGGCAATTTTTAATTACTGGGATTCATTGATCAGAAGAAATAAGTTCATAAGAACAATGTGAGTTTTAATTTAGCCGCAAAATTATTAATGTGCAATTTTTTTTTATGAAATTTGATACAGGGGGCGGTTAATCCAGTGGTGTATTTAGATTTTTTTTAAATCGCTAATATGATTTAAAATTTCGCCTCCAAAAAATTACGCAATAGGCCTTGGTTTTTGTAAAAAAAAAAAAAAAAAAAAAATTTGATACTTTGTCCTAAGGTACAGTTTTTCGCGCTCTACAATTCAAAAAAATAAAAAGTTAGTCAAAATCGGACGATAAATACAAATTAGACGGGAGTGTCGGTTTTCAAGTGGGTCACACGATACTATTTTGAGATGTAAAATACGGGTCACTGCAGCATATTGGATTAATATATGTTTAAACCATGAACTACTATTTAACCAAACGATGTAACGAAAAATTTTACACTTATTTTATCATAAATTATCTGTGTTCAGTTTTTTCCCTTTGCTACTTACTTGGTGGGCATCAACAAGTTAAATCAGGTTTAGAATATATTTTTAAAAATATGTAGGTATGTCTTCCTGTAAACCTATCTGCATTAGATTATATTGATAGTTTATTAATTTGTATAATTTGTATAACTATTTTTCTTTTAGTTTTTCGTAATATATTATGCTTTAAGGTGTAAAATAATATACAAATGGTTTATAATATATTATAAGCACTTTTTGTAATTCAAGTTCATTGCTCTATTATTCATAGGTAATTAGCGGGTTTATTGACTTTACCTTGTCTGAATGAAAAAAACCCTCTGGCTCTATCTATGAACAGTATGTAATAATACCAATATAATATGTATATTAAAAATGATTGAATATATTTACTTTTCATAATTATTAACAGTTATGGATGATATGAAAATATTTATATTAATATTGTACAGGGTGGGCAAATTTCGCTGTTTGTATAGGGTAACTCGGTAACTGTAAGAGATACAAAGAACTTTTTTTTTTAATATTTTCGTCGTCACTTTATTATACAGAAAAAAAGTGCCTGAAGAATGTAAAAGTTGTTTTTTCATAACTTTACAAAAAAAAAAATATTGACGTGTCTAAAAGTCGAAAAAATCGAACTTTTTGTTTATAACTCGAAAACAAAAGACGATAGCAAATTTTTGTTTTCGCCAGTAAATTTGTCTCAAAAAAAGAGATCGAGAATGTGTCTTCCATTTTTTGTATCTCTTATAATTACCGAGGAGTTACCCTATACAAACATCGACATTTGCCCACCTTGTACGTATCGATAAGAAGATACTAAATTGCTTTTTTTACTTCCTTATACCTAATATAAGGAAGTATGGTAATCGTGATTTTTAAAAAATTTTATTGCATTTCTGGATGAATCTCGATGAATTATAATGAATGAAAAAATATAATTATATAGCAGCCACAGTTTTTGAGGTAAAGCTTTCAAATTTGGTACACATGTTCTAAAGGCCAAAGACAATGATAAATTCGATAACGAGCAAAATTGGCCAGCTGAATGAAGGTCTACGGGACCTAAACTTTTTCGTATTTGTCTTTACAAAAAAATATATTCTTGATGACAGATTATAAATCATGTCTACTATATCAAGCCAATAAAATATATTTTCCAATTACATAAATAAAGCTGATGTAAACTTAAATTTTGTATACATTTGACCAGTGGCGGTTCGTGGGTCAAGAGATAGGGAGGTCAATTAGAAAAGTTTACTGTATTACCTACCTTTTAAAGTGATCTAAATTCCAAGTCGATCCTCCGGTCTTTTTGAGATGCAAAGTGGTCAATTACTTTTTCATTAAAGTCTTTTATCTTCTTTATTAATGCCCTTTCTTTGGTGAGCATAGCTAAAGAAGATAAACTTTCCTGACCCATGGTATTTCTTAAAAATGTCTTTATTCTTTTTTAAGGTGGAAAAACAATGTTCACTTTCGACGGTAGTCGTAGGGAGAGTACACAAGATTTTTAACAGTTTGACACTTTCAGAAAAAGTATTGCACAAATTATTGTTAATAAAAAGCTGTAACAAAGCAACTGCACCTTCACTATTGGAAAAATCTTCTCGGCTATATAATACTTCTAATTCAGTTTTAAGTTTCAAATGATTTATGACTGGATACTCCGTTTTAACTAATTTAAACATATATTGAGGAAAGCTTTTTTTGTAATCTTTAAATCGATCTGCGTGAAATAACTGAGACACTGCTAAATGATTGCTGAAGCCAAACCTGTTATTGATCTCAGAGGTAATTATATCACAAACTTCTAATGAAATTCTCCATTTTGATTCTTCCGTTTTACATCTCTGGGCAGACTGCATGGATGTCTCCTCCAAATAGTTATTCAAAATTTTATTTCTGATATCTTCAATTTTACTATTAAAAACGCCAATACACTTATTACCTGTTATGACATCGATATTACATTTTTGTAATTGATTGAACAATATATCACAATGAGGCATAACTAAATGAAAAAAAATTTAACCAGTAAAAAAAAAAGTTCATTTTGTAAGTAGTTTTTTAAGCCAATAGCTTGGTTTAGAGTGTTGTTTTCTGATTCATTATCAATGATTTTTTTCTAAACAATCTAATAATTCTCTTCGATAGGTCTCTATGCACTTTGTATTAAAATTCCATCGTGTTGGAGCCGCTTTAGGTAATCTCACCTTAACAACATTATCTAACACGACTGTTCTTTTTGGCGATTTTCCAAAGAATGAAGAAAAGCTATGTAAATTAGCAAAAAAAAATTTTATGCTTTTATCCTGACTTGATGCTTTTTGTAAAATTAAATTTAGTTGATGAGCGTAACAATGAATAAAATTTGCTGAAGGATAACTTTTTTAATTTTGGCTTGTACACCTCCAAAAGCACCACTCATTACTGATGCTCCATCGTAACTTTGTGCTATCAATTTTTCAGGACTTTCATTAATTTTCAGATATTCTAACTCTTTTAAAATTACATCTGTCAAATGCTGCGATGTCGTTCCTTGAGGCTGAATAAATTTCCAAAATCTCTCACATACAACACCGTCTAAAACGTATCTAAACACAAAAACTACTTGTACTTTATTCATAACCCAACTTATGTCCATCTTTCATTTTTAATATATTTTGTACAACACTCATATTTAATAGTAAATACCAAAAACACTGTTTTACTTAATTTCACGACAAGTAGAGATTTACTAATAAAATGTTCACAAATAATAACATTAAAAACAACGCGACAGAATTTACCGACCAACGCGTACCTAGTCAGCATTAAGGCTGCTCTCACAGAACAGAAAAAAAGAGACTTCTCTATTGAACTTCGTGCGTTACCGTTTCCGTAAAATGTGTCAGGGACATTGTCCCCGCCAGTGTTTTCTGTCTCTTTTGCTTTCTGACGATTCGCGCATAAGTCTATTTCACTTTAATTCGTTGTAAATTCGGTCCGTAGCCAGCTTTGAGGACAAGTTGTGGACTGACCCAAGGTTTTTAAATTCTATAAATAAATAATGTAATGAATAGAGGCTCGGTGCTCGGAGGGGATACGAAATCCTGCGATCTAGATATTTGAATAGTATTGTGCATAGAATGAACTAGAAAGTTTAATATATTTTTTAAGAATATTAAAAATATATATATTCTTCAGAAAATGAATATCTCTAATTTTTTTATTTGTATGTGGGAGGTCATTGACCAAATGACCCTATAGAAGAACCGCCAGTGCATTTGACCTCATAAAATGGTGGTTAGGATAAATTTAACAGTTTGATATTTGAAATGTCTAATTTAGTTACAAAAATGTCAATGTCAATACGAAGAAATTATTAAAATATGACATGAAATATTATTGACAGTATCGAATGATGCTGATAATTAATTATTATTTAAAAATTTTAATGAAAGATTTCAAGGTACGCGCTATTTAAATTTAATTGAGGTAAGTGAAGAATTAAATAGAATGATTTTTTTACATCAGGATGATATATTATATAAGAATGTTATGTGCTGGCCACATCAGATATTTTCTAGTGTCAAAGTACCAAAATATGTAAACATGAGATTTGAAGAGATAGCTTTATAGCATGTATGTATCTATAATACATTTTATCTTTTGTCAGTCGTTGGTTGGCTAAAATCTTGAATTACGCGTCATATATATTTTTTATATCATTATTTATTAGAAATTTATTAAAATATGTGTTACAACTTACAACTTTTTAACATGGCATCAGGTGAACAACATAAATCCATTAATCTCTCAAAAGTTTTTCTGTTAATTATAACCAAAAACAAATACAAATATCTTGTTTTAAACAAAATTTAAATGTAGTAGGTACAGTCAAACTTGAAATTTATTTTTTACGAGTTCAAAAGTAAATTTCCTAATAAAATATTAGGTATAAGAAAGTTAAAACACTAAATTCGTATTTCGAACTTGTAAAATAATAGACATGAGTTTTGCCTGTAATTTTAATTACATTTGCTTAAAACGAGATATTTGTTTTTATTTATAATGAATAGAAAAAGAGAAATTTATAGAATTATGTATATTCGCCACCTGATGATTGATTTGATTACCTGTCGCAGAATAAGTAATAATGGCATAGAGTAAAACAGATAGATAGGTCCATCCCATGTTAATTTATCGCTCTACAGTCTGGACCCCAAAATTTTTATATCGTTGTGAGCAGTGCATATTTAAGATTTTGATACTTTAGAAACTGTTAATATGTTGAAAAGACCAATTTGTATGCATTTGCTATCTCAAAATAGTTGAAAAATGACGGGGTCCAGGATTTGGTATGGTAATAGTAATGATAATTTTCATATTAACAATTCAAATATTTCATCTCGTGTACCGTAAAAGTAGTATTTCTCTTTTAAATAAATAACTAACCAATGTGTGCTCGAACATGTGTTAGGAATATTAAGGAATTATTTATTTTAGTCATTTATTTATCAACCCAAAAAAAAAAATCTTGAAAATATTAGTATTCATTCATCCATTAGCTTTCGATATAAAATTTTTCGTTGTTTTGAACATTTATTATTCATATTCATTTAGATCGCAATCAGGCAACCTTGGGAGCCAATTCTCCTATGTAATATCATTGTCAATGTTTTCTTTGGAAGAAATATCCACAAAGGAAATAATCAAGGTCGTCAAATCTAGCAAAAGCAGAGGCCAGTTAAAGGAGAGTTTCTGGAAATGAGACGTTCGCCAAAGGTGTGTGTTCCTCAAAACCTCCATAGTGGCTCGGGCCTTGTGAACTGTAGCCTCATCTTGTTGGAACCATATCTCCTGGAAGCCCTCAGCACCTCACACCACGTAATCATTTTGCACAACAATTATTTTAAAATCTTACACACGTTGACACTTTTTTGCACAACATTCAGTTATAAAGTACGCTCGTTCAATCCGTCACATGTATTCTCCCAACGAGTTGGAAACTAAATTCCATTTACCTATTGTGGCATTCTGCACAATACAGCGGTCAAGTCTCGGAATAGTAAAATTTTAACAATATTGCTATTCTCGATACGATACAAATTTGTTGCTCAACAGGTCTGTTGCCCAAAAATATCTGGCGATTCTGATTTTACATAACAGGTTGTGCAACATGTCAATCACTACCATTCACGATCAGTCATGTTGCACAACGGGCAATGTTGCGCAACATGGTTTGATCGTGAATAGACAAGTGGGTGTAATCGTCGCTTTCAGATTCACAGTTGCTCATATTCTGTAAAACTTAACTATTTTGGTGCGCTATTCTGCCGTTTAGGCTTCCATAACTAAGCTCCCAAGCCTCCTCTATAAATTCCTGAAAAGAAGGAGTAAAAAAAAAATTAAAATAAAGTTATGAATTTTCTAAACCCCTTTGGAATTTTTGCGCAACCCTGTACATGTTGGGCAACGGCAACACTAGATTTATTTGTTCTTCTATATTTGTGACAAGCCATATGTTCTTTAAACCTAGGCTGGATAGATCGTCTCGTTTGTCCAATATATTTTTGATTAGAGTAGTTACAATAATTTCGTAAATTCCTGACGTCTCATTTAATCAAATTTTGTCTTGTGGATCGCCTTAAAGTTGTAATTTATTTCCCAATGTCTCAACCACTTCTAACATTTCTTAATTTAAGGGCCGATCTTTCCATCTCCTAATAAATGTATTAAAAATATAAGTTCCATGGATACAATTATCGATAAAATTGTATACAAAGAAACTATCTACCGAATAAATTAATTTATGAGATAGAAAGATTAGCCAATAATATGTTTTGAGAATCTTTTTTCTAATTTTAAATCCCGGAAAATATTTAAAAATTTCTTCAGTAATCAATGTTAATCACAAATAAGTTTGTACGACTTATTATTTGGCTCGCACTATAATTTAAATGCAGTAACACCTAATTATGCAGGATAAATCTATAACAAATAATTGGAACGATATCCAAGAAACTACTGAAAATTCGCCTTCGGCGGATCTGAAATAGTATTTCATCTACCTTGTAAATTTTTTTGTTCCATCATTCAGAAATTCACCCGCTGTGTCATTCGACTGTCTCGTAGTCGGAGGCGAAGGTTAACCAAAAGCGAGGAGACGGCAAGGTCGTTACCTCTTGTTTAAAGAGCGTTCACCACCATCCATATTATTGATCACGTGGAGGAAGTGTAGCCGTTTATATTATTTAATTGCATATTTTTATGTAATTCACCAGAGGTGTTGATTTTTGGACGTACATTAAAATAATCTCATTCTTGTTGGCGTTGAGCGAGTCAGCTAAGGTGGTGACGACGGCGTTTAACAATCAACCGAACTGATTCACACACAAATGCAATCTAAAACACTACAAAACAATGAATAGTAACTAATTTTATAATCCGAGGACATTGTAAGGGAAATTAGGTCTTTCAATTATTAGAATTTTGTGTAACATTGCACTATGAAAAGGGAATCATGTAGGTAATACTCTTTTTACCAAAGGTTAGTTAATATACAGTGCCCACCTCCTCCTAATTTTTGATCGAATTGAGTAACATACAGAATCTGGACAAAACTGAGGTTGAATAATATTAAATGAACTATTTTTTTATGCTGAATTGGTTTTCGAAAATTAAAGATGGTGCAGAATGCACTAACAATTGAAGTTTTTTAAATTGCACCTCATTTGAAACGTATTTCGATTCTCGTTTTTGAAACATTTATATCCAGTTATCCGTTCTCTAGTTAGGTATAATCGTTAATACAAATAATACATTAATATCATGTTTATCGTATCGTATGCAAAACATTCTTTTTTTACATATAAAAAACTTCAAACACTCAAAATTAATAGAGTTGTGCTGTACATATAGTCTCTGACGAAATCTTACACTCTCCAACTCACGAGGCATGCTTCGATTTAGGTGTTCGATGTCTTTTAGAAGAATTGTGTCCCAAGCTATCTGAACCTCTAAGTCGTAAACACTGAAAGTCCATTGGTGGGACCGATAATCGATCAAGGAAACGCTTCCTTCTGCTTTAATACATTTAATAGTTGTGGATCGAACGGGACATATTTCATCGTAGATTGCATCGTGATTTTTTGACATTTTTTTTCAAATTTGCTCCACTGTCGACCGGCAGACAGTATATGATTTTGCGCAGACCAATGTGATATACTTTTGAATTAACATAGTGAATCTGTGTAATAATATCTCGTAGTATATCTGCTAACTCATGGATGATTTGGTGTCTGAGGAGAAACCTATATATAAAATACTCGTACTCGGCTTGGGCTCGTTATTCGTGCTCGATGTGCTGACACCACTTCGACTCATAAAGCCTGAGACTCGTGTTGCTTGTATGGTCCGTGCACGGATTCATGATCTCGTCCATACCTGTTACGAACTTGTTTACGCCCGTACACTGGCATAAGTAATCTATATGTAAGCGTCTTTAGTGGTAGATCATTCGTGCTTATGAGTGTGTTCTTATGTCGGTACTTTATTATCGCTGAGGCTATACGTCGACTGTCTCGACGAGACATTTGACGAGGCAAGGAACCCCAAGCGCTACCAGCCATACTCTCGAATAGCTCAGTAGGTGTGCATGAACGTGGTCGAAGTTGCCGCTGCTGCAGTAGTTTATAAAGGTAGCCATTAATGAGTCCTTTTTCTTCTGTAAGTCGACTACAAGTATTTTTAAAACTTCCATTAAATGAAGCCATGCATCGTTGACAATCTTTTTTATCCTTATGGTAAGCATGCATTGGCTCCCACACAACAGGTTTACCTGATACAATTCAATGAACTGAAGGGTTAATTCATTTATCCACTCACGACTTATCTTTGAATCGCCTAATTAATTTAATTTTTGACGAAATACGTGCTTACTCAATAGGTTCTATCCTCAATTGATGCAAATACTCGGCAAGATAACGCGAGAGTGTGGTAGGGTCGCTTGTTCTCGTGTCTCGATACAGCTTGCGTCCTTTGACTCGGGCTTATAAAACCGACATGACACGGAGCGCCGCCGAGACGAGAGGAAACACAGCGAGCTGAGACGGGCTTGTCCTCCACTTCTCGCGCTCGGGTTTCCTCGCATTGTCTCGGCGAGAATGAATTGCCGGCATTACACGTCTTCTTGGCACGTGAATGTCGCGTCGATCGCTCAGTTGGCAATTTTTTAGAACGAGCCAAAGGAAAATCTTGCAGGAACGCAAAACTTTGAACGTCATTTAGTTGACTAACAATACTAGCGGCGTTTCAAATGAATAATGAAAATAAAATTGTATCAACTCTCTCCAAGTCTCTCCAAGAAACAGGGTTCGCCCGATTTAAATCGTTTGATTTAAATCATGATTTTAATCAAGTGATTTTTTTATTTGAATCGATGATTTAAATCAAAAGAAAATTCTGAAAATGAAAATACTATTTATTACAAAAAAAATCAACCATTAACATTCTTGATAAATAAGAAACATTTTAATTCAAAACAGGTAGTTAATTGTTTTATTAACATTGATTTTTTTTTCATTATAAAATTTGTGTAGGAACACTAATTGACTTGCGTATACTTCTAAACAATCTTCCATCTCACGTCACTTAGAAGCACTAATGTTTTTCCATCGTCCTGCTTTAATTTTGCTCTAGCCAGATGATTATATCTGAAATACTTAATAATGTGTGTAATATATTCTATGATATCCTTTATTTCTAAATCTTTGCAGAGTAAGTTCAGAAGGTGAGCTGAGCATCCATAAGTTATAACTTTAACATTAGCGTTTAATTTAACTTCTATCATTCTTCTCATAAGTGCCATGTTCGCTGCATTATCTGTTACAAACGATTTCACGTTACAGTTGTATTTAGATTTACAAGACACAATTAAATTGTAAGCAATCTCAGTTAAATAATCGCTTGTGCGAGGATTTCCAGTTGTGTCTATTGTTTCATATAAGAATGCGTGTCTATCTTCAGTGGTTATTGTGGCACAAACTACAGGCTCATTATGGACATTAGATATGTTTACGCTTTGTCCAGAAATACTTCCAAAACATTTTGTTTTTTTTCTTCATAAATTTGTTGTAACGGGATTGTAGATATTGTTTTTCCTGAAGAGGGTCTATAACCAGGTCTTCGATCGCCTTTTTCACTTGCGGATTATCGATACATCTAAAGCTACTACTATTAGTTGCAAATACAACTTTTGCGATTTGTTTGTCGATTTCTTGCTTTTTATCTTTAGGTGTTCGAACAACAAAGTTCGTAAATTAGTTGGTGGGTCTGTTTTCCATATTTTAGGGATAGCTAATGAATCAGTAGATGTTGACAAACTTGCAGACGAAAGTGTGCTTGGCGCTCGTTTTTGACAATTTTGAGGAAAATTGAAGACGTTGAAGTCGCACTGCTTGCAATATCTGCATTATTTGAGCTTTCATTTCCTGTAAAAAATTATTAATAATTAAAAAAAATAAAAAAATATATAGTAATCTTACATGATATTGTTACGCCACTGGACTGTGCAGACTGGTTAGATTAGGCTGGAATTGTACACGAACGGCCGGGAATATTCTGGAGTGCTCTAGACGGGGAGAATGGATGTATAAATAAGACGCACGGTGGGCCGAGATTTTAATCTTAAGTTGAACGTGAACGAGTGAAGAAGCAATAAGAAAGAGACTTATAAGTGTTCAGTTGTGATTATAGTTAAGACATTAATTAATCTATTGTTATTAATTGTTAATTAGTAAATAAAGTAGTGAGTAAGTGTTACCTGGACTTTCAATCAACGAATCTACGAGTAGAGGTGTTTGTGTGGATAGCAAACACGTAACAATTTGGTGTCGGAAGTGGATTGGAAGAGAAATTTCTGGAATATTCGAAAAGGTTCTACAGTGTTCTTCTCAGAAATTAGTGGTAACACGAAGAATTAAGCTACTGGACAGTGTTTGGAGGACTATTTCTGGACTGAATAGTGACTTTAAAGTAGATTTTCGAGAAGTTTCTAGAACATTCGATTTAGAAATAGTTGCAAATACGCGAGTGCCGCTAGTAATAACGTTGTAGACTGAGAAAAAGGACTACTAGTGCAATTTCAGGAAAATTCTAGAACATTCTATTTGGAAACTACAGGAGATACGTGAATTGTGTCGACGGGAACGTGTTGTAGACTTAAAAACAAGACTATAAGTGACTTTTAGTGACAATTCTAGAACATTCGATTTGGAAACCACAGCAGATACGTAGACTGTGTTAACGGAAACGTGTTATAGACTCAAAATAAGACTTATTAGTGATATTTCGTGAAAATTCTCGAACATTCCATTGGACAACTAGTGGAGATAAGTGAATTTTGTCAACACAAAAGAAGTATAGACTCTAAATAAGACTTTCTAGTGCTGTTTCGAGATTTTTCTGGAACATTTCATTATTAAAATAGACGTGATATCAACATTTTACGGACTTTATAGTGTAATAAACTTTATTCCGAAATTGATTTACGTGTCGTGAGTTAATGCCAACAACAAGAAGTATGGCGGAGAAGCAAACACAGGACATGCTTGCAGCATTGTTACAACGGATGGACGAACAGAGAAAAATTATGGAAGATCAGGAAAGAAAGCGACAGGAAGAAAAAGAAGATCAAGAGAGAAAACGTCAGGAAGAAAAAGAAGACTTGACAAAAATGATCGAAGGCCTGGAGAGAAGACGACAAGAAGAAAAAGAAGAACAAGAGAGAATACGACAAGAAGAGAAAGACGAACAGAGGAAAATTATGGAAGCTCAAGAGAGAAAACGCCAGGAAGAAAAAGATGACTTAAGAAAAATGATGGAGGGCTTGGAAATAAGACGATTGGAGGAAAACCAAGATATAAAAAGAAGCCTAGAGGAACAGCAGGCAGCCATTTTCTCCCTCACTGAAAAATTTAAAGGAGATGTTATCGAAAAAGTCACTGAAGTCGCAGGGAAAGTTTGTGAAGTCGAAGGACAAGTTAATGAATTTAAAGGAGAGGTCAGTGAAGTTAAAGGAGAGGTCAGTGAAGTTAAAGAAAAAGTCTGTCAAGTTGAGGGGAAAAGTCAGTATTGTTGAAGGAGAAGTAGCCCGGCTCAAACAACAATTAAGGGAGAGGAGTGGCCAATTAGTACTGTCGTCTGGTACTAGGTTACAACCACCTTCCTTCGACGGTCAAAGTTCATGGTCAACTTATAAGAGACAATTTGAGGCAGCTGCACGTTCAAATAACTGGAACGATGAGGAAAAAGCAACAGCATTGGTATTAGTACTAAGGGGCCAAGCATTAGACCTGCTCCAAACAATTCCTGCCGCACAGCAACAAAACTTTGGCATTTTGGAGGCAGCGTTAGAATTAAGATATGGCGACCAACATCTCGCCCAAGTATATCAGGCTCAGCTCAAATCACGCAGACAACGAGGTGGAGAAAGCCTCCAGGAGTTCGAAGCTGCGGTAGAAAGATTAGCCCATCTAGCCTATCCTGATGCACCAATGGAATTTCAACAACAGTTAGCAGTTGGTACATTTATTGATGGAGTAAGGGACCAGGAAGTTAGACGAATTCTTAAGTTAGCCAGGCATAAGCTTAGTAGTGAGGCTTTAGTACATGCACTGGAGATTGAGGCTGCCTATAAGGATACCACCCAATCAAATCCGAGAGTACGAGCTGTGAGTGTGGAGGAAGACAAGCCAGACAACACAACACAAAATCTGATATCTGATATACACAAAATGATCACCCAACTACTGACAAAATCGAACTCGCAGCAGAGACAAGACCAACAACAAAATAGTGGGAGGCCGAATGGAGGCATCCGTTGTTATAGGTGTGGCAAAGTGGGCCATATCAAGAGAAACTGTCGTCAACGCAGCCCAGAAAGGGTAAATGCTGCTGTGGTTGAAGAGTCTCAGGAAAACTAAAGATGGCTGGCAATTTGGGGGCTGCGCTGGCCAAGAGATGTTGTGCCCCCCGAGAAATAAATGTTTCCCAACTTCGAAGAGTTCAAAGTAGTCTGTTGTTGGAGGGTTATGTAAATAAGAAGAAATGTGTGTTCACAATCGACACAGGAGCTACGTCCTCAATAGTACGGGCAGGATTCATAATGGGTTTCAAAGTAAATAAAGAACAGAATGGATTAGTCATCCGAACAGCTACGGGAGATAGGGCGGCGGTTCATGGGGAAGTCGACATGGAGCTGCAGATTGGCCGCTTATGTTTTAAACATCAGGTTATCGTAGCTGACATTACAGATGACTTCATTTTAGGATTAGACGTTATGGAAAAATATGGATTTGTGCTTGACGTTGGAGAACGAGTTCTCAGGATTGGAAATGAAGAAATTATTCTTTCAACGACAGATGAAAAATTCCATAATATTAGACTACTAACTTCGAGGACCATAAAAATTCCTGCAAGAACAGAGAAAGTAATTGAGGCAGTCCTGGAGGAAAATTCTGTGGGATACCGCTTTGGCCTCGTTGAGAAGGATGACTCAATTAAAATGACAGACAATGTGATCCTGGCAAGGACTTTAACACAGACTACAAATAAGATACCGATTAGAATGGTTAACCTAAATTCACACTCAGTGACGTTCAAAGAAGGCGAAGCAGTTGGCACCTACGAACCAGTCACATGTATTGCGAGATGTGAAGAACAAATCATTGGAGCTTCGTCAACAGATATGGACCAAGAAGTTGTAAGAATGTTAAATGCCCAGTTAGAACATTTAACTCCAGATGAACATAGAGAAGCTTTAAAATTTTTGAAGAAGGAAAGTACAGTATTTGCAAAGGACACAGAAGCTCTTACAAAGACCAACATAGTGCAACATCGGATAAATACTGGTGAATCAGCTCCTATTCGTCAACCACCTAGGAGGCTCCCATTAGCAAAACAAGAAGATGCTTCTGTAATGGTACAGAAGATGCTTAAAGACGGAGTTATTGAGGAATCAACCAGTCCTTGGTCGTCTCCAGTAGTTTTGGTTGCTAAGAAAGATGGAACTTTAAGATTCTGTGTCGACTACAGGAAGCTGAATGACGTCACTAGAAAAGACAGCTATCCGTTACCCCGAATTGATGACACACTAAGTACGCTGGCAGGTTCACAGTGGTTTTCCACTCTAGATCTTCGAAGTGGATATTGGCAAGTGGGACTTCATCCAGATGACAAAGACAAGACAGCCTTTTCGACAGGAAGTGGCCTTTATCAATTCACTGTGATGCCTTTCGGCCTGTGCAATGCACCAGCAACTTTTGAAAGACTGATGGAACTGGTACTACGAGGACTAACTTGGAAGACATGTCTAGTTTATCTTGATGATGTGATGGTTATGGGACGGGATTTTAAGGAGCATTTGAAGAACCTTCAAGAAGTGTTTGGGAGAATTAAAAATGCACACCTGAAATTGAATCCCAAAAAGTGCCTAATGTTCCAGAAAGAGGTAAAATTCCTAGGACATGTCGTGTCTTCGGAGGGGATAAGAACAGACCCAGACAAGATTTCCTCAGTACGAGATTGGCCGAGGCCTTCAAATGTTCACGAAGTACGAAGCTTCCTTGGCCTATGCACTTACTACAGACGATTTGTGGAACGATTTGCCGATATTGCGAAGCCACTACACCGGCTTACAGAAGAGAAGGTTCAGTACCAATGGACACAAGAGTGTGAAACATCGTTCAGAACACTAAAATCAGCACTGTGTTCGAGTCCGGTTCTATCATACCCAGAACGGAAAGGTCTGTACGTATTAGACACGGATGCCAGTAATTCTGGACTTGGATATGTTCTTTCCCAAATTCAAAATGGACAGGAAAAAGTAATTGAGTACTTCAGCAAGACGTTGTCGAAGCCAGAACGTAACTATTGTGTGACACGGAAGGAACTATTGGCCATTGTCAAGTCCATAGACCATTTTCACAAGTACCTATATGGACAACACTTTAAGGTTCGGACCGACCATGCTGCATTAAAGTGGTTATTGCAATTGAAGACTCGGGAAGGCCAACTAGCTCGCTGGATAGAAAAACTGCAGCAGTACGATTTTAAAATCGAACATCGTCCTGGAAAATCCCATAAAAATGCAGACGCTCTCTCCAGAAGACCCTGTCGGGAAGACTGCAAGCACTGCCACCGGGTAGAAAAACAACAAGGGATAATAATTGTGAACACCATTAAAATTAATGTTCCTGACGACTGGACAAGAGAGACATTAAGAGAAGAGCAGTTAAAAGATCAAGAAACTGGTCCTATTCTGGAATGGAAAGAAAGAGGAGCCCGACCAGGCTGGAAGGACATTTCAGACAAGGCAGTGGGACTGAAGGCTTTGTGGGCACAATGGGATTCCCTTAGAGTAGAGGATGGACTGTTGAAAAGAGCTTGGGAAAGTCCAGACGGGAAGGAAATTACTTTGAGATTGGTAATTCCCAGGTGTCGCATACCAAAAGTACTCCAGGAAGTGCATAATGGAACATCTGGCGGACATTTTGGCATCAACAAAACTCTCACTAAAGTACGCGAACGATTCTACTGGGTGAACAGCCGCCAAGATGTGGAAGCTTGGTGCCGCAAATGTGAAGTTTGTGCGGCAAGTAAGGGGCCACGGACAAGAAGTAAGGGCCAAATGAAACAATATAACGTAGGGGCTCCTTTTGAGCGAATTGCGATCGACGTAGCTGGTCCATTCCCCGTGACAGATGATGGGAACAAATACATCTTAGTTGCCATGGATTATTTCAGTAAGTGGCCTGAAGCTTATGCCATACCCAACCAAGAAGCAGCCACTGTCGCTCAAGCTCTGGTAGATAATCTAGTATGTCGATTTGGCGTGCCCCTAGAATTGCATTCGGATCAAGGAAGAAACTTTGAATCAGGGGTGTTTCAGAAGATGTGTCGCCTACTGGGAATTCATAAGACAAGAACAACAGCCCTACATCCACAATCAGACGGAATGGTGGAGAGATATAATAAAACCATGGAGGAGCACCTATCCAAAGTGGTTGAGAAACATCAGAGAGATTGGGACCGTCACTTACCTCTTTTCCTTATGGCATACAGGGCCTCCATTCATGAAACAACAAAACAGACACCGGCTCGCGTGATGTTTGGACGTGAGATTAGACTGCCATGTGACTTGGTGTTTGGCACACCGGATGAGGAGCGACTTTCCGTAAATGACTACGCCGATGAAGTTGGTGAACGGCTAAGGAACATTCATGAGCTGGTACGAGACCGAATTGCCATAGCAAGTGATCGCATGAAGGCTCGTTATGATCTTAAGGCGAATTCAGGAGGGTTCCAGGCTGGAGATTTGGTTTGGCTATATAACCCACAACGAAAGAAAGGCAGGTCCCCGAAGCTTCACCCGCCCTGGAATGGTCCTTACACTGTGGTCACCAGACTAAACGACGTTGTATATAGAATTCAGCAAAGTCCAAAATCCAAGATGAAGGTGGTGCACATAGAGAGACTAGCCAAGTATGCAGGGAATAATGAATTGCCTGATCGGGACGTTCAGGCTTAAGGAGGGGGCAGTGTTACGCCACTGGACTGTGCAGACTGGTTAGATTAGGCTGGAATTGTACACGAACGGCCGGGAATATTCTGGAGTGCTCTAGACGGGGAGAATGGATGTATAAATAAGACGCACGGTGGGCCGAGATTTTAATCTTAAGTTGAACGTGAACGAGTGAAGAAGCAATAAGAAAGAGACTTATAAGTGTTCAGTTGTGATTATAGTTAAGACATTAATTAATCTATTGTTATTAATTGTTAATTAGTAAATAAAGTAGTGAGTAAGTGTTACCTGGACTTTCAATCAACGAATCTACGAGTAGAGGTGTTTGTGTGGATAGCAAACACGTAACAATATATTTAGGATTTCATCACAACAAACATTTATTAATTTGTGAATATAAATATACCGAAAATATACATATTCAGTATATTTCACTTGAAATGGCAACACCCCAATAACTTTTTTATTTTTAGTTGAATTTCAAAAATGTTTTTCCTTTATATGTAGCTTTTAACGCTCTCAAAGAGTTAATCAACAGTTTAACCCAATTAAAACAGTAGCCTATTGTGATCAAAAATAAAGCGAAAAAAAATGAAAAAATATATTAGGAATTTTTTTCGAAAAAGTTTATTGGGAAAAGTTGTTCGGAATCACCTTAAATCCCTATTCCCAAGTTTGGTTAAAAAAAAGTTCACAAAAAAAGAGTAATTAGCCTTTCTGTACCCATAATTAAATTATTTAAACAATAAATATCACCAACCAATATTTTAATAGTTTGACACAAAGACATCAATTTTTTCTATAGGCTACTATTTTAATAAGGCTAAAATGTTGTTTGACCCTTTAAAAGAGCGTTAAAAGCTATATATTGTTACGTGTTTGCTATCCACACAAACACCTATACTCGTAGATTCGTTGATTGAAAGTCCAGGTAACACTTACTCACTACTTTATTTACTAATTAACAATTAATAACAATAGATTAATTAATGTCTTAACTATAATCACAACTGAACACTTATAAGTCTCTTTCTTATTTCTTCTTTACTCGTTCACGTTCGACTTAAGATTAAATCTCGGCCCACCGTGCGTCTTATTTATACATCCATTCTCCCGGTCTAGAGCACTCCAGAATATTCCCGGCCGTTCGTGTACAATTCCAGCCTAATCTAACCAGTCTGCACAGTCCAGTGGCGTAACACTGCCTCCTCCTTAAGCCTGAACGTCCCGATCAGGCAATTCATTGTTCCCTGCATACTTGGCTAGTCTCTCAATATGCACCACCTTCATCTTGGATTTTGGACTTTGCTGAATTCAATATACAACGTCGTTTAGTCTAGTGACGACAATGTAAGGTCCTTCCCAAGGGTGGTAAAGCTTCAGGGACCTGCCTTTCTTTCGTTGTGGGTTATATAGCCAAACCAACTCTCCCACCTGGTACCCTCCTGAATTAGCCTTAAGATCATAACGAGCCTTCATACGGTCGCTTGCTATGACAATTCGCTCAAAAGGAGCCCTGGCGTTATATTGCTTATTTCTTATTTGTGGCCCCATTCTTGCCGCGCAAACTTCACATTGGCGGCACCAAGCCTCCACATCTTGACGACTGTTTACCCAGTAGAAACGTTCTCTTGCTTTAGTCAAGGTTTTGTTGATGCCAAAATGTCCGCCAGACGTTCCATTATGCACTTGCTGAAGTACATTTGCTACGTGACACCTCGGGATTAACAATTTCAAAGTAACTTGCCTCCCATCTGGACTTTCCCACGCTCTCTTCAGCAGTTCATCCTCTACTATAAGGGAGTCCCATTGTGCCCATAGAGCCTTCAGCCCCCTTGATTTATTTGAAATGTCCTTCCAATCTGGCCATGTTCCTCTTTCTTTCCATTTCAGAACAGGACCAGTTTCCTTATCGTTTAACTGCGCTTCCCTTAGCGATTCTTTTGTCCAATAATCCGGAACATCAATCTTAACGGTTTTCATTATTTGTACCTTGCATTGTTTTTCCTCACGGTGACAAGGCTTGCAGTTTTCCTGACACGGTCTTTTGGAAAGGCCATGTGCCACATTATGCGAAGTACCAGCTCGCCAGTTTTCCTGCGGCTTCTCCATTACTGCGACCCCCTCAGGGCTGCGCTGACGACAGTTACTCTGAATATGGCCCACTCTGCCACACTTATAACAGCGCATGCCTCCTCTACTCTGTCTCACACTACTTTGCTGTTGGTTTTGTCTCGGATCTTGAATGTTGAGCTCATGACAGTTCCTCTTAATATGGCCCAGTTTGCCACACTTATAACAACGGATGCCTCCATTCGGCCTCCCACTACTTTGTTGTTGGTCTTGTCTCTGCTGGGAGTTCGATTTCGTCAGTAGTTGGGTCAACATCTTGTGTAGATCAGATATCAGGTTTTGTGTTGAGTCTGGCTTGTCTTCCTCCACACTCACAGCTCGTACTCTCTGATTTGATTGTGTGGTGTCCTTATAGGCAGCCTCAATCTCTAGTGCATGTACTAAAGCCTCACTACTAAGCTTATGCCTGGCCAACTTAAGAATTCGCCTAACTTCCTGGTCCCTTACTCCATCAATAAATGTACCAACTGCATACTGTTGTTGAAATTCCATTGGTGCATCAGGATAGGCTAGATGGGCTAATCTTTCTACCGCAGCCTCGAACTCCTGGAGGCTTTCCCCACCTCGTTGTCTGCGTGATTTGAGCTGAGCCTGATATACTTGGGCGAGATGTTGGTCGCCATATCTTAGTTCTAACGCTGCCTCCAAAATGTTAAAGTTTTGTTGCTGTGCGGCAGGAATTGTTTGGAGCAGGTCTAATGCTTGGCCCCTTAGTGCTAATACCAATGCTGTTGCCTTTTCCTCATCGTTCCAGTTATTTGAACGCGCAGCTGCCTCAAATTGTCTCTTATAAGTTGACCATGAACTTTGACCGTCGAATGAAGGTGGTTGTAACCTAGCACCAGACGACAGTACTAATTGGCCACCCTTCTCTCTTAATTGTTGTTTGAGTCGGGCTACTTCTCCTCTGACTTCGGTGATTTCCCCTTCAACTTGGCTGACTTTTTCTTTAACTTCACTGACTTGTTCTTCCACTTCACCGACTTTTCCTATAACATCGACTTTAAATTTTTCAGTGAGAGAGAAAATGGCTGCCTGCTGTTCCTCTAGGCTTCTTTTTATATCTTCGTTTTCCTCCAATCGTCTTATTTCCAAGCTCTCCATCATTTTTCTTAAGTCTTCTTTTTCTTCCTGGCGTTTTTTCTCTTGAGCTTCCATAATTTTTCTCTGTTCGTCCTTCTCGTCTTGTCGTATTCTTTCTTGTTCTTCTTTTTCTTCCTGGCGTTTTCTCTCTTGAGCTTCCATAATTTTTCTCTATTCTTCTTTCTCTTCTTGTCGTATTCTTTCTTGTTCTTCTTTTTCTTCCTGGCGTTTTCTTTCTTGAGCTTCCATAATTTTTCTCTGTTCTTCTTTATCTTCTTGTCGTATTCTCTCTTGTTCTTCTTTTTCTTCCTGTCTTTTTCTTTCTTGATCGTTCATTCGTTCCAACAACGCTGCTAACAAGTCCTGTGTTTGTTTCTCTGCCATACTTCTTGTTATTGGCATTAACTCACGACACGTAAATCAGTTCAAACTAAAGTTTATTACACTATTAAGTCCGTAAAATGTTGATATCACGTCTATTTTAATAATGGAATGTTCCAGAACATTCCCGAAACAGCACTAGAAAGTCTTATTTAGAGTCTATACTTCTTTTGTGTTGACAAAATTCACTTATCTCCACTAATTGTGCAATGGAATGTTCGAGAATTTTAACAAAATATCACTAATAAGTCTTGTTTTGAGTCTATAACACGTTTCCGTTAACACAGTTTACGTATCTTCTGTGGTTTCCAAATCGAATGTTCTAGAATTGTCACTAAAAGTCACTTATAGTCTTGTTTTTAAGTCTACAACACGTTCCCGTCGACACAATTTACGTATCTCCTGTAGTTTCCAAATAGAATGTTCTAGAATTTTCCCGAAATTGCACTAGTAGTCCTTTTTCTCAGTCTACAACACGTTATTACTAGCGGCACTCGCGTGTTTGTAGCTATTTCTAAATCGAATGTTCTAGAAACTTCTCGAAAATCCACTTTAGTCACTAATCAGTCCAGAAATAGTCCTCAAACACTGTCCAGTAGTTTAATTCTTCGTGTTACCACTAATTTCTGAGAAGAACACTGTAGAACCTTTTCGAATATTCCAGAAATTTCTCTTCCAATCCACTTCCGACACCAAATTGTTACGTGTTTGCTATCCACACAAACACCTATACTCGTAGATTCGTTGATTGAAAGTCCAGGTAACACTTACTACTTTATTTACTAATTAACAATTAATAACAATAGATTAATTAATGTCTTAACTATAATCACAACTGAACACTTATAAGTCTCTTTCTTATTTCTTATTTACTCGTTCACGTTCGACTTAAGATTAAATCTCGGCCCACCGTGCGTCTTATTTATACATCCATTCTACCGGTCTAGAGCACTCCAGAATATTCCCGGCCGTTCGTGTACAATTCCAGCCTAATCTAACCAGTCTGCACAGTCCAGTGGCGTAACAATATAAAGAAAAATTTTTTTTTGAAATTCAACCAAAAATAAAAAAAGTTATTGAGGTGTTACCATTTCAAGTGAAACACGCTGTGTATTTTCTTTATAATGCTCGTTTATTTGTATTTGTGGAACAAAAATTGATACTGTGGTCTGTGAATATACTGTCCAATAACTGTGGATTTTGACTTTTTTCAGACAGATCGACAAATCCAAAATATGAACGCACGGAGTCTAGCGGAAACATCAGATCAAAGCTTATAACAACTTTTCTCTTGTATTTGCCAATCAAATTAAAAACAAAATTATTTCGTGAATCTGGATCCAAAAGTGGCACAATTTAAAAAAAAAAAAGAAAAAGTAAAAACAATTTTTTATTTTCTTATTTTTTTTTAACGCCTAATAGCCTAATTCAATAAAGACTTATCCTTAACCCCAAATTATTTTATATTTTAATAGAAGACGAGAAAATACTTTTTCAAAATCGACAAACAACGCAAAAAACATCATTATTGAGACCCTGTTTATGTTTAAACTGTCTCACATAATTTTATCATACATATCAACACACTGTGTTTTGGTTTTCAGTGCTTAGTTTTATGGGTGGCGCGAGATCCCCTTAAATAAAATAAATAATTATTTAGATTTAGAAATACCTGCAGTTAAATCAACTGCATTACTTGGTTCAGCGACTTCTGTATCTACGGGTAATGTCTTTGTCTTACACTTTTCATAAGGGCCTATTAATATTTGAACAAGTCCTTGCATTTCTTTTTTGCAATTTCTACACAACGCTTTGCTACCGGTTTTCCCTTTTTTTTTTTTTTTTTTTTTTTTTTAATAAAATAATCCCAAATTTCGTCTTTCTTCCTTCCGCTCATTATTATTTTACACTTCACTTGTTCACTTTTAATTAACTTGGGCACAGGGTCAATATAATTTGTCAAATGAAGCGGTTTTCCCTTTTTCTGTTTTTTTTTTTTTAATAAAATAATCCCAAATTTCGTCTTTCTTCCTTCCGCTCATTATTATTTTACACTTCACTTGTTCACTTTTAATTAACTTGGGCACAGGGTCAATATAATTTGTCAAATGAAGCGGTTTTCCCTTTTTCTGTTTTTTTTTTTTTAATAAAATAATCCCAAATTTCGTCTTTCTTCCTTCCGCTCATTATTATTTTACACTTCACTTGTTCACTTTTAATTAACTTGGGCACAGGGTCAATATAATTTGTCAAATGAAGCGGTTTTCCCTTTTTCTGTTTTTTTTTTTTTAATAAAATAATCCCAAATTTCGTCTTTCTTCCTTCCGCTCATTATTATTTTACACTTCACTTGTTCACTTTTAATTAACTTGGGCACAGGGTCAATATAATTTGTCAAATGAAGCGGTTTTCCCTTTTTCTGTTTTTTTTTTTTTTAATAAAATAATCCCAAATTTCGTCTTTCTTCCTTCCGCTCATTATTATTTTACACTTCACTTGTTCACTTTTAATTAACTTGGGCACAGGGTCAATATAATTTGTCAAATGAAGCATCTTACGAGCTATCCTCCCTTCTATATTCTATTATGCAGACAATTTATAACAGGAAAATTCCTGCAATAACAAGTATCGCCAATTGAAAGCGACCGTCGTACGTCGCCTCAGAATCTATGAAATTAATGAAACCGACCGCCAAGCTTGTCAGAAACGGAAAATGCTGATTTTTTATTGTTTGTATGAAAATATAGACCACATAGACAATTTTTCCTGTGACGTGATTAATTTATATGTGCAATTGGTAGTTAGAGAATACAAAAAAATAGTGTATGGAAAAATCGTATTTGTTTTAAAAAAAATTAGAATAAAACTGATTGAAGCTAATAAAAGCGTGTTAAAAAAAATCAAAAAACCTGTTTTTTTTTTTTTTTTTTTTTTTAATTATGATTTTTTCCAGCCCTGCCAGGAAGTGAAGAATCTTGACAGAACGCAACCCAGACCCACCTTTAAAATGTTTATTTTTAGTTTTACTTTTAGAGTCAAAAACGATGGTTTTAGTATTTAGTTTGTTTAGTAATTAGTTGCTTAATGAAATGGGGTTTACTGAACAATCTCTTATTCCCTTGTTCTTTTGTATTTACAGAATGGAGACCTATGTATCAGCATATTACATCCGCCCGTGGACGATCCACAGTCTGGAGAATTGCCTTGTGAACGTTGGAATCCCACTCAGAATGTCCGCACCATCCTATTGTCTGTAATTTCTCTACTCAATGAACCTAATACATTTAGCCCTGCCAATGTCGACGCCTCTGTAATGTACCGACGTTGGAGGGATTCCAAGGGTAGAGACAAGGAGTATGAAAACATCATTAGGTTAGTATCGATGTTTCTGGCGATTTAGGTACCCTAAGAAGGGCGGTAGCTGATGGAGACAGGACACAACATTTGATCGATACTTATTAACAGAAAAAAAAAAACATCGAATTTCTACAAATAATATTGAGGTTAAATCTTTTCCGAGAAAATCAACCTTCTTATAACTGATAAAGTTATATGTTTTAAAAAATAAAAATAAGTGGTGGTTATTATAGTAACTAAATATCAGTCGCCTATCACCATGTAAGTGTAAAACAAATACTCCAAATGTCGTATGCTGCAATAGAATTTTTTTCAGTTTATTTGTTACATTTTTTACTGGCAGTACGTTTCTGACTCGTCGACATGCTGTCTGCGTTTGACTATGCTGTTTATGAGAAGTGGAAAATAGTTTTGACTGCAAATGTTTTTTCCAGTCATTCATTTTCGATTATCGAGTTAACTATGTGCTTATTAATCAACAATATTTTTAATGATTAATCAGTTAAATATTCATGGGAAATCGCCAAGGTCTGTTGGTAATGATGTCGTCCATCTTTCTTCTAAGGGAGCTACTCTAAAATCAGGATCTTTCTGTAATACACTCTCGAATTTTTCACTAACGCGATTATTTTTTGCGTCATTTATAGCCTGTAGCTGTGTATTTACGTCGTCCACTATTTGCAGCGATTCCACTAACGACAACGAACTATTTTGCAATTTTTCTATTGCGTCGTGTAGTCCTCTATAATTGTTATTAATAGTTTTTAAATCTGTTTCAAGGGAAACGTCTTGAAAGCTTGTCTGGCTTTCCCTAATAGCTGCAGCCTCGTTAGGGTTGAACTGTAGTATCACAGCTTTTATTTGTTGAAAATATTCAGCATAATAAAAAGCCGCTTTCAACCACGTTCCCCAACATGTAAGAATCGGCTCTGGTGGTTCAGGGATACCAGGACACTGTCTGTGAAATGCTCGAAGCCGTTTAGGAGATTTGAGAAATACTTTTTTTGTATTTGCTATTAATGCATCTACCTCTGGAAAACATTTTCGAATCGTTTCTGCCACAAGATGTAACGCATGCACTTTACAGGTAACATGTAAAAACCTACAATTGTCTCTTTGAAGAGAACGGCTTACCACGCGCATTGTCGCGGCACCATCAGTCACAAACATCAATACTTGACTTGTTGAAAGTTCAAATTTTTCGAATGTCTCCAACACCACACGCGAAATTATTTCGGCAGTGCACGCAGTTAGTCTTTTACTAACTAGTAAAAGTGGAAATGTTGGTTTAAGAGGGTCCAGTACACGTACTATAATATTTAAAGTAGAATTTTTTTTACAAACTGTCGTCTCGTCAATACATAACCAGAGCCGTGTATTTTTTAATCCACATTTAATCCTATTTACAATGTCTTCACGAACAGCTGGAATATATCTACGTAACGATGTACGACTTGGTAAGTTCACCTGGGGATTGTATTTATTCCAAAACTCCCGAAATGGTTGTTTATCCAGTATGTGTAGCGGAATATTACAGGCTATTAACATTAACAATAAATCAAACATAAACTGAGTTGTCAAAGGCATGCCATTTTTTTTATTTTGATGTTGCACGGTATTGATATGACGACGATAATCTGTTTTGTGCCAGCACATTAAGTCTTGATTGCAAACTTTACAAATTATTTTGCATCCGTCATAGAATAAATCCGGAAATTCACCGATAAATTTATTCACTGTGTCCGCGTACGGTCGTTTTTTACCCTTTGGCGCGTTTGACATTATGTATAATTTATAAGTACAACCTCACGCATTAACCTTTCAAATAAGACTGCAGCGTAAATCACTTCTAAATCGGCACGTGTGACGCCAGCGCAAGACCGTGGCTGTACTCCAGCCACCTCGGCCAGCTTTAATGATGACCGACACTAGGCTGACGCTCGGCCCTGTGTGTCCCGACCATTATGGACGCATAAAATGTAAAAATAGCAAATTCCATGAGTGGAAAAGAATCGGTCATGTTCTTGACTCTTGTCGTCTTTTTCATTTATCACCATTTCGGCCGATGATATAAGTTAAAATGGTGTTTCTCCGTAGCTATTTTGAATATGTAAAGAAACTGAGGAAAAAGTGCAAATAATTAAGTAAGTTTACTGCGGGAGTTGTCAGGCGTTTGAAAACCGTTCTGTCAAGCTGTTTTGAACATCATTCATAAGAGTAAATCTTTAGTATGTGTGACAAGTTGCGTGAAAAGCACTCATTTCAAAGATGAAGATAACCTAAAATTCGTTTAGGAGAAGAATTGAAAAGAAGGAAAATTGATGTTTGATTTGTCGCTGAAATAAATGGTATTCCAATAGACAAATCTCGCAAGAAGTTGATGTACAAGAACTGATAGTGCACGGATTATTCTGAAAATATATAAGTACCTATCACTGCTTTAAAGTTATAAACACTTAAACAAATTTTTGGTAGACTGTACAAAACAGATAGATTTTTGTGTATATTTTATTTCAGTGATGATGAAATATCATTTTCATTACATACATGTTTGGCAAAATCCTGCTGTAGGTCGATATCGGGGCAGGGAAAATACGTACTTGAGTGTGTCATGTGACGTGAATGTATGTGTTGGCACTTTAAGCAATTGCTCCTATGTCCTATGAGGGAAACCTAAATGCCGAAAAATACTTGAAAATCAGATTAACTGTTTAGCCCTTTACATCGAGGATTATCCACATTATCAGTATCAACAAAACGGTTTTGCGAAATGGGTAAAGGGGTTTTTAGAAAATACCTTTTCCCATTGCTTTATAAGTAAAGGGGCAAAATTAAATGGCCGATAAGAACCCCTGATTTAGTACCAAATCTTTTTTTTTTGTGGATAATATCTGAAATATATGGTCATGAACATGAACGAGCGTGTGAATTAAATGAATTGCATGATAGAATTGTTACTGCCATACACACGATGTATCCTAACTTGCTTGTGAATGTCTAAAAATTATGTTATGGTGGATTAGGCTCTTCTAAGAATTAACAGGGCCATATTTTTTATCCCTTTTTTTTTCAGAATACCAGTTTACTTTCAAGTGGCTAAAAAACCACACGAGGAAATTCCAGCTTCAGTTTTTAGTTTTTATATATTTAAAAAACTATATGCGTTAAATCACTAATATATTTCGATACAATCGGAGATACTTTGTCCAGTAGTCATAGATTTGAATGTATGAGATCATTGACTACACCCCACACCTCGTTGAAATGTTGTGATAGACGACGTCACATCATATGGCGTAGAGAAGACTGTGATGTGGATAATACGCACATACACACCCCCGAATTCGGATGAATGATATAGACAGCATTATTATCCTATCCTTACTTCCCTGGATTTCTATTCAGATCTCTAACCGGGTGACGTTATTCTCGTTTTGAACCGTCTGCAACATTGGGACCGACGCGGCGCGGCGCGGCGTTCCGATAGAACTACGCATATATAAAGCGGACTTTCTGATAAATGTTTTAATAGTTAAGTCTTTTAAACGTGCAAAATAACGCGTCAACACGTTGACGTTGTTGACGCGATATTAATTTTTCAGTCCTTGACTGATAACACCAACATCCAAGGATATTTATACATACTGACTACTAACGACCTGTTAGACATTATAATATCGCTTGAAACTTTTGAGGCTGTAACACCGTACATGAAAATAAGGGAAAAATTGAAAAATACAAATTAAATTGAACAAATCTGATTATTATATTCAAAAACCTAACATAAATGTCTAAGTAGCAACCACGAATCACCTATGTAGTAAAAAGGATTGCCTAATCTTTAGCTGTATAAAAGTTGTAAAGTTATATCTAGAAATAGGGAATTTAGATGTCATCTCAGACACAAAATTTAATCCTAATGCGATAGTCCGAAAAATGCACGAAATCTACTGCCACTAACCCTGCGGGATGTGGGAAGGGACTGTAGTTAATTCGCCAGCGCTGCTCCCATGTGTCGGAGTCCACAGGAGGACTGTCCGGCATCGGTTTAACCGAAAAAATAAATAAATAAAATAAATTGTAATTTGTGACAGTGTACTTACAAATGTGTAAGTATATGCAGAATGATTAAAAAAAGGTGTTACTCACGTCATGATGTCCAAATTTCGTATATCTAGCTAGTTATAACATCGTTTTTTATTACAAAAAAAGTTTTGAAATACTGATGTACAGCCTCAACAATAATCCTCTCTAATTTCTCTATTTCTCTATTTCACGAACAAGAATTATAATTCTTGAGCTCGATAACAGAATTTGCTGCCTATCGTCCTTAATTACATTATTTAATCCAAGGGGTTTTTTTACGTCATTCCTTGATTTTGTCTAGACAAATTAATATTATCGTCTCGTACTGTAAAGCATATTCGCAGTTAACTAACTACTGTTTTGATATAAATTGAAAATGGAAAAATTTAGAAAATAAATGCATTATTTCGTGACAGTGGGATTTACATATTCCGTCTTGATGTTTCTGTTATTTATATTTAATTTTAAGAATACAAAAATCCAAAGTAATTAAAAAGAAATAGAATAAAACTTGTGTATAAATAGCATGACGTAGAAGTTAGTCAAAAACTTGTTAAGCTTTCTGGTGTTTATTCCCTATTATCTTTAATATATACTTTCTACGTAGTTTCACGTCGCCTGGCAAATAGGAACATGTTTTGAAATAAATATTATGATCTTTCCTGCGCCATGTAGCGATAGATTTCACCTTTATAATAACGTAACGAAAGGCGTCTCCCACGTTTGTTTAACAACTCAGCTAAGGGCTACACATGACACAGCACGTTTTCCACTCCAACTGTTGCAACCCTTATTGACCTTCAAACTTTCCCAAACCACTAGGGGTAAGTGGAAATATCGCATGTGCTTTTCCATTCATATCTGATTTCGATTTCTATTATTTCTCACTAACTCTGCCTGTTCAAGTAAGTACACTAATGATTTTTTTTCGACGATATTTTAATGGATAATGCAGACATTATAATAATTGCATCAACAAAGATTAATCTTTGATTTCAGTATTTCTATTTTCTACTAACTTCATCCTACCCGTACATACTACGTTCCTACACTGTATTTACTTTTCGCACTCCTCTACTTATAGTAGCCGCACTACACACAGTTTAACATATCTTTCGAAATATAGTAACTCACTTGCCAGGATTCGAACCTGGGCGGTCGGCTGAATAGATACGCCACTATTCATAATACGATGTGGTAAAGCGTGGCAAATCAGACGGCTCTCAGTAGCATCCCATGTGGATACCTACGATAGCAGATGATGAAATAAGTAACATTGCTTACCTCTTACGTGTTAACTACCAAGGACAATAGCTGAGATTGCGCATCAACGAACATTCGCACTAGTAATACAGTTTCTATCTCGGTTTCTATGTTTTCTGCTGAAAAGGATCTCCCTCGCGGGGTAACACGTGTGTAACGCGAATTGTTAAACTTAAAACTTTCTAAATCACTTGTAGGATGTTACTGATTAAGATACCGATTAATATTATTTAGCTTTTCATTCCACATTTATGTGAAATGTTATTATTCCGCCTACTTACTCGCATACCAAGGTCATCTTTTAGAGTTTGTAATTTATTTTGTACATTATGAATTATATGTAAGTACTCTTCTAATGACAATGAAGGATTTTCTAATAGTGAATACTGTCCAATACCACTGTATAATTGTTATGAATCACATGTATTGCTTCTTCTTCCGGATTTTTTAAATAGTTTTTGGCTTCGGAGGTGGCTTTTGATACACTAAGATTTAACTGTATAATGAAATCCTCCACTCATTAAAAATACTCATGATAGTATCCACCTGCTGCTAGCCATCTCTCAACGTATTAAAATAGGTTGCTGTGGAGGAAGTTGTATGTCAAGACAAACTAACTTAAAACTTGTTACCCGTTTAGAAGCTCACTAGGAATATAATATCTCTCCCAATAAGTAGGTATGGATGCAAACGATCAAACAAATTTGCTATGCTCTGCTTAATTTATTTCATTTACGCTTAATTGTAAATGGAATGCAGAAATCACATTCTTTCCCCGGGTCTTCTTTCCCGAACCGGACAGTACACCGATCCTAATTATGAAAATTATATAACGCTGAATTCTTGGCACTCCTGGGGATATAGTATAACCAATTTTTGTAATGCCGGCGTGCTTTGTTTCTGTGAAATTATGTAAAATTATTAGCTACAGATCATTGCGATGTTACGCAACGAGAAATATACCAAAATTTATTGCACCACAATTCACAAAACACTGAACTACTGAATGCAACAATTTTCTGAGGGTTACTTTTTTTAAAGAAAAATTACAAAATAGGGTGTCCTGTATGTTCACCCAGGGTTGTCGAAGTTTATTTCTTTCGGGGTTTGATCCTACTTATCTGCCAAACTAATCTCAAACTTAATAAAGATTTTGATGAATTCAACATCAACATTTTTGTGACATTTCTAGTTACAGGATGTTTTTTTTTTCAGGTTCATATGCTTTACGCTTGCGTCGCTTGCAACTTATTTTGTGCTAATTCTTTCATTATTATTTCATTTTACTCGAATACTATAACTCCAACTGAAGGCAATACGGGAATAAAGGATCTGATGCGTTTCATCGAGTTTTCAATAAAGCTTGACGGCAGAGGGCAATTCACCAGATTTCAGTTCAGAAAAAAATAAAAACTCTTAAAAAAGAGGTATTTTCCCATTTTTTAAGAGATACGATTTCAGGGAGTGACAGAACATAAGAAACCATCATTATTTTTTTTATGTTCTGTCGCTTACTGAAATCTCGATATCTCAATTTTTTTTTATTTGTGGATGCATATGAAGCATTTTCGAATGGCAATCTTAAGCTTTATGTTTAATTGTACAAGTTACACAAACCTGTTTATTACTTTTACACTCATTCTCCGTATGTCCAAATTTACATACAACATTTATAACATTGAATAATATTAACATAGTCTATAAATCTAACAGTTCCTCCAGCATATATGCATTACTTGAGCTCGATTAAATTCAGAATATGTATTAAGATATACTTCAAAGACGATGTTAAAGTTCTTTTGATTTTTGATTTGATACTTATACATTCTTATTTTCAACATTTCTTTACTTGTTTTTATTTTGTTCTGAAACATTATTTTCTCAATAAGTAAATCATTAGAAGCATCATTTTTATTCACATTAAAAACCCTTAATTTGGGATTCTTTTTTTTATTATATTTCGTGTTCCTCACTAAGTTTGTTTTCAACATCTTTAATTATATTATCACTTAATATTTTATAACTGCAGCATATGGCCGCTCGTACATGCTTAATTCTAAACGCACAGCACCTATTGATTGAACTTGGATTAACTTTATCTTGTATGATTTCTCGAGTTGTACTGTTTTTCTTTTGCGATTCATTCGTAGGTTTCACAAGTACTATTGTTTGTTGGTTTTTCTCAACTACCTGACCGTAGGTATTTTTTTCTATTACTTCACTACTTGCCTTCAAATCCTTTATTTTATTCTCAAGTAATTCTATTAATTTTTCTTTGTTTATATTAAATTTTTCGTTATCTTCGATGCTGGCTTGAAGTAGATGAAAGATGTTAAATTTCAAAAAAATCTGAACAGTAGAATTTCAACAGTCTGGTTTCTTTTAGATCTAAACATTTCACTTCAGATGATGTTAGGTTTGCACAAGATTTACACACTGGTTTTCGACATCCATCACACTGGAAAATTTCTTTCCTTTTTGTTTATCTAAAGAATTCACATTCCATATTGTTTGATGTTTTTCATTATGTAGCACAATTTTATTGTTATTTATGTACAATAATATTGTTCATTTAATTATTTATTTTTACAAAAAGACTAAAAATCTATGAGAAAATTCTAAACACGTGTCCGCTGTTTGCTACACGTATATGGGACACCCTGTATGCTGTATAAAGGGTAATGCTATCTAGAAAGATTTTAATTATATAAGTTACACCTATAGGAAATTCAATTATAAAATTGAAAAAAATTGTCTTGAACTACAGAAGTAGTGAAAGAGCGCCACAAGGTTTGTTCCAGCAGAAAGTCACAGACGGTTTGATGAATTTTTTGAATGCGCATGTCTAAACATTACCTAGTTGGGATTTAGTTGGCAATTTATACTGCTGGAACGAAATTTTTGCTTCTCCTGCTTTTTTTGCACTTTCTCGGTTCTGCGCATGACATTTGATTGAAACATAAATAACATAACTTATAGCTCTGTTCTTGCAATTATTTTAAATCATCTGTATTTATAAATTTCCCAAAACAATAGTTTTAGAAGATGGAGCGAATTACTTCTATCCTTATGAAAACTGGAGAATGCTTCCATAGAATGTTAGGTTATTCAGACATGCGTATTTATAATTCAAATAGTTTTAAACGACATTTTATATTTGAACTGCGCATGACCAGGCTAAAATCTGTGGAGAATCTGCGAATTCTTCAAACCGTTTGAAATCGGTTAGAAACTAATCAGAATCACAATCAGTTGACTTGCCGAAATACTGAACTAATAGTCATAATCCCTGATTATTGTCTGTTGGAATGCCAATTTCGCTTTGCGCATGTCGAGGACAATTTGAAACCATTCCTGACTACTGCTGGAACAAACCTACAGGTTTGTAATTTTAACCAATAATTCTTAAATTTAAGAAATCAAAGAAAGAGTTAGGTTACTGCACTTACTTTCATTTGTTAACATAAAATTTAAAATAAATTGTAATATACTTCGCGATCCACTCAATTTTCAATAATACATCCGAGAATACATTATTTAAAACAACCATGCATACCGATGATTTTATATATAAAATTTGTAATCTATGTATAATAGTTCTAAACTATTTATAATGTAATCATCTGAAAATAACTTTTGGCCAGAAAAAAATAAATCCAATGAGGAGAGTACTTGTTCCAAGACTTTGTTATGATGTGCAATGCTTCTGTAATAATAAGTTCTGTATTTTATTTTTAAAACGTTTTTTGAAAATACGTAAGCTGTTTAAAATATTCAAAATAGTCACTTATTGCTTGACATATTAAATGTGGCTGACATACGTTTCCAATACTAGTGATATACAGATTTGGATCATCTTAATAGCATTATTTAAGGTTTCTTTTGCGCTGTCTCGTCGACTTTTCTTGAAAAACCGAAATAATGCAATGTCCGTCATACCGACACACTGATGAAATGTTTGCTTTCCATCAAAATTATGAACAAAATGTTCAGAATAAAAAATATTCCGATCTTTTTCTGTTTGTCTGACAACGTTGCATTATATTATATTATTCTATAACGATGAACATAAAACAGGAACGCGTAAAGATATGACATAAGACTACATAGGGGCTTTTCGGGTGCGTAACCAGCGGTTTTGACGAATCTGTTTTCATTTGGTAAAATATTCTTAATTTTGAATTCATTCAATAAGAATTAAGTGTGATACTTACCCGGTTATTACTATTTCTGCACCCGAAAAGCCCTTATGTCGGAGTGTATGTTAGTTGTACAGATCTGGCAGCGTCAGTAAGATTTCATTTTAACCGAAATAGGTACATAATTTACATTATAGAGTTGTACAGTAAATATGTATTGAAACTTCAAAAGTATATAGCCCGTGGTCTCTCTGTCCATTACAAACCTTTAATTTTCTAATTTAAATGAAAAGATTTTATAATTTGTAGGCGTGGCTGAATGGACCTAGCGTCCGAAGCCAAAAACAAATATATGTACATATTAAAAGTTAATAGGAAGATGGAAAATCAAATAAGTACAGCTGCCGCAACATAAAGGTTTCCAATCTAAAATTTTAAATAAATTTGTTCACAGCTTGGCTGCTGTACTATATCAAAGTTATTTCTATCTTTAAATTTTATTCATTACAGAAGAAAGAAAGAATCCATTTTTCTTTCAAATATCACAAATGACCTGGAAACCTTTATGTTGCGGCAGCTGTACCTACCCAAAATAATAAAATTACTGAGTTCTTCAAAAAAAAATTTTTTTTTTTTTAGAACTAAATAGTAAAAGAGCTTGTAGATAATAATCTTACTACCAATTATTAATAATTAATAGTAAAATAATAAATAATACGTACTACTTTTCGTCTTGTAATGAAAGCGAAAAAAAATATATTGAAGAAACTAAAAACGTTTCATATTATCGATTTTGTATGCATGTATTGCTCCGCCCCCCTTCCCTATAGTTTCCTTCTAGATCCGCTAGTGCCGACACAGACTAAATCTGTATACCAACAACCGAGCAACCTAAAATTTTCTGTTCAATAACATATCGCCATATTCCAGATTTTCTCCAGTAAAAAAAAAAGCCATAGTTTATGTCGAGCTTGGTTTCTGCAGCGGTTGGTGATCGTTGATCAAAGTAGTACTCTATGGTTCGAAGTGTATGCAACTTGCACCTTCTGAATTTCATAATGATATCACAATTATTTCCAAAGAAATGCTCCCTCTATTTCAAAAACTAAGCATTTTTAGCAATAAGTTTATATGACAAATCCATATTACTTGGGTGTATTCTATCGACTCTCTAAGTTTCCCGATTGAAATCAGGCCCACCCTGTAATATTTAAAAAATGAAAACGTATATTCTTTAATTGTTTTGTCACCGAACTCGGTATCACAATGAGCCAGAGCTGTAAGTGTCAAATGTAACAAGTTTACTGCCTGCCGGCTCCCGGGTTCACATCCCGGCATCTACCTGGTCCCTGACAAAGTTAAAGGTAGTGGTTGTATGTCCGCGTTTTTTCATTAGTATAACCCCCTCCTTTACAGCACTGGCTTTGAATTTGAGGGTTGTCTAATTTATGTGGTGTTCATATTTTATTTAAATTTTAAGGGCTGGTTTTCCATTTCTTGTTAGATTTATTTGGTAGTTAAATTCCTTGAAAACACTATTTATTATGTTTTCAATAATTGTTCCATGAAATTTATGTGAAATAAAGGTCATTCTTTACAACAGCCACTTCTGCCTGACGAAGAAAACAAATACACAGTACGATGCTCCGTCATGTTAGGAATACATCCCACATAATTATATGTTGCGCTTATGATGGGAAATGCCACAAAAAAAATAATAAAATTTTTCAATGCGTTTGGTGGAATTTACGATAACCCTCATACGGCGCGTTTAACTTACACATATACATTCTATATCTGCTTTAATGACTCCTTATAGGTTGACAGCGTCGGTACAATTAACTATTGTCACTTATTTCCCTTGCCCCAAAACAGTGTGAAAATATGAAATATATTTGCGCAACATTTTCTTTGCAGCAAATGTCTTCTATAGACACTTTACGCGTGTGTACAAAAAAAACACGAAAAATATAGAAGTGGCTGTTGTAAAGAATTACCGAAATAAATGTTACAGGAGAAGCCGGTCCTTATAAAAAATATTTCAATTTCAAAGTTCTCTCCGTATGCCAACTATTTAGATGGCGTAACAAGCAACCAAACGTCATAACTGGTTCTGTCGTCCGCTATTTATTTCACTCTTCATTATTTAGGTGGTCTGTCAGTTGACACAACTGTCACAATTATAACAACAACAACCATAACGTCCATAACCTCTGTTCTTGTGATTAGGTGCTGTGAAATGTTACAAATGTCGGTATTTAATTTTGGTGTTCTTGTTGTGATCAATATAATTAATGGATTTATTCTTTGATATAATAAGTCTATACGTTGGTAGAGGTAGACGTACACGATTTTTGTATTTTATTTTGAATATGTCCCGTAGGTATCCAGCTTATCTTAGTCGTATTCAAAAGTGTATTTCGCGATTTCCGGACTTAAGGTACGATGGATGTGCAGTGTTATGTTTGGTTTGTCGCAATAAGTTTTTGTTTCACCATTTATCAGACTGTAAGAGACACATGGCCAGTGCTACACATAAACGAAATAAGCAAAATGAAGTACCTTATGCCATTTTTATATTTGATTTAACTGTTATGTTAAGTGGATGCAATATTCCGTTTTATCTACTTCGAAAACAACCTTTTCGCCAATTTTGGACAAAATATGTTCCAAACTGGAAATTGCCGTCGAATTCCCAGTTGCAATATTACTTACCATTAGTGAAAACGAAAATTGAAAACAATATTAAACAAGAAATAGTTAGTAAAAAATTATGGGTAACTGTCGACAAGACTACTGATTTGAAGAAACACAGTGTGGGTAACATTTTGGTTCGCACTTTGAGTCCAAATGGATCATCGACCACCTTTTTATTAGCCAGTAAAAGAATGCAACAAGACACTGGCCAAGCAATCCAACAGCTAGTAGCGGACACCTTAAACAAATTTAATATATCTAGAGAACAAGTTTTAATGTTTGTAACCGATGGAGATTCAACCATGCTTCAAGTCGGCCGTACCCTCAAATCTATGTATCCCAATTTGTTACACATCACTTGTATACTCCATGCACTGCATCGTATTGTAGACACAATTCGAAAAAGTTATGCAAGTGTAGATCGTTTTATTTTAAATACAAAAGCAGTTTTTCATAAATCACCCAAACGAACAAGAGAATTTCATAAAAATTTTCGTGGCATCCCTGAAGCTCCAGAGCCTTGGTTAAAAGCAGCATTTTATTATGCAAAGTATTTCGACCAAGTGAAGTATGTTGTTTTAAAATTTAATGGTAAAGATTCAGCAACCATTAGGGAGAGCCACCAATTATTTGAAAACACCCAAGTTCAGGCAGATCTGCAAGAGATATGTGACAATTATGCTATAGTGGACAATAGCATAGATAAATTACAAAATAGTTCTTTAACATTAGCCGAATCTCTTCAGTTAGTGAATAATGTGGAAACAGTGTTAGGGACATTAACTGATGTGTGTGGTGTTCGTGCCAATGAGAAACTTAGAAACAGTTTAAGCAAAAATCCTGACTATACTAGATTATGGAATATTTGTAATAAGTGTGCACCGAACGATTCTTTAAGCAAATTTGAACAATATCTTTCTGTTGCGAATATAACATCAGTAGACACAGAGCGGTCATTTTCTTCATACAAAGACATTTATTCACCGCAACGTACATGCCTCAAGGAAGAAACTGCGGAGACCTTGCAAATGTTGCAAATGTATAGTCAAGCCCATCCACACTTTTTAACTTGCCAACAATAATATGTATATCCCGTTTACATACATTCTCATGATCGGCGACACAATTTGGTAACTCTAGTTTGCATTATATCAAACAATGGCCAAGTGTATTTTAAATTATTTTATGAAAAAGCATTTCGGTTTTATAATTTTAATTTTATATGTGCTGTTATATGTATAATCTAAAAGAGATCTTACGGTGTTTAAATACATATTTTGGTACAGCAGAACAGACGAGTGATGGCGAACGGTGGGTATGCGCCGTTGACCAAATTTCAACGTTACTCCACTCCTCCGCTAAAGCAGAATAACAAATATGTTAAGTAGGGGTATTACCATAGACATAATTATATGTCTATGGGTATTACATATATTAACTCTGTTTTTGTGGTTATTTGTTATATTGTTGTTTTTATAGTTAATATTTGTTTTTGTGGTTATTTGTTATATTGTTGTTTTTATAGTTAATATTAAATAATTATTCGTATTAACCGTTGTTAACCTATGAAAACAATGTAGTGATTGGATAATAATTATTACTACTTTATGTAGGTATTTTGTTTGCATTCGCATTAATTTATTATGATTTACATGCTGCTGGTATTCTACTTCAGTTTGTCACACCAATAATTGGTGTGACAAAAGATAATTATTATCTTTGAGTAAGGCGTAACGATATCTGCGCGACCGCTCGCCATAACTTGTTTGTTTTACAGTATAAGTTTTTAAAATCTGCACTTTGTATGCAATTTGGCCCCGTAGTTTGATTTGACCATTCAGCAAATTGAATTTTGGAAAATATTCCTCAACATATACGCAAATAATATAGAACAGAAGTCAACTTAAATAGACTAGTTAGTCAACTGCATATAGATGGTACTCAACACATCGTGTCGAAATGAAGCTGTAGATTTAATTTTAAAGGTGAGTTCACAACACAGGATTAAAGAACTGGGAACTTACTGACCTTATAAGAAATGATGTGTACAGAAGTTTCAAGTAAGTTTACATTTTTTACAACTGTGATTTGAATATTGCAATGTGCAAAGTTTAAATAGGTAGTGTGTATCCAAACCATTTTCAGCTGCCACAAGTTTGAACATTATGTAATATAGGTACTGACAATAAAAAAAGAGACAGTTGTGTAACTTCGTTTCAAGTATTTATTTGGTTAGAAGGGATCTAGTTTGTAATGTTTCTAGGTTACATCAATTTTTTCAGAAAAATCAAGTTCTTATTACCACACAATTTTGGGTAATAAGAACTAGGGCCCTAGGATAATAAGAATAATAATAATAAGAAAATATGTTGGATGCATAACAAGACTTAATACAGATGGGACATACCTGATGAAGTTTTTGCACGAGGGACTAAATTACATGTTCATATGAAATTAGTATGGGGGGAACGACTGTCTGTCGCAACTTTTTCTTATAGTCCAATAAGAATGCGAACTTACCCATTTCATTTAAATGAGCCAGATGCTGTCAGGGCATCCTATAAAGTGTTCAAAAAAACAGATGAAGGCTGCCCTTTTCTAATGCATTTTTCTCAGATTTTTCAATAAAAACAGTAGCTATAACAAATAAATAACTTTTTTTCTTACTTGTAGTGTATGTCTAGGTCTACTAAAATGTTTGCTTGAGATAAAATATCAAAATATAATAATCAAAGCATTTTGCACAAATCCTTCGAAAATTTCATTTATAAAATGTCAAAACTTGAAGTGCCATAACTATTTTGTTTTATTAAATATTTAAAAAAAAAAATCAGATTTGAAAATGATAGGATTTCATTCCACACATCCCTAAATAGTTTCGGTGTATTGTTTAAATTTTTTTTTTTTCAACAAATTTCTTTCACAGATGTAACCAAATAGCATGACAGTTTTGGATAACACTTTGATACAAGAATATCACACAGGTAAGTGTGACATCATGTTGTGAGTTAAACGGCTATAACCTATAACACCAGGCAGAATTTGCAAGGTTATTGCATACAATTTTCTGTTTAAAGTCAATTTTTAATTCATATGTTAAAAAAATTGTCAAAAAATGAGGTGTGCTGTGTATAGTTGTGACGTTCAGATAATAAGAATCCCGATAATCTTAATATACGTAAAACCAGATTCTCAACAATTACAAATCGGAATAAATATCTAATTTAAAATAAATTGGGAATATATTTCCTATTATTAAACTTATTTTCATTTATGGAAATATCTGTATAAAATAAATATATATTAAATGTTGGAGCAATTACAATGACACTGCTTCCCTGTATAGTGTGCAAATATGAAAACACAGTATACACATAATAAACACAATATAGTCTTACATACAAAATTATTTACTAATTAAAAAAACAAAATGTTTACACTTTTTCAAATTTCAGAAAGCAAGCAATGGCAGCTAGAGCAGAAGCTGAAAGAGATGGGATGAAAGTTCCCTTAACTCTTGAAGATTATTGCATCAAAACTCAGGTTAAACCAAATACCTCAGAATCACAAGTAGAAATGACAGATTTCTATGATGATGATTATGATGAGGAGTACGATGACCTATCAGATGGCTCAGAGTATGCAGACGAAGATGATAACGACAGTGGCAATGGAGAATCGTGATACCATTAGGAAATAATCATTATCAAATCCGTCATTGTATATTTATTAGGTTAATTTTTGCATAATGGTTTATATTTTTCTTAAAACAAGAAGTTGTCATTGTACGATTACTTTTGTTTAAGAAATTATTTTTTTACTTCTTCAACTTTGTTAGGTAGATGTGGTTTGAGATAGAGAGCTGGAAATTTCTCTAAAAGAAAGTTAATATTAATGAAATGATAGAAATATCACCTATAAATATCCAATATATCTGCAGTTAATTGTACATCAATATATTATGTAAAAGATTGATGCTTTTACTTTGTTGTCCTACTGGGAAGAGTACCATTATGATACATTGTTTATAAATGTAAAAAATACAGACTATTACAGAACTTTGGTTAAATAAACATTTGCCATTAAATGGTGGTACATAAATCTGGTGGTCAATAAATTTTACTAATGGTAATTGGTCTATTTAGAGCAATTATTTATTTATCTATGACCCGGTGTCAAAGTGCACATTTGAACCAGATTTCAAAGCTTATAGTGCATCTTATGACCCGCAGGCGGTGAAATAGCTTCCGTTTTTTTTGCTATTCTGTCGCATCAATCACCTTGGTAGTTATTAAATTAACAATTCTTACTTAGTTTTACTTATCATAGATCAAATTTTGTATGTATCTCAAGCGGAGTTAGCGTTGTGTAATAGCCCTTGGCTAACACCTCAGGCTATTATCTTCGTGTCATAGGCCGCCAACACTTATTTTACATCCTTAATACATAAATAACTATTTCGATCCCTATAATATTGTTTATGATTCTCCAGTTTCATTCTATCTTTGAACTAGACCCAAACCACAATCTAAGACTACTAACAAATCTTTTGCAATTTTTTTTACGATCTCATTCAGTTTGAAGTTGGATTTAAAACTGTGTATATAAAAACTCCCATATATTTGCCCCCCGAGTATGACAGTTTTGATAAAAAAGTGTAAAAAAATAAAAAGAATGTATATAGTACCAAATGGAAAAGGCCAACTTGATTTATGAAGCCTATCTGTAAAATTTTCTCTTGATTTAGGATAAGAAAGAGTAGGATTTTATTGGTATGTTTTAATCTTGTAAATATTTAATAGAATTGTGTATTTATTTAGATTTAGCGATTTTCATTAATAATGTGAAGTAATCTATGGTTATTGTTTTGGAGTTTGTTGTAACTTGGTAAAGTAAGTTTTACTATTTTTTGAGGTGTTTTCTTTGTACTTTACCAAGATATCACGTTTATCGTCAACGTGCAGCAATAGTGGTTTATCTCGCCTCAAAATATTCACCAGTGTTCATCTTTATTGTGTGGGATTTATTATATAACTTTGAAATATTCCGTTGATTGAATAAATGTTTTAAACCCCATCTTATTGTCTTTTTTCTTTAACAAGCTTTTATAGATTACACATGCACAGCAAATGAACGTGCAAGATTTTCCTCATTTATATTTCAGTGAGCAAAAAAATACTGAAGTAAACTTAACAAACAGGGATCAGTTGATATAAAAAAAAGTTTCTTTAAACAATATTTTAAAATAATAATCTAAAATCGAATTTATCTTGCTACTTTTAAGAAAAGAAACAAAGTTAAATAACAGGAACTTCTATATTCCACATATTAAGTTGGGTAGAGTCAATATAAGTTATGCACGTCCATAATGGGATGAAGTATAGAACATGGACTATTAGTTACTGTAGAAGTGATTATAAAAAATGTACGATCTATTCACCGACTTGATCAAAATATTTTCTAACACAGCAATCATGATTAGTCTCTCCATGACAATTATTTTGATACCAAGTGCTTATATGTAGGATTACTATTAATGGGTATTTAAATTTTTCACAAAATTTGATACTTCTAGGTGTACCTTAATAATAATTACTTTATTTAAAATATAATCCGATTGGCTAAATAACCTAATGTCTTCTACCCTTTTCTTATTTGATTTGTTCTAAATGTTAAATTGTTACAAATAATGTATTGCAAAATTTAAATAAAAAGTTAAACATGGATTTAAGCAAAAAAAATATTGAATATATTATTACGAAGGTCAGATATTTATGTTAATAAGAAAAAAAAACTTCATTTTGATGTGGTTTGGTTAACAAGGATAAAGGGTTTTTCTTCAAGATTTTAATTTATGAAGCTCGATATTTAATAGATAAAAATTGCAATTATCTCCTAAATGAAGCCATAATTAAAAAAGTTTTCGGTCATTCTTTACAACAGCCACTTCTGCCTGACGAAAAAAACAAATACACAGTACGATGCTCCGTCATGTTAGGAATTCATCCCACATAATTATATGTTGCGCTTATGATGGGAAATGCCACAAAAAAAAAAAAAAAAAAAATTTTTCAATGCGTTTGGTGGAATTTACGATAACCCTCATACGGCGCGTTTAACTTACACACATACATTCTATATCTGCTTTATATGACTCCTTATGGGTTGACAGCGCCGGTACAATTAACTATTGTCACTTATTTCCCTTGCCCCAAAACAGTGCGAAAATACGAAATATATTTGCGCAACATTTCCTTTGCAGCAAATGTCTTCTATAGAGACACTTTACGTGTGTGTACAAAAAAAACACGAAAAATATAGAAGTGGCTGTTGTAAAGAATTACCATATTTTCTTAACAAAATTATTAAATTGCAAGCCCGTACGCAGGCCTCTGCTCAAACTATTCACACCACTTTAATACTAAAATATGTGGTATTTTATATACTTTTCACAATCTAAATATCTAATTTTTAATGAGGCAAATAAAAATTCATGAGAAAAAAAGACAAGCAAAAGAGCAAATCTAACCTAAAAAGTGATGGGAACCTTCGATCATAAACACTATGATCGAAGATGGGAACTATCAATCTAATAATTCGATAGTTGGTACTTATTCTAATAATTCGATAGTTGATTTATTCGTAATGAATTTTGTGATAAGATAAAGTGTAAACAACAAAATAAACAAAACGCAACTGCCAACTAACAACTGATGATGGCATGTGACTGATATAAGGCTATATCGGTTCTGATTCTAAAGACCCAATTTTTATAAGAGGTTAAACTCAGCAACATTAATTAGCAAATTAACAATATCATTTAGGTACATGATGTTTTCTAGAAAAGTTCTAACTGAATGAATTTATGTGAATGAATTCATTCGATAGTTGGAATCATTCATTCAGTAATTGATAGTTCAAATCATTCGATAATACCTCATTACTAGGGCACTGTATTAGACCACGGTTCTGAACCATGGTATTAGACAGGTAATATCGTCCGCCATTTTGGGTCCAGTTGTTTCGAAGTAAACAACGCGGTGTATATGTAAATACAGGCATTTGTGTCCGAAATATTCAGTTTTGAACAAGTTTTAAGATATTTTATTTAGTGAAAACGACAATTATGAAAACTGATTGAATTCCGTGTTTACATTGAAAATTGAGGTTATGCTTTTAAATGTTAATTTTGGTTTGTATATTAACTACTAATTATAAAAAAGAAATAATCAGACGTATATAAAAATAAAGTATCTTAAAACTTGCTCAAAACTGAATATTTCGGACACGAATGATTGTATATATACACCGCGTTGTTTACTTCGAACCAACTGGACCCAAAATGGCGGACGATATTGTATCATGGACGATATTACCCGTCTAATACCAAGAATAGTAAATTAGTTTACTATTCTTGGTCTAATACAGCGTCCTACCATCACTAATAGGAACTATCGAATATTTCGATAGTTCGTACTGAATTACGAATGAATAAATTTAAAAAATGTTATATTTAAGAATGGAGGTTATGATATGCATTGACGGAGACGGTATATTATTCATAGATAAGAGACACATACAATACGATAAACAATGTAAGCGATAAAATAAACAAAAAGCACTGTCAGCTAATGATGATGGCGTGACTAAATACAGGGCTACTAGTTTTGATTCTAAAGAACCATTTTTTATGGGGCAAACAGCAACAGCATTAATTAAATTAGCAAGTTAACAATATCATTTAAATGATGTTTTCTAGAAAAGTTCTAATTGAATGAATTTCAAATGAATTCATTCGATAGTTGGAATCATTCATTCAGTAATTATTCCTGAGAGTGTTTTTATACTCTTAGAATTATTCGCTAGTGCCCATCACTACTAAAAAGTGACAATTGACAATGGGAAATTTCCCCGGAAATTTAAGACTGGGAAATGGGAAATTTCATTTGAAATTTCCAAATCTGATAACACTAATTATTGCAGGCAGAACAGTTATTCCATATCATATGAGAATATATAACGAAAGTATATTCGTATATTCGCTTTCAATTTTTTGCAATAGTGTTATTATACAAACAAATATTATATTCTCTTCATCTGTTCTGTGATTATATCATCATTCATCAATAATGATTTATTATTTATTTTATTTTTGTTAGTACGAATGTTCATAATCCATATCGCTTACGTGTTGTGACGTGGACCAGTGGTGAAACGTCACCATCGTCCCCCACAAAAATTTTAACGTATACCTTTTTCATTTTCGTTTGACGTAATTGTCAGCTGGAACGTGTTTTCTTTCCAGTTTTATTTTTATTTCACTTAAAAATATGTCAGGACAGTGGGAAGTCGTTAGCAAAAAGAAGGATAGGAGTAGCAAACTGCCTGTACCAAAAATAAATGATAAAGAGGTTAAAAGCAAAAGCAAGAAAAACGTTTTGAATGGTGTGAAAATCGAAGAAGTCTGTAAGTATCACTAATATTAAAATAATTTATGAAACTATATAAAAAAATGTTATATTATTTAGTACCAAAATCACAAGTGCAGAACCTCTATTCTAATAATAAAAGTAATAAAGAAAATAAAAAACCTCAAGAAAAAAATAAGTCGCAAGATAAAGGAGACAAAAAACTGCAGAAAAAGGAAAAACCTCAGGAGGTGCCAAAACCGAAGCCTCCCAAATCTATTGAAAGTGCCCTTAATTTAGTAAGTGAATTTTTAATCGTCTTCCATATTGTTGATCGAGGATTTAATTTCAAATATTACAAATTGGATGAGAACAATAATCTTTAAAAACAAATAATGTTACTATCATATCTTGTAATAAGTATTAAAAAAAAAAAAAAAAAAGAATTAATGCCTGTATCCCAAAAAGAAGAACGAGGTGCAGTTAGTGTTGTAAGTTAATTTTTCACGGAAATGAAACAAAATGGAAATTTCAAAACATTTCATAGGCAGTTTCAGTAGGAAACATTGAAACATTTCCGAAAAATTCATAATTTTCCAAAATTTTTGAGGATTTCTTGAAATTTGTAAGGATTTCATAACATTTCATGGAAATGAAACGAAATGGAAATTTCAGAAAGTTTCATAGGCAAAGTTTCCAGTAGGAATCTCGCGAGGATTTCATAACATTTCGTAAAAATTTCTGGTGCTTATTATGTAATTTTCATATATTTTGTGTATGCTTGTTATTTATTAATAATTTTACAGGCAGGATTGTATAATCTTTGGACGATGTTTATTCTTGTTATGATTGCTGTGAGTTGTGCATAATTGTTGATTTTGGTTGTTCAATTCTTTATCTTATTTAATTCTCTTTGCATATGGATCTGTAAATGACAAATGTAAATAAGTACACCAAAATAAATATTTAACAGGAAGTATATTTTTTACAGTATACCTACACTCTTCATATTCTTAATTAAAAATAAATATGTATTCTCTATCACAAAGAAATTAAAATAAACATTTACTTCATCTCATTATGTCATTTATCATCACATTTTCTATGTATTTCAAAATATTTTTCGTTTTACGAGAACAATAAGATGTATAACAAGTTGGTGAATAACTATGCATTCTAGTTGCATTCTTATATTTTATTCCACAATATTTGCAGATTACATTTTTCGTTGCTAAAGTGAAATATGTCCAGATATTGTTTTTTGCCTCATTGATTCACAGTATCCACTTAATCATTTCAGAACATATACACTCATTTTAGGTTTGGGTGACAGTTTTACAGGTTTTACACTTTAAAAAGTGTTGCCAATTTTGAAAATTTCCAAGTGAAAAATTTTCTGAAACTTTCCTGAAGTCACGAAAGTTATGAAATTTTCAGTTTCCGAAAATTTACATTCGAAATTTTTGGAAACGTTTCGAAAAATTTCTGTGGATTTTTAAATTTAGGAAATTCTACAACACTAGGGGCAGTGTTAAGACACTTGTTTCAAAATTATTATCCCTCTTCTGCTTAAGAAATGGGATCTGGAAACTTTAAAAGAGGTGGAAAGAATAGTATTTTCAGTTTTAAGTCATGCTATCATTTTCCACTGTGTCATATAATATGGCTGCTCAACGAGGGCCGTAGACAAATTCCTTGAGCTACTCTGCACATTCCAAATCACTGATATGTGTTCAGAATGTATCTACATGGCACTAATTCTTTTTTTTTTTATTGTTATTCTTTCACTGTTAAATAATTAATCCTTGATAATTAATTATGAATCTTCATTCTTCACATATGGTATTTGTATATTTGTTTTACATATATACTTTTTTTTCGATTATTTTATCTTGTATATAATTTTTTAGATTGATATCGATGAATTTAACTCTGTTTTTGAAGAAAGCAAAAACCACTATCCAGATGCACCTATTGTTTGGCTGAGGGAGTTAGTCCAATTTTTAAACCAAAAAGTGCCAATAGAGGTTCAAGACCCTGTATTTTCTTCAAAACCCAAAAATTATCCTCTGAATGTGGTAAGTTCTTATTTTATAACAAAAATTAGACAGGTTAAGTATATAGACTGCTGCTATTTCCGTGGTAACTCTTCTACATCATAGATAAATGCACTGACCTGCAAAAAAATGGAATAGCAAGAAAAATTGGTACATTTTTAATTAAAAATGTTCTCAGTGTAAATAAAACATGAAATTGTTTGTTGGTGCCTTTTCTAAATCTTTTTGCTTAAAAACATAGTTATTTTAGAAGGATAACTTCAAAGTTTAGGATAAAAGGTATCTGACGAAAATTTGGGTACAGTACATGAACCTCTTGAGAAATGTTATCCCACTCTTCCTGTAGTGCATCCATAAGTTGCTGCAGTGTTAACAACTGTCCAGACAATGCCTGATCTATCTTCCCAGCAAACCCCATAGGTGTTCTATGGAATTTAGGTCAGGACTATGTGCTAGCTAGTCCTAGAGCCTCAATACCGATGTCATGGAGGTAGTTTCTAACAATTCTGGCCACAGCGAACGAGTACTATGCATTAAAAGAAATTGCTCACCAATAAACCCTGCAAAAACCACCACATGCTCATCCAAAATGTCATTAATATACCTTCAACCGTTAAAGTACCTCCTTCTACAAGCAAAAGCTCTGTGCGAACTGCGTAATATATGCCAGCCCACACTATTACGGACCCACCACGAAGCTTTTCTCCTCACCTTCTCCATACTCTCTCTCATTGATCTGGAGGCCTCAGGGCAAATTGGGACTCATGAAAAGAACATTGCTCCATTACCAGATATTCCTTTTGAAATGTTCATGTCCAAAATTGAACCTGGCCACATGATGATTCCGAAGCAACTCGGGGCCTGTTCATTCCTTACTTGAACATCAGTCATATGTTGATATCAAAGGATAGAAAACAGGATGAATCGATCATCGTGAGGAGTTGTGCTTCGATTTTTCCAGATCCTGGGCTGTGGTATTCGCCGGTTTCTCGAAAGCGAACAACTACCCTGTGAACACTGGATCAAGGAAAACCCAATCTTTCAGCAACTTCGCCGATGCTAAAGACAGCATCAATTAAAGCAATAACTGCATTAGCAGAATCTTTCAAAGATAAGGGCATTTTCGAAAATTACCAGCACTTAAAACAATCGGCAGAATGTAAGCCAATACTAAAGAATGATTTCTCATAGTGATTAAAAATGTTAAATTTCATCAGTTTTTAAAATGATAAGGAAAAAAAAATATTGGGAAGAAAAAACGATCAAAGAAATCTACAAAATGCAAAACAAATGATTCGTGTTTTGTGTATACTGAGAAAAATTTTAATTAAAAATATACCAATTTTTCTTGCTATCCCATTTTTTGTGCCGGTCAGTGTATAATATAAACTCTACATGTAGAAAATGCCAACAAGTCTCTTTAAATTTACTCCAAATATAAACAACTTGGGATATAGCCATGGGCGCCGCCAGGGAGGGGCAATGGGGACAACTGCCCCTAGAAAATGGCGAAAGGTATCAAATATTAAGATAAATCACTGAAAATGCACTAAATAATTTGCTTTCAATTAAACCAACACATTTTTATTTCTGTCCCAAAGTTTATATAGCAAAAAAAGGTAAATCTGAAAATATTTGACAACCATATGTTTTTCATACTCTCGCCATAGGCTTAGACAGATAAAATACAGTCTAATGGACCGGTTGAAGCAGACATTGAAGGACAGTGATATGTTCTGTACTTTTTTGCAGCAAAGGATCTCAGTGTATTTATGTGTGGTTTAGAAAAAGGTTATTTGAGATTTATGAGAGCTGTATTGCCTTAATTTTGTGAATGTATTATTTTTTTCATAAATAAATTGCAAAAGTTTAATTAATTTCTGGGGAAACCAGAAGTGAAAAATATGTATGTGATACACATTTATAATCAGTTGAATGTCACATGTCCATTTGTGCATTAATATACAGGGTGTCAGCTTTTGTATTATTCAGTTCTTCGGCCATAACTTTTTTTATTTGACGTTCCCCAGTAAACACCAAAAAGTAGTTGCCTTTACTGGAGATGCTGGCTGAGTAAAGACTCATCCCAGTAAAGGCCCGGCAAACAATCAGCGTTTGTTGTTTACTGGGATACCTTGGTGTTTACTGAGTTAGTTATTTTCTTTTCGAATTCGGATTTCACAGAACTCTCATACAGAAGTATAGTTTTGTAATTTTTTTCCTAGATGAAAAATCAAGCCATGAAATGGAATAAGGAACCTAAAGTGATCACCCTATACATGCAGCATACAATATGTAGAAAACACTGAAAGTATTTTAAAACCGAAAAAATTACGAGTGCCTTGGTTTTTATTGTTTTTTACGAAAGCACTGTGCTCAACTTAAGACTATATGACCCGTACCATTCCTGAAAAATCTAGAAATATGAACTCTGAAGATTTTACAAAATTATGTATTTTAAACCATATTCAATTCAAGAAAGGGATATTTTTTAAATTCTTTTTAGTCAGTTTGTCTGTGAACATGATGATTCGAAAACCATTAGAGATATCTGCATAAAATTTGTTTTAAATTCTTATAGAAAGTAATTACATTATTGTTTTACCTCAGGTTTTTTTAATTTGTTTTAATTCATCAAATTTAAGATATATTAAAACACCTTTTAGAGAAATAATTTATATAGATTATAGATTTCTCTATCACACAAGAAACAATGAATTGTTAATGATACCACATCACAAAACATCTAATTTTAAACACTCGCCATATTATAATTGCATTACACTGTATAATAGCTTACCTGACAATATAAAATGTCTTGAATAAATTTAAAATGGAAGTTAAAAAATTATTACTAAGGGGTTATTATAGTGTAGATGAATTTTTAAATAAACCTGATGGTTAGTTTCCTCGTATTTGCATGTTATGTATGTGTGTGTGTATTGTATGTATATGTGTATATGTAATGTATGCTGTGTGTGTGTATACATGTATATGTATATATGTGTATATATATGATACGTTGTTATTTTTTATTATTTATTCTTATTGTTAGTTTCATACCTTATATATTATTAGCATTTACATTTCTGATATATTTATTTATATAATGCAAATTTGCAGTTTTCTGTATATTATATATTATTTGACATATCTAATATCATGTAACATGATCTTATAGATGAATAAAGTGAATATGAATATGAACATATGTCGGCTAGTAAGTTCAAAAAAATAAAATGCTTTGACTGCTTTGTAGTATATTATTGAGAAATGGATAGTAAAAGCACAGTAAAACGAGATATTAAATTTTCTGAAATCATGATTCCTCCCGAAGATGATAATTTACTTTACATACTTTGCTACTACTTCACTTTATTATTACAGTTACCATTTAAAATTTATCATCCCTTTTTAGGTGCCACCTGGTGTGAAAAATATAATAGAGAAATCCGTAAAGGAAGCTGGAAAAAATAATGCCCAACTATATTTTGATATTTGTTTAGCATCAATGGCCACGGATATGGGCAAAGGTCTCCCAGCTGTGGGATATAAGTTTTTCTTGCAATATATTGCAACAAATGAACCAAAATTAGTATCGGCCAATATTAGTAAACATATAACTTTACGAAATTCTTATCAGAATAGACCAAATATCGGACTTTCTATTCTCTGGGCTGTAGGTCACGTTGGAGTTAATGATCTTCATAGTGGTTTAGCAGGTAAATACAAAGACATAGTAAATTTAGCATTATATTTGAATTGTTATACCCATATTTTTAATGCAATATTAATATTAATTTCTTTCATATGCAGAATTCTTTAAAAAACTATTAGTATAAAATCTGTTTGTGCTCAAGAGTTTTAATCTAAGGTTCTTTTCTGAAATAAAACAGCCCAATTAGAAGTTACTTATGATCAATTTACTGATAGTGCAGTCTGCCTATTTTTGGCCCCATGTTAATTTTTCACTTCGGAGATACAGTCAACAAAAATATGTAAAAAAATCGAAAATTTTCCGTAGAATTCAATAAACCAAAATACAAACAACTGGCACCTCGGGGGCCCATAGTAAATTGGGCCCAAAGTTGGCCAAAAACGGTTTTTTCCATTTTACTCTGTCATGGTGCCATAAAATGAAAAAAAGTTTTATACAAAAGTTGTAGAACTATTAAATACGGATCGATCTGTGGAAATCCGATGTCAAAAAATTCAAAAATAAATTATTTATTTGAAAAAAAAACCTTTAAAAAATCGCGTTTTTTTGAAACGCTCATATCTTCGTGAAAACAAATCATTTTTTTCACGGAACTTAGTAAAAGTGTAGCTCCCTACTAACTAAAAAAAGATCGTTTTCAAAAAATTTAAAAATATAAACATTTTGCAAAAATTGATTTTTTTCGAAAAAAATCACGTTTTTTTAAAATCTCGATAGCTCATACACGCTTTCATATTTCTAGCCAATTTTGAGCTTAAAATTTGCTTGAAATGTTGTACTAACATGGTTATTTATTGCGCGCTTTTTAAATTGATCGGTAATATGCGAAAAATCGGTTGAAAATCGGTCTTTTAATTTGGCTACCCTCCCACCTACGGAGGCAGCAGCGGCTCAACATGCCTACCGCTCCTATTTGCAGTTGCAAACGTGGCTCGGAACTTCGCTAGAGCCAGAACAATGGGGTTGGACTTCCGACGGCACTAATCTGCTTCCCACGTACAGCTCGGATCAGCTGGTTCCAGACGAAATCGTTAAAACGATAGCCTGCAGATGCGGAAGCGGATGTAAAACGAAGATCTGTAGCTGCAGGAGGCATGGTTTGAAGTGTTCAAGCATGTGCTTGACATGCGATCAAGAAAATTACACTAATATAGAAATAACTACGATGGAGGCAGATGCTCTTGATGACGACTTGGACGAAGATATATTTAATGAGTCTTGCGTGGTGATGGATGAATCACAGACCAATGTCCATGATGATGATGATGAGATCGAAAGTGAAGCAGACTCTTCCGTACTCACTGCATACAGCGAAGAACGTACCAGTGACAACAAGGAGGGGGGGAGGGGTCTCCGATAAAAAAACTACGGATCAATTAAGTACTGCACACGTTTATATTCACTGTCAGTATTTTGAACTCTCATGTAAAATAAATATTTTATTTTTATACTAAAAATGTTGCTTAACAATTATTATTTACCTGTCAACTCATATGTCTTTAAGAATCAACATAACGTTCAAGAGACATAATCGTATGAACGCTCTGTGTGCAGTTGAAACTACGATACGGTACGTATGATAAGAGCATACAGTTTTACAGATGTATCCACGTTAACACCGTCCCGCACCCCCACGACACCACTCGAGCGAACGAACGTATGAGCCAGGGTGTGCTCCGCTTGCCATTAAATTTCCAAAGAATAGAGAGCAAATATGTCATTGTAGTATTTTTTTATATAAAATACAAGTATTGAACTACAAACTCTGTAAATTTCAGCCCTTAATATTAAAAGATTGCGTCAACAGATTTTCTTCAAAAAAAAAATTATCTCGGCTCCAAAGGGTCGTAGATAAAAAATTTTTTTTTGTAAATTTATGAAAGAATACCAGCTATTCAATGCTGCTAACAAAAAAGAGAAAAAAAAATTTTTTTTTCTTGAAAAAAAATCGATTTTTTTTGTTTTTTATAAAAAAAAACGATTTTTCAACCGATTTTTCGCATATTACCGATCAATTTAAAAAGCGCGCAATAAATAACCATGTTAGTACAACATTTCAAGCAAATTTTAAGCTCAAATTTGGCTAGAAATATGAAAGCGTGTATGAGCTATCGAGATTTTTAAAAAACGTGATTTTTTCGAAAAAATCAATTTTTGCAAAATGTTTATAATATTTTTAAATTTTTTGAAAACGATCTTTTTTTAGTTAGTAGGAGCTACACTTTTACCAAGTTTCGTGAAAAAATGATTTGTTTTCACGAAGATATGAGCGTTTCAAAAAACGCGATTTTTAACGGTTTTTTCAAATAAATAATTTATTTTTGAATTTTTTGACATCGGATTTCCACAGATCGATCCGTATTTAATAGTTCTACAACTTTTGTATAAAACTTTTTTTTCATTTTATGGCACCATGACAGAGTAAAATGGAAAAAACCTTTTTTGGCCAACTTTGGGCCCAATTTACTATGGGCCCCCGAGGTGCCAGTTGTTTGTATTTTGGTTTATTGAATTCTACGGAAAATTTCCGATTTTTTGCATATTTTTGTTTACTGTATCTTCACTTAAGGGTCCAAATTCGTAGGCAGACCGCGCTATGATGTTTTATTTTTGATATCTGTAAAGCATTAAATTAATTTTCTTTTCAGCTTTCCAAGAGTTATTCCTTCCACTTCTTGATATGAAAAACTACTCTCGTTTTGTTGCAAAATACCTTTTAGACTTGATAAGCTGTAATCATGATGTTACTTTGTCGAAAGAAGAATATCTGTTAATTTTAGATACGGTTCATTCCAACAAAAAAAATTTCCCCTCTGACTTGAAAGAGCATTTATCTAAGAAAATAGTTAGTTTGACACCATTACTGTTTAAGAACAATAAAGAAAAATATCACAGTTACATAGATGTGTTCCTGAAGAAAATCGTGATGAATAGCAATAAGTCATATCAAAACTGCCTATGTGATGTCCTTGTTGAGATTTTCATCAAGGATCCAACTACTTTAATGAATTGGAATAAAATTTATTCAAAAAAATTTAGCTGCCAGCGCCATTCTTCTCAGTTACATTGGTAAGGAAATTCAGAAGAATACTTTAAGTTTTTGTTTTATTTTATTTTTTACCAGTAATGTGAGTCGGATTTTTTCCAATGCAAAAAAATCCAATTTTGTGCTAAAAATATGGTTAAGAAAAACCTAAATTTAACCGACTAAAATTAGCCAATTAACAAATTAGCAAATTTACATCACTATTTTTTACTTTTAGGTGATAATTGGAATATATCTAAGAGAATAAATAAGATTGCTGTTACAGATTTGTTGAATAGTTTTAAGGTTACTAATAATGAATTATCTTTAAAAAAACGAAAAGAAGATGGTTTAAGAGATTCCATGGCTGCCATTAAGGTAAGAAAGAAAGATATTTTTTATTCATCTTTAGAAGGAACGCATAAACCTAATTAGACTAGTCATTAACCCACACACACATTACATATTGCAGTTTTTACATCAAGAAATATCTAAAACACATTCAATAGCAAAGCACACAAATAAATATAATTAATAATTACAAAGTATGACAGCTCATCCATGGAGTAAAATGCCTTACTAAATAATAATAATGATTATTATTATTATTCCAATAGATCATTACAAAAATGGGGATGTCCCACTATATTAAAAGTTGGATGTCGTTTTATTGTATATGATTCTACACTATTTATCTAATCAGTATCCATAAGTGGCTGGATTAAAAAAAAAATTAACTACAAAAAAATATATAAAAATTTGGATTAATTTAAAATTGCCTCCAATTAATCAGCCACAGAAATAAAGTGACCTGTGGTATGGCCGAACCTGTGTTGCCATATTTTCTTTATTTAAGTATTGTTTTGGTAGCTGAAAACTCTGAGAATATTAGTGATTTTGAACGATTTCATCGCCAATCATGCATTTAAACAATACGTAAAACTGGCAATACCGCAGTATTTGCTTTCACTGGCTGCTTGTGTTTGGCACCAAACTTAGTCGGATGACGTCATAAGACTAAAATTCATAACTTTGTTATATTTTTTTACCTCTTTCTGGGGATCAAAAATTTTTTAAAGAATTCTGTGCGCTCATATTTATAAATAATATCGATTAAGCAAAAAAAAGTATGTGAGAAATGCCCATTATAATATAGAAAAACTCAAAGAAATAGGTACGAAATAAAAACACAAGTTAGAAAATAAGAATTTGTTACATAATTAGTGTAATATATTATCACAAAAAAAATGTAAATAAATATAATATAAAAACAAATACGAAAGCACAGTAAAATATTAATCATGCTTTATCTTTAATGAAATATTTTCACAATCTGTCATTTAGGTACTCAGTGAGAGTAATAATAAATTTTTACAATAGTTCTTTAACACGGTTTTTAAAGAAATTATATTGTCGTTCGTAATGTCAGACAATTTACTAACACATGTATAAAACGGCTTTTCATAACTTTTGTAAGACCTCAGTTGGAATATTGTGCCATAATACGGAATCCATTTTATCAAAATCATATATATGATGATGAAAGAATACACAATAGAGCACTAAGACTATTATATTTTAAAGAATATGGTGTCTATGATTTAACAATACCTAAGCCTCAATTATTAGAAAGATATAACTTGCATACCTTGAGAAACGAAGGAAAATATGCTTTGTTACATATTTACATAAAATAATGCATGACAGAATTGACGACTCTTCTTTTGTATCAGTGCTACATCTGAATGTACCGGTTCACTCTACATGAACCTTTAGAACATTTTATATGAAACGTGCCAACACAAATTATTAAATGAACTCTGTGTTATATAATATGTGTAATATTTATAATAGAATTCAAGATAACTGATATATTTGCCATCACCTTAAATGCTTTAAAACACTTGGTGAAAGATTTGTTTTAAGTGTATAATTATTATGTTTTTTTATATTAAGCTTTTTTAAATTGTATGATGTATAATGTATATTAACTCATTGTTTCCCTCACTACTCTGTAATAGGGCTATTGCCTGGTGCCTACTTTAATAAATAAATAAATAATGATTTGATTGCGCAAGGTAATTTGTTGTAGTGGCGCCCTTGAAGTGAAGCAGCACTTCATCCTTAAAGGAAAATATTATTTTATTATTAACAATTAATTAAATATTAATTTATAATAATATAATTATTATACAGATCGAGCCAACCCACTAGATACGACTAGCCGTATGCGCAGTTTACAGTTGCCCGTCTGAATACGAAGTCCAAACGAAAGTTTACGATTGCATGAGGGCGCTTGCCCAGAGCAGTAAGGTTAGATTAGGTTAAGTTTTCTGTGAGAGGGCTCCACTGCAGCCATCAGCAGGCCTATTGTGGCTCACTCCTTATTATATTTCACCCAATAAGTTCAGTCTCTTAATGAAACTGATAACTTTATTGGGTGAGAATGTGTCCAGGTCCTCTGGCAGCAGTTGCCCTTTGCCAAATATTAAGAGTCGGATCCTCTCCACAGCGGGACACGTGCATAAGATGTGGTCTGCCTTCTCATCATCCTCCAGGCATAGACGGCACTCTATGTTTTCCGCTATGCCGAGTTTATACAGATGATAGTTTAGTCGGCAGTGCCCGGTATATAGGCCTGTTAGAGTTTTCAGGTTTGCCCTGTTTAACTCGAAAGTTTCTTAGCTCTTGATTTCAAAGGATATTTTATAAACGCCTTCGAATGAACTAATCCTGGTAATTGTTGCCAATATTGGATAGTTTTCCTTTCAGCCCAGGTTGAAATAGCCATTTTAGCAGTACTTGAAAATATGCCAAGTATTAGTTCTGGTCTGAGTCGTGTTTTTGCTACTTCTCTGGCCAAGGAGTCGGCTAATTCGTTACTTTCCATACCAGAGTGGCCAGATATCCAGACCTGAGTCACTGTTGTTTTTGCTCAAATGATTTAAACCCTTCTGACAGTTCCATACCGTTTTGGAGTTACACCAGTAGAAGCCAAGAGCTTTTATAGCTGCTTGGCTATTTGCGAAAGTTTTTATTGATCTGCGTGTAAGATGCATATATTCCAGCCTTTGAACACACAGTTCAATGGCATGAACCTCGGCCTGAAAAACAGTTACATTAGTTCATTAGTATAGTTTATCCAATGTCAGTTTAAAGTATTATAAATTCAACGTTTGTGTTACGTGTATAATTAACGATTTTTAAAATATTGTAGGGCATGTAATGAAAAGCCTTGAAAAGTAAGATACGCGCGCCTATGGATGGCATGCGTTCGAGGTCGGTTTACAAAGGAATGCCGCGCTCTTGTTTTTTATATTGTTTTAAACTGACATTGGATAAACTGTACCTAGGCTTGAGGATATCCTCACCCTTGGTCTGTAGCTATGTACTTCGGCCTATGTTCCCTCAGGAGTTTTGGAGCCATTTGTAAACCAACAACTGTCTGCGCTCAGTAGAACGGCTTTATTCTGATCCCACTCATCTTTTTCTGGAGAAAAGAAGTTGAAGGTCAGCTCGTAGTTGGTCATGGTAAACATAGTATCTGAGGGCATTCCCAGGATGCTGTGGTTCTCTATGTCATCCAGCAACATGTTCCACTTCATGATACTAGTCTGTGGCATATTAATGGCTGCTTGTTGCAGCCTGTAGGTTGCCCACCTGGCCTCTCTCTCCAAATATATATGAGGAGGAGCTAAATCCAGGAGGATTTCCATTGCAGCTGACGGTGTGGTGCTAATTGCCTTCGTTACGGTCATGCATGCTAATCTCTGCAGTCCAGAGAGTTTGGCTTTGGCTGTCAGAGCAGTGAGGAACAATCAACATTGTCAACAATCAACAAGAAAAGCTAATTTTAGTATGACTAAAGCTGTAGTGGAGAGTGTTGCTCATTCATCTAAAGAAATCTTTGCGTATTAATGTATTTACTAAAATATCTGAATGTTTTACCATTTCAGTGTTTCTTCCTAGACACCACAGATATTAAAACATTAAAATTATGAAAAATTTCAAAACAGCACACATTCAAATATTTTTTTTTTTTCAAAAAAAAGTAATTCTAAAAACATAAATTTATATTTATATAAATAATAAATAATACCAACTACTCTAAAAATAATAATAATAATACATGAATAAATATATAATTCAAATTAGATGCCCAAAAAGACCTCCTTCTTGAGCAAGGCGGCAATACTGTAAACTGCGCATACCGTTAAGCGTGTATCTAGTGGGTTGACTCGATACACCTTGATATTTTATTGTATAAGCTTTTATAGTTTCGACATAAAAAGTTCATAACTAGACAAAAGTACCATTTTTATCAATCCCTTGCATGAAAAATGTTTAACAATGTTGATTTATCAAAAACACTGTCAACTTGTTTGAAAATTTGGTAACGGTAAAGAGTATATACAGGGTGTCCCATAATTAAGTACCTTACTTCAAGAGGGCGATAAAACTAGGAAAAAATAAATTGTGTTTTGTATGTAGACATTTGTCTTAAATCCGTTCATAAGGGAGCTACAACATGGGGGGTAAGTACAACATAGTTATTTGCCAATAAACTCGAAACATCTCAAGTTGCAAAAATTAAATTTGGACCATCTATTAATTTCATGTTAATATTTTGTAAAATTTTTTATCAAAATATGATTTGTAGGGGTAGTTACAGGGGGGTTAGGATGTTAACAACTGCATAGAAAAGGTGCTCTTACTAAATTTCGACAGGAGCCATCATTTTGGTGTTATTTTATTTTAATATTGCAATATAGGATAGGTATGTAATGAAGGAACGTAACTACATACCTCTACAAAAATAATTCCACAATATTTTCAACTATTGTTTTATAGAGCAATTTAAAATATCGCGTTATGGGTGGAAATGCGCGTCACTGCCCTTTAGACCACCGAGCCGATACATGAATTCGTGTACATGCAGATGTTTTAATCTTCAGTTTTTGATTATCATGAAAAAAAATTTAAAAGCAATTTACAGATTTATGTTGAACACCTGATGAAACCGCCTCACAATGATGGTCCGAAAATCCGAATCTAAATTTGGCATGAACAGTTTTAAAATTATTAAGAAATTGCAGGAAAAATAATAGAAAAACCTTCAACTCACAGGGGTGGTTTTTCGGGAGGTTGTTATTTAAGAGGAAAAATTGTATCGAAAGGGCGGTTTTTACGCGGGTAGTTTTTTAGGTCAAAATAAATGTTATGCTTTTTTCAATCCATGTAGGTTTTAAATGCGATACATAGAACGAAAAAAATTATCTATAAAAATCGAGGCCTAGAGGTATATTTTCTGTTTTTTTTTTTAATGTACCGTCACCATTAGAATCGCGTAACGAAAAAAAAACGAAACGAAAAAGTTTGATTGGAATATCACCTTGAAGGTGAGTTCCCAGCCAAACTTTTTTCGTTTTGCATTTTGGTGGCGATAATTAAAAAAAAAAACGGGAAAAAGAAAGTAAAACGCGGATCTACTATTGATCCGTAGAAAACAGATAAACATCTACAAACCATAGTTCTGCTGTTTTCAAGAATTTTCAACCCACCTTTAAATTTAAACTTTAGAGTCGCGTAAGAAAAAAAAAACAAATTGCAAAAGGTTTGGTTGGAGACTGATCTTTTCGAAATTCTGACCCATGTGCGTCGCACCCACAGAGACGGACTGGCTCAGCGGGCCGGCAGGCAGAGCCCACCACGCCCCAACGGCGGTTCCTACCAACGCCCCTAATAATAAACATAAACACCACAGAAATTAGACAACCCCCGAATCCAAAGCCAAAGCTGCACGGGTATGAAAATACACGGACACACAACCATTACCATCGACATTACCAATCCCGGATTCGAACCCGCAGGATAATAGAGAGATTATCTAGTCACACTTGCCATCGCGTGCTCTAGCCAACGACTACACCGAGCCTTCACATTAAACGCATATTTTTATATATAAAAAAATAGAGTAATGATTTATCCACAAATCTTCGGTGCTTCCAGGCTTTCACATTCACATTTGACATTTAAGTACACGCTTTTGCTACCTATATGCTCGCCGTGGATCCTGCTACGCGTATGCGCTTAATAGTGATAAACAATGTAACATCCTTCTTTACTTTCCAGCGACGAAATAAGAAAGCGTGCAACGTCGCATGAAGACCTGTTGTTTCGAATAATTGCCGCTTGTGTACGTTTTTATGTATTAAAGCGTCTCTTTAATTACCTCAGATCAGTGTTTTTAACAAGTAATAATTGCTCTAGACTTTTGTAAATTAAAGTGCATTAAATGCAGATATTGTTGTGGTGATAATTTAAAATACGATCTAATTTTTTGCGAGTTTTTACATATTTTATTTCATCCGTACGCATATAACCTAAAGTAACTAAATAAACATGCCGACACGGTGCTGTATCCCCGGTTGTAAGTCAAATTACGATTCATCTGTAAAAACTGAAGGCGTGAAGAGTGTTTTTGGATTCCCCAAGAACGATGAATTAAAACAAAAATTGCTCAAAGCTGTCCCTAGGAAAGAATGGACACCATTAAAACATTGTGTAGTAGTGAGTTGCATTTTGATTCCGGTGAAGTTATCAAATTTGACTAATAAATAAATACCTGTTACCAGACGTAACGTTTGAAATTATTGCCCGTAATCTTAAAAATTGAAAGAGAATGCAATCCCATCTATTTTCCCAAATTTACTAAAAGAAGAAGCCCATTGTTCGAAAAGATCCTGAATGTACTAATAGACTAGAAACCAAATCTAGCAACATGAAATTTTAATACGAAATTTTGGAAAGTCAGATATCATTGGAAATTACGAAAATTTTTCGGAAAAGTGTTTGTAAAGGATAATGAATTACATTTTAACGAGTTAAAGTGGATTTTAGATTTTGATATGAAAATTAACAGGTGGTCACAGGAGCAAAATTTATTAGACAGATTTAAATATATGTATTATCTAACTAGTTTACAAACAAATTGTATTCAAAATGCATTGCAGCAGGCCTTGTATTTAAAACAAGCCTTTCACTGAAAGTGATGAAACATTTTTATATTTTAAACAGCTAAATTAAAAAAAATTTATTCAGTTTCTGCTATAATAATGTCATTTGTAATATATAATCAGTCATCCACAACATACAATGTGTTACAGACTTTTTTTTATTTTACTTACTAAGCGGTATCTACATTATCTTTCATCTACTGTGGATATTTCTCCAAATAAAGAAAATAATTACAAACACTATCTGATTAACATGTGTGACTCACTTGTAGAGACTAAAAAAAATAGTAGTAGAATACTTTTAATTGATGAAATATATTAATTCCAGATTAGATTATCGTGCAAAAAGTATAATCGGGACAGCCTCCAATAAGGAGAATGTGTAGTTTGCCAAGACAATCTTCTCTTTCATGATTTGTTCAGCATTTAGAAATTTTTGTGGAATGAAATTATTACTCTGGATCACTCCCAATAATCCATCGTTTTTATCCTTCACCCGTTCATCTTTCCCTTTTTCCTATCCCGGCAAAAATACGCGTGCTAATTTAATAGTATGAGATATTTATTATTATTGTTTATTTGAAATGAATATGTATGTATTATAGTGTAAACAATAATACGATATTTCATGTTATTTAAGAGTTTATGTAACTCTGCACCTTCTCGTTGGTTTTGCCGAACAATTGAATATCACATGTTTTTATGTAGATTCACGCATTATTTTACATACAATATTGTAATATTTAATTGCAGAGAGCAGTGCAAATAAGCCTATTTTATTATAAAATTTAACCTGCAACCGCAAATATGTGGATGCTGTGCCTGTGCTGTTTCAATAGATCAACATCTTCCATGCGGCGCGGTGTTGCCATATTAAGTTCGTGGTTGGGACTTAAAAGAAGGCTGTGACAATGCTTCATTGTCGTTCCTGTTCAGCAACTGCTCAGTGTCGGTTTAGGTAGCACGATTAACTTATGTATTACACTGACGGTACGGACATGCCGAAGATACTATGCTGCTCGCGGTGGAGGTCGTAGCCTCAGTCGAGGTGGATGTCGATGATAATGGACATACCGGAGAGGTTTATCCTTTCAATATTCCGCGTGACTAGAAAGGTGTCAACCCAACTAGCACACTGGTTTTATAAATGTAGATTAAATGGCTAATGACCACTTGCACCGTAGCGTTAAACTTGGATTATATTTAAGCATAACTTAGATTGTGACGTTTCTAATGATAAAGCCCTGTCACCGTCCAAACGCTACTTAAATATAGGCCTAGTTTAACGTTACGGTGCAATCGGCCATAAACAATGGACGATTTGTAGTATACTACAAAACGGCGAGGGTGAAATGTTTCTAGCATTCAGTGGCGGCTGTTCCATAGAGAACAGGGGCTCGAGTCTCCCAAGTTACTATTAGGAAAATGTAACAGTAATTAAATGCATGATATCTTTTTTTTAGTTTTTTTTATATTTAATATCTTTTAACATGATTATTACCCGTTTGCGACGGCTATGTGTACAATAAAGTCGCATAAGGTACTGACCGTCGCCTTATAACTCAAACCAGAATTTATGGGGGCTCAGACTCAGCTCATATGAGCCATTCCTTGCATAAGAAAATATATGAAGAAACCAACCGAGCGCGGAAATTGCCGATCGCGGAGAACGGTTTTTACAACGTGACAGAAGGACTCAAGTTATCAGAGCCGCTGTGCGCTTTTAATGTTTGTGTAGTGTAGTAGTGCCTATATCGGTTCGCTCTCGATATTTATTTGTGGTTCACTGTTTTGAGTATTTTTTTGTTATTTTAAGTTGGTTGATGCCAAAATAACGGAGAATAGTATAAATAATATTCTGAAAGTGAATTTTAAAACTCTGCCTTAGCAGAATAAGTAAAAATCAAGAAACTAGGACGACCAATACAAGAATTGACTTAACTAACCAGACAAGGTAGGGACACGTACTTTCATGAGGCATTTTTCTAAGGAAATTTACACAAAATGTCAGTGGATTTGCAGATGTGATCAAGGTAAATGCTCTGTTTTGTTTTCCATGTGTTCTATTTTATTCCGATTCTGTCGAAATGGACTAGGTATGGTCGGTAACAGGATTTAAAGACCTAAAACAGAAAAAAAAAAAAAACGAAATTTCTGTATATCATATAAAGTGTAGTACGGATTTGGCTTTGTTAGGCTCGGTAAATATTGCAGTTTAGTTAGATTCAGTTTATAGACAAAATATTATAAAACACAACGAGCAGGTGACTGAAAATGGGTATATTTTAAAGAAAATTATCAATTGTATCAAGTTTTGTGGAAAGTTGGAACTAGCATTAAGAGGGCACGACGAAAAAGACGGTTTTCAAAGCCGTGGGATTTTGCACGAATTAATCGATTTTTCATCCGAATTGGATGTAAATTTGAAAGAACATTTAGACAAGGCGACAGTTTTCAAAGGTACATCTAAAATTGTGCAAAATGAAATATTGGAAAATATGCTTGCAGTATGTCGTCAATAAATTAAAGAGCAAATTAATGAAAGTGAATTTTTAGCAATTCAGAGCGATGACTGATGAGACAACTGATATTTCAAACCAGTGTCAAATGGTTATGATAGTAAGATATTACCACAATGGAAATATTTATGAGAGATTTTAGAGAAAAGTTATTCGAGTGTTTCGAGGAATTGGAGGAATATAATAAATCTGTTACTTGCAATGAGGCCTACGGTTTACGAAGAACTCTGGAAGATCCCAATTTTGTATTTTTCCTTAATTTATTTCACAAAATCTTTCCAAATGTAGACATATTATTTAATCAATTTCAAACCAGAAATACAGACAGTATTGAACTTAAAAAAAAAATTGAAGAGTTTGAAAAAAATTATATCAGAAATTCAACTGATGAGATAGAAACAGAAATTACTAATATTGAGAATGAGAATAAACGGAGAAAAATTAATCCTGAAAATAGAAATTCCGTAATTGCTAAGGAAGTGTGTGATACAATAATTTTTCAGATAAAAGAAAGATTGCCATACAGAGGTCATTTAGAAGCGGCATCATTAGTGAATGTACACAATTTTCTTAATTATTTAAAGGGAATTTCCGACGTCAACTTTCAAATCAGTTGTTGAATCTTATCCAATGTTACAACAAGACAAATTAAGGACTGAATTGGAAGTCATTTATTCAAGATCGGATTTTAAAAATATTGTAGGCGGCATAAACATGCTTTCTTGGCTGTCTAAAAATGGCTTAAATAAAACGTTCAGCGAAACGGTCAAGTCACTAAAAATTATTGTGTTAACTCCGATGTCTACTGCTGAATCAGAAAGATGTTTTTCAACTCTTAAAAGAATAAAGACATTTTTAAGAAACACTATGAATGAAGAACGCCTTAATGCCCTAGCACTGATGTCAGTGAATAAGAACTTTATCCATAACAAGCAATTTTCACGAAAAAGTCATAGAAGATTTTATTTCCCAGAAAGACAGAAGACTTGATTTTATGTATAAACGATAACATTTGTGCTCACATTTATAAGTGATTATTATATTGTGAACTTTTTTTTTATACATATGTTCATAAAACTTCTTTTGTTATAAAAGAAACCGTAGTTCTACTTGGATGAAATTACCGAGGGACTGAAGGTGACTCTTTGTTATGTTGTTCATATTTTTTAAGAAACTAGAGTCCCCCCAAATAAAATTATCACGAGCCGCCACTGCTAGCATGCTCGCTATGTGTGGTCATATTTAAATAAGTAGGATTGTTTTACATAGAGGCATGTCTGTACCCTAATTATATCGAGTCTTAATGTAAAACAAAACCTTTATACAGATCGAGTCAACCCACTAGATACACGGCCAACGATACGCGCAATTTACAGTTGCGCGTCTGAATACGAAGTCCGAACGAAAGTTAACGATTTCATCAGGGCGCTTGCTGCGAGGAGCATCCAAAGGAAATTATTTCAGTCTCTCTAAAACTGCGCTGGAGAGTGGTGCTCGTTCATCTACGTATTGACGTATTTACTAAAAATTATCTGAATGTTTCACAATTTCAATGTTTCTCCGAGGCGCCACAGATTACTATCTAACACTTAAATTATGAAAAAATATCAAAATAGCACACAATCAAATATTGATTTTTTTTCTAAACAAAGTAATTCTAAAAACATAAATTAATATTCTCGTAAATAATAAAGGAAAATAATAGCAACTCTAAAAAAATAAAATAATACGTAAGTAAATAAATAATTCAAATTACATGCTCAAAAATACCTTGCAGTATCCTAATCTAACCTACTGTAAAAGCCCCTTCTGACATTCGTGCTGGCAACAGACGGGTGACTGTAAAGTGCGCATACCGCTAGTCGTGTATCTAGTGGGTTGGCTCGATATGTATAGTTTGGCGTCCCCTTCCCTATATCGCTTCCTACCTTTTTCTGGCCCAGTCCGTCCCTGCGCACACACCATTTTTTTTGGCTCGCTTTGTAGTGGGTACCCAGGTTGAAATTTCGGCACCACTGTAGGATTGTTATTGATCCAGATAATTTACCGTTATTAGGTGCGCGCGCAGACCTTCAAATAAATTGATATTTTCCGATTTGCGCACTGTGTCGATGCCGTCGGCAGTCGTCCATGCATTCATGAAATAATTAAGGATTTGATGTGTTGAGGTGTTAAGTATTACCACAGACCAAAGTGCTTACATAATAGATTATTACATTCGTTCTTGTAAATGGATTCGTAATGGTTTACAAAATGTTATCGGTATAAAATTTACCAAATTTCAGCGCATCTATTTCCATCATATACAAGTAATATTTTAAATTGTCTAAATAAGTTCTGTTTTTAAATTAGAAATCTACCTGCTGAAAACATGGGTAATCATAAATATGGGAAAAAGGTAGGAGAATAGGAAATTCCAATAGAAAATAGAAATTTACCACTAATATCCGAATCCTGTATTATCCACAATAACTGCAGATTTCAAGTAGTATTGTGCATCAATATCTAAGTATTATTTGTACCTATTTGAGCATGTTTTTTGTTCAAAAGAAAGATTTTTAATTCATACCAACCACATGTATAGGTAGGTATGTCAGTTATTTTGCAAAATGCAAATAATAGGTAACTTTAATCTGTAGTTATGTGTGTTCCTGTCATAATCATAGGTACTGATGTTTATTATTTAACCCTTGGATGCCATATTGGCACCCTTGAGGAATTTTTCTTACATCATTCTACACTAAAATTACATGTTATTAATATTTTTGTTGTAAATAGGCCAAGCTTTCTTTGGGCACAAGCACAATAAAACCTGGATATAATTTCTAAAATAGTTGAATAAAAATATATTATATGGAAGTATGATAATTATATTCTCCTTGAGGAGTTCTTTCAATATATGTAAATGTGGTGGTCCATTTTTTTTTATTGGTCCATTTAAAACTTAATATAATTTTTTTTTGTATATTTATAGACTTTTTTATTCCCAAAAAAATTTCGAAATTTATGTGGATATCGTAAACTAATGATATAATCCATGGAGGGTAAAATGGATGCGCCCGGTGCATATATGTACAGGATATCCACTATCTTTAAATAAAACATGTTTGTTTTGTTAAACATTTATTTACATTTTTTGATTGAGAATGTGTTGCAATATAAAGCTTTTTTTTTATATATATATATGTATTGTCCATGGTGTTGCAAATTTGAATATCGCTTATGAAACTGTTAATATTTTAACAAGGTTGTAAGTAGTTAGTTTTTACATACATGTTTGGTTTCTATATATTTTTATTAGTAATAATAATTATCGTAAAACAGATTTATTTGGTTGTAAACAATATAAAAATTATTATAATCATGTCAAAATGTACATAGTAAAATACCAGTTATATACATACGTATACAACAAACATTAAATAATGTACCTATGTATATTAAAAATTAACAAATTAATAATTGGTAACACCAAAAATATATTAGGTACAGCTACTAGGATAATAGGTTTAAATTATTCCTATTTTCATTAGTAACTATGAATAAGTGGTCTAGAAAGTTTAGTTATTTTAGTGTTTTTAAAATTTTACATTTTTAAATGTTAGATTTTTTGACATATTAATTATTTTTCAGAAAATTGATGAAAACATGGTTGCCAAAAAGAGTTCCGGCTTTCCGTTCAAAAGATTTTCGTTTTTGATTATATTGGTTATAGCTGGAATTATATATTTTGACGTGAAACAACATGGTAGTTGGAAAGGTGAGGTTTGTGCTTTTCTAAATAACTATTGTAATTAAAAATGTTTTTTTTTTACCTTATAGACAGTAGGACTAGTAACACATTAAAGGAATATGGTGTTTGTGAATATACGCATAAAGTAATTGGAAAAGCAAAAGAAGGCTGGACTTGGGTTGATGCTAGAATCGAGGATAATTTTCCAGGATATCACAAAGCAATGGTTGATTTTGGGGCACCATATGTGCAGTTGTTCTCGGATCTAGTAAAAGTTGTCAGAACTATGTTCCATAATATTAAAGAAATCATTGTTGAGAAATATCCAGTTGTTATTCAAACTGTAAGTACACATTTGTGGGCATTTTTTTTTTACGAACCGAAGATAGTTAATCTCATATACTGTAAAACAAACAAGTGATGGCGAACAGTCGCGCACATATCGTTACGCCCTACTTAAAGATTATTGGTGCGACAAACTGAAGTAGAATACCAGTGGCGTGTAAATTATAATAAATTAATATGAATGCAAACAAAAAACCGCTGCCAATTACTTGGGGTATCAGAACTTCCTCACCGTAGTAAAACTCGACGTGGTGGAGTTTATAATAAAAGTAATTTTTGACGTTTCAAAAAAGTCACATTGGTGGAATGACACTAATATTTTTTTTAGACATTGGGACCGATTTTGCTCATCAAAGAACTCAATCTCTTCCTTGACCTCTAGAATGTGTGTACTAAATTTGAAAGCTTACAAACACACAGACAGACAATTTTCTCTGTCTGAAATTTTGTGTATCATCAATTCGTCGAGATTCGTCCAGAAATGCAATAAAAATTTTCAAAATTTTTTTCACGAATACGTAAGTTCCTCACTTTGAGGGGTGAGGAAGTAATACTTGCATAAAGAAAGAAAATTATTATCCAATCACTATATTGTTTTCATAGGTTAACATCGGTTAATACGAGTAATTACTTGATATTTAATATAAAACCACAAGATTATATAACAAATAATCACAAAAACAGAGTTAATATGTAATGCCTCTAAATAACACATTTGTTATTCTGCTCTAGCTGAGGAGTGGGGGTAACGTTGAAATTTGGTCAACGGCGCATACCCACTGCTCGCCATCACTCGTCTGTTTTGTAGTACTTATTTATCTAGAGCTCCATTCGGACATTTTCATGAATATATTTTTTTTTTTATAATTATTTTCTATTTTGGAAACTGGCATGCAAATTTTATTTCTATATATCCTGTACTATTGTCATCGGGCATGTACAATTAAGTAATGCTACGAAATATTTTACGAAGAGAATAAATAAATCATTTATATTACAATTCATTAGACAACTGACAGATTTTACGTTCTATATACTCGATGCTCAGTATAATATGATGAAAATGAAAGAAACATTTTAACAGAGAATGACAATTTTAAATTATGCTTCAATTGCATGAAACAGTTTTGGGGTTGTTTAATTCACACTCCAGCAACTTCAAATTCAGTTAAAATTGTTTGATTGTTCAATTTTTTAGTATTTACGTCCAAGTTTTAAATTCAATGAACATTCATGCTTTATTTTTTTTTATTTTAGGTTGATGCATATGCTCCTGGTTTAATTGACCAGTCTCATAAAACAGTTACCAATGTTTACTCTACCTCTATCTTGTATTACAATAGAAGTGTGGATTATTTAAGAAAGGAAGTGTTTATGTAAGTAATTTATTTAATGGCTCCTTTTGTAATGCATCTTCAATATTTTGTTGAAATAAATAAACAGAACTACAGTTATCTTTGAGTAATGTAAATGAGAATTCTCTAGTTTGTTAAATATTGGTATTTTCCATTTATATGATTTATCAGTGTTGTTATGTGTTTATTGAAGACTTCAGTATGCCACCATCAAAACATCCTACATATTTATCTTTGAACTTTAACCTCTATTGCCTGTTATACTTATTTACTACACTGTAAATCATAATCTCTTAACCTTGGAACTAAGCAATAAAAAACCATTGTAAACATTACATACATTATTGTATACAATTTAAATTACAAACAAGTATCTTCCTTATCTTCTTAAATAGTATCATTCACTTTTTCCAATTATTCTTTAGTGATAGTGATTGTTGTTCATTCAGACAACCTGGTTTCACAACCAGCAGTGGCTATGTTGTATCTTAGTATTGGAGTATTGGACCCAAGCAATACTTTAAGGCATAACTGTCAAGATTAAATGAAGATGTTTTGCAGAAAAAAATTGTGATTGAAATTTGCGAAAAAAAAGTTGAAAAATTGTGTGCCTCACCAGGTTATTTTTTAAACGATTTGTAAAATATTTGCGAAATATTTTTTTTAGAATCAGGTTGAAAATATAATGACATTTCAAATTTTATAAAAAAAATATTGATTTTTTTACAAAGTTGCATCTTCTTGAAATCTGCACAGTGAAAAGTGAATCTAAAATAAAATTTCAAAATGGTGTGACTTTATAGAAAAGCAATATTTTTTTTATTAAATTTGAAATCTTTCGATATATTTTCCACCTGATTCTGAAAAAAAAGTTTTGCATACGTTTTACAAATTGTTTAAAAAAAAATAACCTGGAGAGGCTCATAATTTTTTCAACTTTTTTCGCAAATTCTAATCGCTATTTTTTTTATGCAAAACTTCTTCATTTGGTCTTGATAGTTATACCTTAAAGTATCGCTTGGGTCCCATGCTCCAATACTAAAATATGACAGCCTAAATTTCACCAGCTGCCACTGACAATCAGACATATTGTATTGATGTATTGTAGATACACTACTGGTTTCCATGCAAAACCTGTTTAATGTGACAAGATAAAAGTAAGAGAATTAAAGTTTAAATATGCAGGAGAGAGTTGACTGTATACTGCTTCATTGTCACTAAGGGCGCCGGTACGATACAATACACAAGAATATCGAATTCAACCGAAGACCAGAGACGCCGTAATAAATAGCATTCATTCTAGTTGTTGTGTGCCAATGTGGCAGTAGCGTTGAGCAACTGTCTTTGTTCTCTACCAGTTTTCTATTCTTCCATTATTGTCTGCTACACTAAACGCAGGTTTTGCACGAGATCGAGACCACTAGTGTATATTATTATTACAGGAGATTAGAAGATTGCCATAAATGACGTAGGTGATGTGTCACCGCATAAATTTCATGTATATATGACATCTTGTGGTTATTTTGGTGAGTTCGGGGAACATCCAAGTTAATACAAAGATAGCTGAAAGTATTGGTTAATGTAACACCAACACACACATGTATTTTTAATTAGCGTTCGCAAGAGTAAATACTAATATTAATGCACCTACTAAAACATTTGCCACTTTATAATTTTTTTGTCTCATACTGTCACATCTCTGTGAAATATTTTTTCTTAGTGTCGTTTCCGATGGCACCTGAACATTGCTATACTGCCCACTAATATACTTTTGTAAAAATTGTCCAAATAGTGGCTTTACTTGTTTCGTCTATGATTTGTTACAAACCGTCATTTCCACTAAATCTAAGTTAAAATTTGTTTCCGTCACTATCAATAACATTAACACACATACACATTTTATGACTGAGGAAATGTGCCTCTTAATGTTTAGTTTGATTTTGCACGAAAGCACTTTTTTACAGCTCATGCAATATAATTCTGGACCGTTAAATTAAATTTAATTAGCAGATGATATTTTTGTTCTACACCGTTTTCTATTCTGTTTTAAATTAATAAATTATTAATGATTATGAAATTATATTGTGATTTCTTAATTCAAAATAAGAATCAAGTATAAAAATTTCTAAAAAATTATTCAAGATATGGGAGTATTTAAAAAAAAAAATTAAAATTAATAAACCATTCAACTTGTATTTATTGTAAACAAGCATATATAAGTAATATCACAGGGATGGTGAAACATTTAAAACAATAAAATTAAAAACGAAAAAAGAAACAGCCTCTGAAAAGAGAAGCAAACTAGTAATAAAATATAATTTGATTCGTTTAGACCACCAATTAGATGATAATAAAAAGTTTACTTTGTAAAGTTTATATTTGTTTATAGAGATTATATTTTTGTGTTTACATAGTTTACTATTTAGTATTCATTGTTTTCATGTGATATTTACAATCTTGTTTTATTTCGAATATATTTTTTGTAAACTTATAATTTCTGAAAATGACTATGTATTTGGTATCATTTAAAAGCTCTAGATGTGAACTTTCTCGATTTCTTGTGATACTCAAATTTTAATAATGAGGGGTAACTGACAGGAAATGTTACTGGTAATATTACTGATAAAGTAACTAAATATAAATTACCAGTAATTTTATCAACTCTAATTTAAAGTATATTCATTTTCCACATGGGGCGGTGAGCGTAAACGTGGTAGCCAAGCGACGTGATCAACCTATATCTATCTATCCATTCGCGTTGCTATTGGACATTCGAAAATAATGAACATTTTTCCGTCAAGATAATGGTCAGTAAGTAATTGTTTTTTATACCTGCAAGCCGTCCAATTACCTGAAAACCCCTTAAATTTTTGTGCATATTCTTATAAAGAAAACAGATTGATTGCATAGTACATAAGAATATTATATTTATGGAATTTATCGCTATCTCACGATCTCTAATCATATGTCACTGTGTTTTGGTGGTTGAGGTACTTACGATTTGTACTATTTCGCGAATTTGTACTTTATTTTTGTGTTTTATCTTTTTCTGAAGACTATTAATTTGAATACAGTATAAAACGTAAAATATACGTATTTTTCATCTTAACCTATTGGGAACTGAATTTAACTACGGCGGCGGCAGTACTAATAATCTTTTCCGGCTATTATTTGTTTTGGACCTACGTAATTCAAAAATGATTCATGATTTTTGAATATAACATGTTAAATTTTATTACTGAAATAAATATGCTGGAACTAGGGACATGCTAATTAGTAAAACTGGTAACTTGACAGTACTGCCGTTGGTTTTATTGACTGCTTGTTGTCAGGTGATGTCAGAAGACTAAAATTCAAAATTGTTAAATTTTCATCACTCAAACATTTTTTACAAATCTTTGGTGTGATTTATTTGTTGCTCAGACACACTAATCCATGACTAACCCCCACCATTATTGAATAATCCCATTGTGTCATGCTGTAAGTGACAATCATGATACTAACATGGTTTTCACTGTTTCCATTTTAACTCGGATCTTTTTGTTATGGGAGTGTAAACAAGTAATAAATAAAAATTTGTTGATACATTTTTTATAATCGTTTCTTATTCTATAAAGTACCTATCATAAAATAATTGTGCTAATAATTTTTAAAGAAATTTTGCTTTTTCAGTTTGATGTAAATTTGTTCTATAATTTTATTCTATAACAAATTCATGCTGAGAATTCAACTCGTTTTAATTTGTTGAATTTTCACGTTGATTATTTGTCTTGTAAAATTAACAAAAATAATTTTCCATGGATATGAAAAAATATTCTCAAAAAAATTATTAAGTATTGGAATAGTTATTTATGGAACAAGATTGGAAAGTGATTCTTTACTAGCTGTCTGAAAGACACTGTATGGTTGTATTGTAACAATATTTTTTCTGCAACTGTTCTTGCTAGTCTCGACAAACTTTTTAACCCAAAAATTGTTTCAAACAAAATTCATAAAATTTAACTGAAAGATGTCAGACACTTTTCAAAGAAGGCTGAATTAATAATTTTTAATTGTTATCAGATACTGTTTCAAACAAAAGTGACATAAGAGGTCAGTAAAGACTTTACCGATCCCTTATGTCACTTTACTGGGCTTGACTAGTAAATAGTTAATTTTTTAGACAATTGCAGAAATAACATATTACTGGTATGTAATGGGAAAAAATAGGAACCGAAATATTTTAAGCTGTACAGAATGTTCCATAACTTCTGTACATAATTTTATAAATGAGCAATTTAAATGAGCATATATTTTATACATTGTCTTTTTTTTCAGCGGCCAGTTATCGCCTGAAAATGTTCAAAGAGTAATGATTGAAGCATTCAACACCACTCAACAGAAAGCTACCGAGTATTATCACTGGATTTATGAAAAAGTTCAGACAAGCATCAAATGAGGAATAGTGAATAATTAGGTTTTATTTGAATTTGATTTGTAAAATGAATTGTTAGGATTTTTACCAGTAAATTTTGCATGTATAAGACTATTTTTAGGTTATGGTGGTTCGTCAAGAAAGCATAATTAATACTGTAAATTTTTTTATACATTCATTTATTTATAAATGCCATTATGTTGTTAATACAATTTTTATTACTAATGTTTGTTTTATTGTATCTTTTTTTCATGGGAAAAATAAATCTAAGGTGTTTTGATAGATTTTTTTCCGACAGCTCGTCAGCGTCTTCATTCCTAACTGATGCGACAACATCTAATATTTGCCTTCAAAATAAATAATGAAAATTTTTTGTTCCTTTTCTTAAGTCTGAGTATGAATTATACTTACCTAATATTATTTGGTTCATTTCTACTTTTTACCATGTAGTCTGGTCTCCATTTTTCCTTTTTAATGCTGGGTATCGATAGATTTTCTTTACTTATAAACTTATACCCAGCATGACTAGGTCTAATTTCGCACCAAGGGCAGTCGGTTTCTATTAAGATTTTGTTACTCGGTAGAGATTTGATTGTGTTTAAGTTATCTTGAGTCTTTAGAGAGCTACAAATTAGTAAAAATATTAGTATCTTTGAAAGATAATGGTCGTTTAGCGCGAACGATGAAAATTTTAAAATTCACATCAAAAACATTTTTGTATGAAATTAAATGCTCTACAATTTTCATTAAAAAGTTTGTTAATAAAGAAAAAATGTTAAGTAGGAAGAACATATTGAGCTCCTATAGAGTATTGAAATAATTCGATAAAATTAGAACGTATCTAAATTTCTTATATACTGAATTTCATTGAAATTGGTCTATTAACTTAAATGATATGCACAAAAAACCTAAATATGAAGGTCCCATGAACTTATATATGCAAATAAATATTTGATCGCTTTAATCTATAATTCACAAGCAATAATGATTCAAAAACATCACCTTGAAGGATACTAACGAAAAAATAAAAAACTAATTTGACAGGTGTTCTGATTTTATTTGTGTTTAGTGGTTTTTAAAACACTCATGAAAGGGTGTATAATACCATTTTTGTGTGATTATACTGACAAAAAATGCCTAGTTTAGCTGAATATTGAATATATTGGAGGGAATGATAATATACCAAGTACTGAATAAGACTTATAGGAAACAACTACTCAGCGGACAAAAGCCCTGACCTGCATTGAATTAAACCTGCAAGTCGTGTTCGGTAGCTAAAATGATTTGTCAGTTCCTCACTAGACATAGACCGGTTTCGAACTTGTTATGTTCTCATCAGTATGCCATAAGTAATGGAAAAGACAAATAATAATAGCAAACCAGGCTAGCCTAAAGCAGAGTAAGCAAGACAGACATAGTGAGTGATAAGTATATCCAAAATTAAAAAAACAAAAATTGTAACGGGTCCTTTCAAAAATAGACACAAATTTTCTTTAATAGTGACATATATGTATGTGTTTTTTGGAATAATTTATTCACAGTATAACCATATAAAATTATTAAAGAGTATTAATAAATTCATGTTATTATTACTTTTTAATATTTTTATATACTTAGATAGCTTTATTGATGTTAATGTACAGAGTACCTACATAAGTCAAAATAAATTTAAATTTTAATAAAGATATAAACATATACATTAAGTTACTACACAATGCTCATATAAAGGTAAACACAAAACATATACAATATATAATACATATATATTTACGTCCAAAAAAACAAACAGTTATATAATACACATACATATTATACCGGTCAATCTTAAAAGAAAACTTAGTACATACAAAAACTGTATTTGACATTGTTACAAAACTCCTCTAATGAAAAATATGCCCCTTGAATTAATAAGTCTTTTATGGTGTTAAAGTTTTGTTCTGGTAATGCAATTATTTTTGGAGGTAAAATATTATAGAGCATGGGGCAATATTGCGACTTCTTTCTAATCTGAGGTATTTAAGTGCAATTTTATTTCTATTTCATCTGTGATAATTATATATGTCTGCATATACGTGATATTTATTTAAATTAGTTCTTGCATATTCAAGGCAACATAATATACATATAATATGACAGTACAGTTAAAATTTTAAGTTCCTTGATTTTTTGCCTGGTGTCCTCTCTGTAGCTTAATCCGGACATTATTCTTATTAATCACCTTTCCACTTTAAAAATACGGAATAGATAACTAGTATATCCCCATGCCCAAGATTACATAAGAAAAATTACTTTCAAAGAGACAATAATAAGCAGTTTTTAGCACATTGAAAGAGACTTCATTTATCTGCTTATTTCTTATTTATTGTGAATAAAATATTCCAAAAAACACATGCATCTCATTATTAAAGAAAAAAATGCATTATAAATTTAAAAATTTGTGTCTGTTTCTGAAAGGACTCAAGTTACAATTTTCGTTCTTTTAATTTTAATCAAAAAAACTAAGTGAAACGATATAACTATTGTGGATATGTTTTTAAAATTTACTTAACTAAATACTAAAAATTTAAAAGTAGCAGAAATTTCAGTGTTAATCATAGTAGAATGTTTTTTGTGTTTTTCTCGGAATAGGTAAATATCACTTAGGCCCTTTCAGAAATAAACGATTCAATTATAAATAAACTTAACAATCTACAAGTCAATAAACATTTGTGTTTATTGACTTGTATTTGGTATTGCCAGTGTCTATAAACGCTGGCACTGATTTTGTATCTTATGTAAAAACCACAGTAGCCTATTTTATTAAAAAAAATGTAAGTGTTAAAAGAAGGCTGTAGCCAGAGCTTATCAAGAGCTTCAGCACCATCTTCAGATTTGAAAATCAAATCTACATTATCATCTTTTTACATTTTAATTCCATCTGTGTGTATTAAAAATGAGTTTAACTTTCAAGATAATGTTTGCACTTTATAAAAAGTTTTTGGAATGGGACTCTTTAAAAGTGGAATTTGACCCGTGGATAACGAAATGGCTGATAGACTCAGATGCATCTCGGCCGACTTGTGCTATGGAAGTTCTCGGAATGCAACCAGGACTTGTTTTCAAATATATACAAACTATTAAAAATTTTGTCGACGCCTATTTCAACTAGTACCCCTGAGAGGAAATCTTCCTCATTGAAACACCTTAAAACTTATTTGTGAAATTCCTCTGGCCAGGAAAGTCTCACCTGTTTGGCATCAATGCCAATCCATTGCGGAATCAATATTAACACTGAGGAGGTGATAAATTTGTTTGTAGGGATGAGAGCTGGGAGATTAAATTTAATTTTGTAATGTGTTATTTAACCTATAACCATAAAGCATATAGAAATCGTAATCGTATGTTTACTAAATATAATACTGTACTCAACTTAATTTTTTTTATATGAATGTCTAAATTAATTCGCTGAATTATTTTCCACAATAATCAATAATGTAGATTATTGTGATTGTCGGATGTTACCTAGTTATCCGGGTTTATTTTGAAATGTATTCAGTCAATCTAGTCAACCAAACTCCCCTCCCAAACTTTTTTCTCACTATGGCCTTGTTAAAAATACAAACACCAAAGCATTTTTTTTTCTGTTTCCACGATATACTTACAATGGTATGTCTACGATCATGTATGACATGACAGTGAAGCAAAGCCCCAAGTTCACAATTTATGTTACGCTCTGAGCTTAAATGTATTCAGGTACGTGTATAAAGACAGCGAAGTCCCGTGAATTCGCAAAGTACGTTATTATTCATTGAGTTTATTTTAATATGCATACATTGTGAACCCGCTTTGCTTCACTGTGACGTCATATATGCGCGTCAGCAGACTGTTGTAAGTGTACTATGACTATTCCTAACTTGTCTAGAAAGAGATACAATGAAGTGGTATAAACAGTTTTTCATCTTGCAAAATTTACCGTTTGGTTTTTATGTCTTTACGTCATAAATACATCAATATATTTTTTTAATTATTCCTAGGCTTACACTATAAATATTTTATGCTATAGTTTACCATCCATTCAGTCCAATATAATATCCCAATTCTATAAATCGCTGGGCTTCCTCAGATGTTCCATCAAAACTATGTACCACACCTTTTAAACCATCATACTCTTTAAGAATGTTGAACAAATCATCAGCGGCATTTCTGCAATGTAAGAAAAGAGGAAGCTGAAGACTTTCGCTCAGCTTTAACTGATATTCAAAATACCTAAAATATAGAAAAAGAAACAAATTTATTATAAACAAAATCAAAATACGAGTATTTAATTTGTGTACTTTTTTTGTGTATCCTTAGGACAGAATTGGATTCTCTCATAATCTAAACCACTTTCACCAACAGCTACTACTTTACTTTTTCCTGTTAGAATTACTTCTTTCAGTTTCTCTAAGTATTCGTTAGGATTTTGTCCATCTTGCTCAAACTCGGAACATCTTGTTGGGTGACATCCAACGGTTGTGTAAAGTCTTGCTAAAATAATATAATAATAATAATAAATCACGTTTATTTGAAATAAATCTTTTTACAGTATTCATAATTTTTTTTTCTGTAGGCAGACAGCAGGCAGGATTTGCCAAGGGTACTCTTACCCCACTGAATACCCAAATAAGGAGTTATTTCATGATGAAAACAGTTCTTTATAAATTGCACTAAAGAAAAATATATAATAATAATGTTACTCTAAAGTATTCTATAAATAGGTATATACATATAATTTTGTCTCTAATATAATACATACATCAAAAGGATATTCATTGTAAAGACAGAAAGTTATGTAAAGTATATTATATTAAAGTTTTACAATTTTAGTAAAATAATACATATTTATGAATTATTTAAAATTACTTATGAATATATTTAAAATGGTTTTAGGATTTTGCTATTGTTCTAACAACTCTAATAATATGAATTTTTAGTTACTAATTTTTGTTGCAATTAAAAGTTTTATGGCCCGCGATAATCTAACTATGAAAATAATAGGTACCTATTACTTTCATTGTCAGATCACAAATTTTAATTACGACAAAAATTAATAACTAAAATTTTATGTTAACATAGTCATTGAATAGTAGCGAAATCCTAAAATGATTTTAAATATCATACATTTTTGGTGTTTTAAATATTTGTAATAAACCAAACATATGTGCTTACTTCTAACTTACTCTGCTTTTTCTGTTGCATGTATTTATATACTTTAATGTAGTTTGAGAATATGAAAAATGATGGAACAGTACCATATAGAAAATTACAACAGTCTCCGCTTGAGGGAAACAATAAATACATATATTTATTTTACATCATAAGTAAATGAACAAAGCGTTAAAAATATGTAATTATCATAAAATTTAACATGTCTTTTTCTTTAAATAAAACATCCTCTAAAATCTAGAAATTTTTGAAAAAAAAATCTACTGTACCATCACTATTAGCCAACTCCAGAGCCTTCTTACTTTCCTCCAAATTTCCTCCCGTTATAATAATTTTATTCAAACCCGCTTCCCAACTCCTCTGCAAAACCTGTTGTAAATCTGGCTGATGCTTTTTGCTTCCGTTGTACACCCCTGAATACATTGCATCTGTGAGGTTACCTCCTATATCTAAAAAATATATTAAATTATTAAATAGATAATATTTCATAAAACCATCCATAAAAATGTAATCTTATTAAGGTTTTTACCTATAAATCTCCGGATCTTCGACATATCGTTACGTTACTTGTTTTTGGCCTGATATGGTGTAAGTTTTATTCCTGGATATAAAAAATTGTTTCTTGATAAATATGTGAAGAATTGAAGTTAAATGATTCGTAGAAGAAACTTGTTACTAATTGCACTACTGTTTTTTACGTTATTTATATTAACCACAAATTATTTGTTGATTATTTTGCCATCTTCTGAAAATGAGGTTAGAAAGGAGATCACTACAGAAGAAAAAATTTATCAGGAATTGGAAAAGTTACCAATACAATATAAACAACGACCACTGATCGAGGAGAAAACAACTGATATATTTTTGGAAAATATCAGAAAAACTGATAAGAAATTAGAGAGTTTGAATTTAGAGCAATTATGGAGAGAGGCAAATTCATGGGTGTCCAAAACGCAGCTATTAAATTTAAGTAGTCCAAGTCTGGGAAAAGTTTTTTTTGCTTTGAAAAATGCAAAGATTATTAAATCTGATGTGGATACAAGAGGAACTCAGTTAAAATTGCTACTTACGTTGGAGGTAATATTATATATTTTTTTGGTATCATTCTCCATTATCGAAATAAAAAGTACATTTTTATATAAATAAATATAGGGTGATCAACAAGTTGTATTCAAACCAAAATGGTATGAAAAAGAACGGATAATAGAAGGCCCGGTATACGCAGGAAAAGATAGATATGGGTCCGAAATAATAGGTTTCTACCTCTCAGTTATTCTGAAAAGGCCTTTAACACCTGCAAGTGTTGAGCGCAAACTCTCACTAAAACAAGATATTATACCTACAGCTACAAAGAGATTACTTGATACCACTTTTGAAAGAAATAACAGAACTTGTTTATATGGAAAGTGTTATTTTTGTAAAAAAAGAAGATCCAGTATGTGAAGATCAAAATTCATTTATAAACGGTGCTGTGATATTTAATATTAAAGCCTCACTAAGTAATTATAGGTCTCCATGGCAACGTACTTATAAAAAGGGTAAGAAAGCTCATTGGCAAGAATTTTCTGATGCCTACTGTAAGTGAGTATATTTATTAATTTTATTATAATTACAGTTTATTAGGTGGTAGGTAGTTTAGTTTACTTTTACCAAACCGAGAGAACTTTATAATAATAAGTTATTCATAGAATTTTGTCTATACAGAACACATTACGTTTCATTATCACTTCATATTTATAAGAAATCATTTCTTCATTTTGTGTTAAAGAATCATGGCATATTTTTGAGTTATCTGCAAAACGTCTAACCCTATGCTTTCTTGATCGAAAGTAAACGGTCACACGAGATATGGTGTGATGCTTCTATTGGTTACTCATTGTGCAAGTGGGGAATTCCGATGAGTTAAGACATAGAAAACAGCAAATGCAAAGAAACAGCATTGATTGGTCATATGCATTGACTCATTTTTGACCATTGTAATAATAGATTCAATAGTGTTTTACAATTTTTTATTTTGATTTGTTATATTCATTAAGTATATGCTTTTTTTTTTAAATTACCATTGAGACACACGTGCAATTTTGTTGCACATAAAATAACACATACATTATATAAAATGTTCTAATTCATGAGTGTGTTCGAAATTAAGCTAGAGGTTTTATATAAGTTTAGGTATAGGTATAACGTCACATGACCGTTTAGTTATTCTATTTTCTGAATGCAAAAAGTAAAGTTTGGTATAAGTTAGTTGCTTTTTTTTACTGTTTCTGTTCCTGATGTGGCTAACATGCATTTCTTGATATTTTTGCATGGATGTTTTTTGAAATGTTATTGTTTAAATATCTATTGTTCTGATTACATGTTTTTGAGGTAAAACCCTGAAAAGGTATTTTTCTGAAGCCAAGAATAACGACTATTGCTATAGTCATTCCTATTTTTATCAATTCAGCTAATAATCTCACAAACTTACTTGCGTAAGTTATTCGATACGGTTATCATATACAACACTATTTTCCTATTTTAATTTTTCACAATAGAGTATCTACAGGCTGTAATGTTTTATGTATCAACCACAATTATTTTTTTTAAATTTTATTTTAAATTGAAATATTCAGTGCCCATTGCAAAGAAAAAAAATATATTTGAAATATCTTAGCAGAGAGCTCATCTGCGCATGACCAGTAAACTTTAACATGCACATCGAGGTGGTTAAAGTAGAGTGCACTCGAAGTGTTACACCGACAATTTACGAACGACATTAACATTTACCCAGTTCAAAATTATACCACTTTTCGAACGGCTAGTGTGCACTCTGTATATTGCTTAGGGTAATTTCGAACGGCCTCTAGTAGTACAATTTTACAGTTTTTACATTTTTATACACTCCAAATGCCAATTGTACATTTTTTTTTTGCAGTGTCAAAATTACATAAATCAGAACATATCTATATGCAAATGTTATGAAACGAATTTTTACAATTTTAGGACTGTCAAAGAAAAACTGCCAAAAAAAAGAGTTTATGATCTAATAGACACATCAATATTTGATTTTCTAATTCAAAATGGCGACAGACATCATTATGAAACATTTGATGATACGGTCATTTGGCTAGACAATGGTAAAGGTTTGGGAAATCCTAATGTACATCATATTGATATTTTGGCTCCCCTATATCAATGTTGTATGTAAGTCAAACAAAACAATATTATAAAGGCATATCCCTGTTTGCTTATACAAAATATATACTTCTTTTTAGTTTACGTCGAGAAACTTGGAAAGCATTATTGGGTCTAACGGGTGGGGAACTGCGAAAAAAACTAGAATCCATGCCAGATATTAACAACTTTATTACAGAGGATCATTTAAAAGCCATTGAAGCAAGACTCTTAATTATTTTTGCAACTATTGAATATTGTAAACATTACAAAGAAGCAGATCACTATTTGTTGTAAATTATTTTTTTATTAATACCTAATATATAAATTTATAAATTCAAGCAAGCGTGTTTTCTGAAGTAACATATTTACTATAAATATTAACATAATAGATTAAATAATATTTGATACCATTTTTTGGACATTTCAGTCAGATATACACGTACATTTTTTTTCTAACGTTTCAGTTTATTAAACCATCGGAGAATCTATTAATTACGTGTTTATTTTAAATTTTATTACATATTAGGTCAGTGGTGGCTGGTGAAATATAGGCTGTCATATCTTAGTATTGGAGCATGGGACCCATGCGATACTTTAAGACGTAACTATCGAGATTAAATGAAGTTTTGCAGAAAAAAATTGCGATTGAAATTTGCAAAAAAAAGTTGGAAAAATTGTGAGCCTTCAAGGTTATTTTTTAAATGATTTGTAAAATATTTGCGAAACATTTTTTTCCAGAATCAGGTGGAAAATATAACATTTCAAATTTCATAAAAAAATATTGGTTTTCTATAAAGTTACACCGTTTTGAAATTTTATTTTAGATTCATTTTTCACTGTGCAAATTTCAAAAAAGGTGCAACTTTGTAAAAATTCAATATTTTTTTATCAAATTTGAAATCTGTCGTTATATTTTCCACCTGATTCTGAAAAAAAATGTTTCGCAAATATTTTACAAATGGTTTAAAAAATAACCTTGGAGGCTCACAAGTTTTCCACCTTTTTTTCGCAAATTTCAATCGCAATTTTTTTTCTGCAAAACTTCTTGATAGTTACGCCTTAAAATATCACTTGGGTACCGTACTCCAATACTAAGATATGACATACACCCTAAATTTCACCAGCCGTCACTGTATTAGATGTTAATTAGTTTGCCTGTCTGAACATAACTCTTGCATAAAGACAGACAATTTTAATCATCTCCAGATGATGCAAACTTAATTGATGAAATGCGCGTCGAGTGCAGTAGTTGTTTTGTGGAAGACCATATCAGTACGTGTTAAATTAAATATTATTGATATCGGCATTAAAGTGGATATATTAATCCTAATTTTAAGAGCAGGGCAGCATGGTGAATACATTCGATTTAAATGAAAACAAATTTTTTTTTAATGATGAAAATGCTAAAGTTTGCTCACATGCTGATGGTGTTGAAGAAGCTACCAATGAAGTGATGGATGACATTGTTAAAAAAAATAAAGGTCACTTTATTTAAGAAAATATTTCACTATACATTTTTGTTATTTTTAAATTTGTGTTTCTACCTTCTTATTAGGTGCGTTATTTCTGAGATCTCGGTTAATCTAAGTAGTTTTACAGTTACGGAGGCTACATTAAATGAAATTATGCTTTTATTTATGCACTGTAACCGTAAAACAACTTAGATTAGCTGAGATCTCAGAAAGAACGACATTTGACATTTTTTAAATAAAAATTATTAACATATTGTGTATTTCTGTGTGTTGTTTTGTCACTTATCATATCACTGTTATCAGATTAATAGATTTCCACTCCAGCGCAATTTTTAAATCTGACTTTTTTTTAGTTGTTGACATTTTTTTTTATATATTATTCATTTTTTATCGTCTTGTGTACGTATACATAAGTATGTACATTTATAGTGCCACGCTCGTGACGTCACAATTCTGAGACTGGGAGAAAACAAAGCGATAACTGTTCAGGCGATTGATTTACATTTTTCCATAATATCATTAAATTTATTATTTTTCATGTCTGTGTTTTTGTGGACTTATATTAATATAAATAGAAAATGGGAAACTTAAAATATTTACATCTTTATGAGCATTGTACAATTTAAAAATGGAAATATAACCAATTTATTATAATAAATTACAGTGTAGTAGTAAAACATGTCTGATACTGATAATTGATCTTATTTTTACCTTTGCAACAAGCTTTTCTTGCAAGAAATTACTTACAAAGTATCTACTTCCTTCACCCAACTACAAACATACACACACAAGACTTTTGAATACCATTCTTTCTTAGGCACTACGCTTAAAAACTAAATAATTGACATAATTCCCATGTGTAATATTTGAAAATACATCAATATTTGTAGTGGTCTTTTTTTTTTCAAAATATAAAAGCATCTAAACCATGGAACTTTTTCCACGTACATATGTCCAGTACATCACAAGACAATTCCGTAAAATACAAACTCATCTCTATCTTGAGCACACACAATTAACGAAATAAAACAAAAAGAATTGTTTTTGATGTTGTCACCAATTAGTCCTTAAAACTGCAAAATACACTTAAAACAATACGTTCTGTTTGCAGATCAGAGTTTGTTTTCTTTCAGTCTCAAAATCTGTGCCATCAACGCACGCGATCTATACATACCACAGAATTAGAGAACCATAACGGTTCATTGTCAGTGTCACTGAGTCATATGATTTTTGTTTGGAAACTTTTCACCTTTTTCTGTTCTGTGCTTTTCACTGTGTGACGTCACGAGTTCTCTGGCACAGAACACCTAAATTAATTTTCGGATCCGACTTTCTTTTTATCTACGAGTGTCACTAAGCTCTTTCTGGAATTTAAATTTAAGTTAAGGTTATATTATGACGAATTATGAGTTCATATGACTTTTCGTTTGACTACCTATATGGTTTTAGATTCTGATTGGTCATATTGAAAACCTAAAATTTTCAACCAAAAGGGAATGTGTCTTTATTGTTATAATTTATAATGAAAAGCTATCAACCTTCGACCATAAAACTTTATCTATAGTCGAAACTATCAACAACAGAAGTTGTCACGTTTCAACGGAAATTTACATTACAGTACACAGTACAGCATGAAAAATATCTTAGAAAAAAACAGAGCTTTGGGATCTTGTTCTCTTTTAATTTTCCCTTGTGTCAACACAGCTAGCTGTTAACAATTAAAAATATAAAAAAATAAGGCTGGCGGTTGGTATCATGATAGCTGCAATAGTCACACGTTCGTGCATAAACCCGCGTTTTTATACAGTTTTTTTAGACAATCACTTTTTTGTTTCAGTTGTCAATCGCTATGTTTTTGTGTGTCTTCGGTAAGTCGATTTAACTAATAATAATCTTTTTATTTTTATGATAGCTAGAGTCTTTATTTTTCATACATTTTAGGTGTTAAAAAAAGTTGAGAGTGTGTTTATATTTATTTATAACTATACGTTTGTGGCATTCAAAATATAGTAGATATTTTTCCAAAATACTAAACGGTTTTATTAGATTAGGTATTCGCGAAGTCATACTGAAGATCATATTACTAGTTATTCCAACTAAAATTAAAAATTTAATTGTTTTGGGCGACTAAAAATAATCAATCAATCGTTTGTCAATTTAATTTTTTTTTTTTTGGTAAATTTAAGGCCTTTTCCATTGACTGTTCTTATCTATTTCTGTACCTATCAATTTTATGTTAAAATAAAGGGTGTTTCAATAAGAGATTGCATTTTGAAATGCCCTCCATTTCTGTTATGTGAAGTGTGTAGTCACAGTAAACAATAACCAGTAGACTATCTCAGCTACATTTCATTCATAATCCGCTGAGCTCTGGGACCTCGAATGCAGGCGGTTGCGTCACGGGCATAGTATTTTAGAAAGATACCATGGGTGTAGGAAGTAAATTTATCGTTATTGATTAATTAATAAAATAAATCTTTATTAGTTAGGAAAGAGATCACGGGTTTTTAATGTTTGTGCAGCCAGGTGTATATATTTTATTTTTTAAGAGTTTGCATGGGTAAAATAGAAAATATGTAGATTATTTAGATAACTGAAACAAAATACACAATAGGCAAAAAATTTTATTACTAATAATTGAATAATATATGCTAAACATTTTTTAGGTTATGAAATAAAATAGCTGGGTATAAAAAACAAAAGAGTTGTTGATATTTCCAAATTATTAATTTTGTGTTTTGTTTGCCAGTTTTAAAATTTATATTAATAAATTTAGTGTAAAATATATTCGTATTTTTTTTCTTAGAGTGCCAAACATTATTTAACAATTTCTGTCACCAATGCGTTCAGTGACATAGAAAATTGACTTAAATACAACTATGCCTGCGTTCACTGCCGTCTATGTCGTTGTCATTTTAGTTAAATTTTCAATAATGAAATGGTCTAGGGGCGTTGCATTGTACACACCTTCGATGCTGAACAATCCATGTTGTCAATTCCTGTTTTCTGACAAAATTAGTAACCAAAAACCTTTTGCAAAAACCAAATTTCCAAAGTTTTATTTTAACTCAGATTAATTTAATAGAGAAAATATTTTTAGTTTGTAAAGGAAATGCTATTTCAGATTATAAATTTCGAAGAAATTAATTTCACTCTTCGAGGTACGTTTACTCTTTGCTTTTAGGATGTTGAAGTTATATATAAGTTTAAAAAACATGGAATGGCATAATAAATCTTTACAATGGTAAGCCTCAAAATTAACATTTAACGATAGATGTCTTTACATGTAAAAACGTTGATATTTTAAATTTACGTGTTGTGTGACATTTTAACATCGAACCGTTCAGTGAATTTACAATTTAGCGATGTGATATGGAAATATTCGCTGAACGCGCTTATTAGTTTATATCGATCAAGAGATGCTCCATAGGTATGTTCACCGGTGTTACTATAAGTTGTGATTTTTACTCTAAGTATGACGTCATCAAGCAAGTTCAACTTTTGATATCGCTGGAAATGGCAACTAACGAACAGCTTTCCTAAAAGTAGAACATTTACACAAACACAACATTGAGTCAATTATTTACTTACAGATGTCTTGTATAACCTCTGTTTACTTACCATTTCTTTTAATTTATAATGAAATTTATAACATTTTATAACCTATTAGTTGACAGCACAGCGGTCTACGTATCGTGATTTTACCCAAAGCTACAACATTTACTCCTCGTCTGGAGCAAGAGTAAAAATGTTTGTTCTGAGTAAAATATGATGACGTCCCGATGACGTTGTTGTCCACTAGCGAACAAAAATCAGGTAAAAATGTTTTGTTCAGAGTAAATATTGGCCACCGACGAACAGACCTATTGTCTCTGGTATCGATACACCGTGTCAACATCTGAGGTATCAATACCGACTCGATTATCAATACAAAATTTCGAATATCGACAACAAAAGTATAGATACGTATCGAACATCCCTACATTTTCCCCATTTTGAAAATGGGTTTTCACAATGTGTAAACTTTCTACGAGCGAATAGTTTAATTAAAATGGCAATACTTCGTGATGACAGCTTTCAAATGCAACTTTTGCGACATACAAATGTAGCAAAATAGACATATCGCAAAATACATTTGCGGCCGTCGTAAATTAAGTCTTAATGTACTTTTAGGATGACCATAATATATATTTATCTGTGGAATGGCCCCATAACATACATTTTTCGAGTATATTAGTTTCCTTTTTATATTACTGCTCTAAAAAAAATTAAACATGGACTTTTTTGCTCACCCTATAACTAGAAAACTAATCTCACCTATGCAACCGATTGTTCTAACGCCATCTGTTCTGTGGTTCTAACCTTGCTTTTTTATCTGTCCTAACCCAAGATTTGTCCTAACCTAACATTGTATAACATAACATAACCTGGTGATAAAAATGTGGAGAAATATTCTACTTCCTAAACATGGAAATAATATACACAAAATTTATGTGTTTCAGGTAGGTAGAGAAAAAAAATGACTTCAAAAACTCCTCCTATCAATTTACATCAAATAATAAGTACAATAAACAAAAATCTGCCCCCGGAAAATCATTTAAATCTGATAAAAGTTATAAAACATTATAGTAACTGTGAAGATATAACCAAATTAATAAACCAAAAATTAAATGTTATGGCCAATCGCGAAAATTATAGAGAACTTCTGGAAGGTCCTACTGTCTGTTTGACCTTAACAAATTTTTGGGAATGCAGTTATAATTTGCTTTGGCCTGAAGTTATATCATTTACAGCAATAGGATCTACAATAATTGAATCAGAATATTTTTGCAAAATAACATTATTGTTATGGTTAGATAAAGATAGTTTTTTAAGTTCGTCAGAATTGACATTAGAAAATGAGAGTCCAAATCCATTGCAAAATGTTAAGGGGGCAGAAACTAAGGTAATACAATTAAATCTTGATTTAATTCTCCATTAACTTTTATTATCTCACTTTAGAAATATTAATCGACTTTTAGGTGGGACTAAGATATAGATTTGAAAATAAAATTCCTGAAAATAAGAATGGTACCAGAAGGATAGTAAATAAAATATTTTTAGATAATTTAGTAAGTGATACTCTTAAGCAAAATGAATTTAGAAATTTACCCAGAATAGTCGATTGTGATATTAAAATCAACCAAAATATAAATCGGCTAAAAGTAGATCACCGATTTCTAGAAAGTTCAACAATTTTAAAGAATAACAATATTAATATTACAAATCAGATACGTTTAAAAAGTACGAATATCGATAGAAGTGTAAATTCTGAAGAAGTTTTAACGGAAAAAACAGTGCAGTTTGATGATTTAATAAGGAACACACCCCCAGTTCCGATATTAACAAATAAGGTAAGTGTTTTATGTTTGGTATTTATTTTTAATTTATGCATATTACATGCAGATTTTTTTAATTATTATTATTGGTGAAAGTTATATTTAGTGTTTAAAATACATATTTTATTAACTTCATATCAGAGAATGGGAACGAGGAAAACACCACAATGCCACAATTGTAGGTATAAGATAAGGATAGAAACGGCCAAGAAAGTATGGCCCACACATTTTCCAATTGGCGGAGGCCGTGGCCATTTCTATCCTTATTTTAACTTTCAGTTATCAGCATTGTATTGTCTTCCTCACGCTCATTGTTGGATGTAGAATATCAAAATTGAGTTTTGCCCAATCTATATATTGTGATTGATTGAGACTCGTCAGAAATGTTCACCGTCAACTGTGGTATTCCGCAAAGATTTATTTTAAAATGCATTCTAGTCTTTTTTCTTAATTCTTCAACATTTAATACTGTGCATAGTTTCACTGATGATAATTCTCTCTATGCATACATACATTTTTTTGTTTGATTTTTCTTTTACTTTCTAAGAGTTTTTTTTTTACATATGAATGAAAATACACAATGAGTTGATCATGTAATCTGCAATATAATCATGATTAATGAAATTTTGAATATTTATGTATATAAATCATGTAAGTAGATTGTGCAAAGTTTAAGACAAATAAGTTTGCTGTCTGGTTTTAATAAATTGAATGATAATTTTAGCAGAAATCTGTATTTTTAGATTAAAGATAAAGTTAAAGAAATATATTATGCTGATAATGAAGAATGCAGGCAAATATTGAAGCTCTATCCTGCTCCTAAAAATGTATTACACAATGTATACGATCTATTATCTAGTGAAATGAATAAAAAATTACTTAAATTAACTCCAAATTATAAATCTGTGAAAGATCAGAAGAATTCCAAATGGATATGTATGTATCATTTACATTGGCCTGAGGAAATAAAATTTTTGGCGATGGATACAAAAAAAAGTGTGGCTTCACACAAAGCGGCTTTAGTAGCATTGTCTTGGTTAAAAAATAATGGAAAAATTAATAATGAAGGGATGCCAATCATTTACGAAAAAGATGAAATAAAGAAACTATCAAGGAAAACTTTTCCAGCTCTTTCTCTAGATAAAAAGACTGTAGAATACATGAAAAAAATCATTGAATTGCATCAGACTCAAATTGTACCACATATTATTAAGAGTAAATTGGAAATTGATCCTAATAATAATTCATTGGAATCTGAATCTGGCCTTGTTGAGGAACCAGCTGATATTAACTTAAAAAGCGTAAATAGGCAGAAATATATTGGATTGGAGCAGTATATGGCAAAAGAGAAAATAAAGTTGCCTATAGCGCCATATAAGTAAGCGTTTTAAATTTAAATAAAAAGTAGCTTAACCCTATAATGCATCAGTTAATTTCTACATATTGTGACAATAAACTAAACTTCAGTTGTTTTCAGTTTTTTCATGCATAGACTTTTTTTTATAATTTTTCATCTTAAAATTTTGGAGTTATTGCCAGAAACGTGGCTTCATGCTCATTCAATTATTTTTCAAGTTATTTAATTTTTTTTGATAAAATGATTAATAACATAAAATGTATAAATTTTAAGAAAAAGGATTTCAGAACTATCAAATATTAATTGAGTTATCAAGCGCAACAGATAATATAAAAATGTCTGTGTTTATCTGTTTAAAAGATTATATTTTTTAATTATTTTTTGGAAATTATTTATTTGATTGTAAGGTAATGTTCCAAAAAACCATTTTCACTATAGCTTCAAAGATAATTCAACAGACATGGTGGCACATTTTTGTCCAACACTATAAACTGTTACCGAATTTTAGGGAACAGTTTATAAAGCTGTTAAAAGATAATCGAATAATAATAGTAAAAGGAGAACCTGGTTGTGGAAAAAGTACCAGAATTCCACAATATGTCTTAGAAGCATGGGCAAAGGAAGATGGACTTTTAGGACAGCCAGGTCGCATAGCTGTTACACAACCAAGAAGGATAGCTGCAATTTCATTGGCTGAAAGAGTTTCTTCTGAGAGAGACGAAGTAGTAAGTATAGCCTCATAGTTAATTAAGACTCAAAAGCAGGTATTTGTAATAATTTATTAATAGTTAATTATTATTTTAATATTTTATCTTAAACAAATAATTTTTCAATTATGGAAGTTGCTAACAAATGTAGGAAATAGGTAAAGTTGTTAATTTGGAAAATGTATGATTATTGAATTTGATTAACAATCTTAACACTTTTGCTGCCGTGTTACGTGATTTTAAACACAGGTGTACTTGATTAAAGGATTTTGCTCTTGAGTTATTAAGTGGATTATGGATTGTTATCGTTATATTTTCTGCGTTGATTTATACATACTACTTAGTCAAACGGAGAGAAGTTTTGTCTACTATATAATTTTTTTTAGGTTGGCAATATTGTAGGTTATCAAGTCCGGTTGAAATCAAATTTTCGACCCCAATCAGGCAGAATTCTTTACTGTACCACAGGTATACTTCTAAGGCATCTGCAGTCTGATTCTAACCTTTCAAATTTCACCTATGTTATTCTCGATGAGGCACATGAACGTGATGTAAATACAGATTTACTCATGAATCTGTTACGAAATGCCATTAAAACTAACCCGAATTTAAAGTTGATAGTTATGAGCGCTACAATCGATACCGATGTGTTTAGTGAGTATTTTGAAGGAGCACCTGTAATAGAAATTCCCGGATTTACTTACCCAGTTACACAGGTAAGCTAAACAGGTTTAAATTTGTCAGAGATGCCAAATTTTCAGAAAAATATTTATGGGGAAGTTTTTCTGGAACATATCACTGAAATTCATTCATTTGGAATTTGATAGTCACAAATTAAGTTAAAGCAAAACCTAAGGTTATGCTTGCATAACCTCAGGTTTTGTAAATTATTTTTCTCTATCTTTATCATCACTGGAAATTGGGAGATGGGGATAAATTCTAGATATGACTTTTACATAAATATAATGTGTAAACAAAATGAAATGATAAAATATTCTTATATTTATACTATGCAATAAATGAAGCTCCTGATTTTCAAAGTGCAATTTCTGACAAAACGTTTATTGAGATATAGATGGCATTTAACTCGTTTTAGGAACTTTTTTAAAAACCGTATATTTTAGCAAAATGCAATTTCTATAGTCTAAATACGTGATAAATATAGGGACATATTTTTTTTATAGAAAATTATGCAATTACTCCTAAAAAAAGCATTTTGCAGAAATTGTGTTTTGAAAATTAGCTCGTCAAATCTGTTTTCTTTATAAAAATGGGAACAAAAAATTTAAAGGTTCTTATCAAGTAAATGGACGGCTTGCAGCTATAAAAAACAATTACTTACTGACCGTCATCTTTATGGGGAAATGCTCGCCATTGTCGAGTGTCCAATAATAATGCAAATGCATAGATTGATAAGCTCATCACATCATTTGACAATCACGTTTGTGCCCACTGCCCCATGTTGAAAGTGAATATACTTTAAATACGTAGTATTTATAAAATGTCTATGTGAATAACACGTAGATATGTAAACAGTGTGAAATTAAAGACGGCAGAGGCTAATTTTTTTTTAAATGTCTTGTTCAATTCCTTCAGAGGATATAATGAACTTGTGGATTAGTGATTTCCCGGAGTTGCAATTTAACGGCACAGAATTATATTGCACAAGCTGTAAAAAAGTGGTTTCGTGCAACGTCGAAGCAAACATTTAGAGACACATTTTCTTAGATAGTCATAAAAAGTCTGTATTACTGATAGTGACAGGCAAACAATTTTTAACTTAGATTTAGTGGAAATGATAGTTGGGTGTAATATATCGTGGACGAAACTAGGTAATCTATTATTTAGACAAATTTTTGCAAAAGGGTATTAGTGGGTAGTATAGCAATTTTCAAATGCCATCGGAAACGACACTCAGAAAAAATATGTATCACAAAGATGTTACAGTATTAGGCAAAAAATTTATTCTGAACTGCAAAAAAAAACCTCTGGATTAGTATAGATGAAACCACCAATGCTTGCGGTTGAAAGGCAAATATTTTAGTGGGTGCATTAATTAACAATAAATATAAATAAATATAAATGTTTACGTATAAGTAGAATTTTATAGATGCACCTAAGCCATAAAGACTTGTATGTGCAATCTTGCGTTCTAAAATAAATTAGTAATATACTTTTACTCTTGTGATCGCTAGTTAAAAATACAGGTGTGTGTTGGTGTAAAATAAAACAACACCCGTGGACCAACAGTTTTGCACTGCAGGGGAGAGTTATCCCAGTTCCCCCTCTAGGGAAGGGAGTGAGAGAGCGGGCTCTAACTGACCTTTAGCCAGTGACTGCTCAGTAAACACAGTGTGAGGTAAGTCTGTAAAAGGTACTACTGCAACTGACAACCAGAAAACTGGAAAACCAATGGAGATTGAGATCAATCCTACTCCATCAGATAACCCAATACCGTCGGACCAGGAGCGGGAGCTGTTAAAGTCCCCATCTCCAAGTGCTGGGAACATCTTACATCAGATGTTTACACGCAAATCTACAAAAAGCCAGGGCTGCCACATATGTCCTCGGCAGAAAATTTAAGGAAGAGCAAATTGACATTGCTTCCCTCCAAGAACCCTGGACAAGTAACACAGACCGGGTAAGTGGCCTAAAGAATACTCCTGGCAAGGTAATAGAAGTCAGCTCATATGAAAGATCCAGAGCCTCTATCTTGATCAGAAACAACATTAACTATTTTGTATTTATAGTACAGTCGCTATGTACATTTGAAATTGCATTAATTCAATATCATAATTTTCTTTTTCTAATCATTGGGGGCGGTTATTGGTACTTTAAATCCAGATTTTCATGACTCCATCCCTGTAGCGTCAGCCGCCATCTTGAATTTAAGGGTGAATTTGTTTTTATTAAATACCTCGCCTATTTTTAACTTTTCACTGAAAACGGTTATAACCAAACTTGTTAGCATTTTTGGTCTATGATTGATATTTTTCGATTTAAACTGGATAAAAGGCGGTGAAATTAAATTATTGCATTATCTCGTTTATTTTTAACTGTTTTGGACAAAATGAGAAAAGAAGTTCGACACCTCTTCCATCAAGCTAAAGCTTCTGGCAACTGGGACCAGTGTAGATCTGCTCTAAGGGATTATAACAAAGAAATAAGGAAAGCAAAAAGGGATCTTGAAGGAAATTCGGTAAGAATATAACACCAAGAGTATAACCTACCACACAGCACTAGAATCCACAAGATTCTTTCTAGAGAGCCGACGTGGGAATTCGGCTCGTTAAGGCGACCGGACGGCTCATATATGGACTCTGGGAAGGAAACCTTAGAGCTTCTAGCACAGAACAACTTCCCAAGGTGCTTGATTCTGAATGACCAGCAGCTGTTACCGTGGGCAGGACAATCAAAACGATGTATGAATAGCTGGCAGCAAAAAAGGTGTTCACACCACCAGCAATTGAATGGGCCATCAATATCTTCCAACCATTTAAATCGCCAGGAGAGGATAGAGTTTTTCCAGTTCGACTACAAAACGGACTGGAAATATTGCTCCCGTCCTCAATAAATTAATCAGAGCTAATCTGGTATGGAACTATATCCCATCCAGTTGGTAGGCGGCTAAGGTAGTGTATATACTAAAACTGGATAGGAAAGAACCAAACCCTAAATCACTTAGACCAATTAGCCTGTTGAAAGGCCTGGAGAAGGTGCTGGACATATATCATTTAGTCAACTATAGGCGACTGGATTCGTGCTATGCTATCAAACAGAATCATAACAACGTCTCTACGAGGAGAAACAGTTAGCTTTAGAGCCACAAAAGGATGCCAACAAGGTGGGGTCCTTTCCCCCTCTTTTGTGGTCACTTCTTGTGGATGACTTACTAGCTATTCTCACACTGTGGGAGGTTGAAGTTCTAGCATATGCAGATGATCTAACCATACTAGTCGGAGAAAACTCTGAAAGAGTAATATTTAATACCCTTCAAGAGACACTGGATGCAGTGGGTAACTGTAACTGTAACAGGGAACAGATGCCTGTGAACCCTCAAAAAACAGTAATAGTACCATTCATCCGGAAAAGGAAGCTGGAGGACTTAAGACTGCCCTCCTTAATGGGTGAAACTATTCTATTTGTGGAGGAGGTGAAATATCTAGACCAATGATAATATACGGATCGATCGTTTGGTGACCGAAAGGATCACAACAGACGGCTAAAACCAAACTCTCTGGATTGCAGAGATTAGCATGCTGGACCGTAACGGAGGCAATTTGCACCACACCGTCGTCAGCTTCAATGGAAATCCTCCTGGACTTACTACCTCTTCATATATATATTTGCCAGGTGGGCAACGTATAAACTGCAACAAGCAGCCATTAATATGCCGTTGAACTGTGAGTGCGAAGGCTGGAATATATGCATCTTACATGCAGATCAATAAAAATTTTCTCAGGTAGCCAAGCAGCTATAAAAGTTCTTGACTCTTAACGGTTTAACTCCAAAACGGTATGGAACTGTCAGAAGGTTCTAAATCATTTAAGCAAAAACAACAAAGTGGCTCTGGTCTGTATACCTGGCCACTCTGGTATGGAATATGAAATAGCGGACTGATTGGCCAGAGAAGGAGCAGGATCACGAATCATCGGACAGAACCGATACTTGGCATATCTTCAAGTACTGCTAAGATAGCTATCTCAACCTGGGCTGAAAGGAAAACTCTCCAGTATTGGCAAGAGTTACCAGGATTGGTTCATTCAAAGGCGTTTATAATATACCCTTTGAAAGCAAGAACTAAGACACTTTTAGACTTAAAAACTTAACAGGCCTTATACCGGGCACTACCGACTAAACTATCATCTGCATAAAATCGGCCTAGTGGAAAACGCCGAATGCCGTCTATGCCTGGAGAACGATGAGAAGGCAGACCACATCTTATGCATCTGTCCCGCTGTGGAGAGAATCCGATTCTCAATTTGGCAAGGGGCAACTGCTGCTAGAGGATCTGGACACTCTCACCCAATGAAGTTATCAGTTTCATTAAGAGACTGAACTTACTGGGTGAAATATAATTAGGAGTGAGCCACAATAGGCCTGCTGATGACCGCAGTGGAGGGTCCACAAGGATCCACTCACAGAAACCTAACACCTAACCTAACACACCTAGTGTTACAATCAAAAAAGTCATTTGTTTTGGATGCAAAATGTTTAAAAATATCTTTTGGTTAATACCTATTTACTAGGTATTATAAACTTCATAATGTGATTTTCATGACCACATAAACTCTATTTACTTAAACTTTGCAGTGGTGGGTTGGACTTAGTGAGCCCGATTTAAAATGGGTAAAGTGGCGAGTGTATTGTAGATTGCTTGTATTTTAAGTTGCTTATTTGCAGGCAAAACACAATTCATTTAATATCAAAACAATCAACAAACGTCCCACTATGACTGATGCTTATGAAATAAAATAAACAATGAAAATGAACCGCTATAGGAACTTTGCACTTGTGTGCATCTGCTTGCTGTCTGTTAACACTGCAAAGTTTAAGTGAATAGAGTTTAGTAATTACATACAATTCCATTTTGCAAGGTCATTTCTGATACGATTTTGATTTTGAAAAAATTATTGTAAAGGTAATTCAAATCTCTATCGGATAAGATTATAAAAGATATAGGGTACTATTAAATATAAAAAAAAAGTTACTAGTACTTCCAGTTAAACGGGTAGTGTATTTTTTGGATCTGGTTACGTCAAAAAATGTATATTTATGCCAAATATCCAGTATCCTAATTTAAAATTTTTATCTTGAAAAAAAAAAAAAAGTGGTGGGGTACCTGGTTGGGCACCCTGTATGCATGAACATATTTACGAGGTGACACATTACCTAGCGTCCACTAATTGATGTCATTTATCGCCACCTCCCATCTCTAGTTATCACTAATTATTTCAACGTTATTTCACTAACACATACATTTATTTTCCCATTTTTATAGCATTTTTTGGATTCCTTTAAAATTAATGTTAATAAAACGCTTGATATGTGTAATAGTCAAGTACCTACAGTTATCCATGATGATGTCGTGACACTTATTGAATATATCCATGACCATAAAAAGGAAGGAGCAATTCTTTGTTTTCTACCAGGCTGGGAAGATATAAGAAAGATTCAAAGGATGATTCCTATAAATGGAGATATCGCAGTATATTGTTTGCATTCCAGGTAGGTAAAAATAAAAAGTAAATATAGTAGAATGTCCAAATTAACACAGAATTAACAGCATTTTTCATTTAAAAAGAATAAGAATTCTTTTCAACTAAAAAAATCACGATTTTGTTTTTTTACAAATAGTTTCTTATTTATAGAAAATAAAAAGCTATAAACAGGTAAGTAAATAACTAAAATTTTAATAAACTAAGAACCATTTACAGAAAACAACGCAATAGTATATATTTGGGAGAGGATAAGAAAAATCACATTTTAACGTAAAATTTTAAACTTTATTAAAAAAACAGGTAATCTATTTAACCAAATTAAAGAAACATATTGTAAAAAACTTCTTATTATCGGATTAAACAGGAAAAGAACATTTGTGCTAAATTAATTATATTATTATAATATTATAATGGTATCCAAAAAACAAATTTTTCTCGGACCGTGTAAAATGTCTGAATATCTCACGAAGTAGTATAAAAAATGGCCTTTTATAGTACTCCATGATGATTCAGGTACGGCAAAATTAAACATGATGGAGTGAAATTTAATAATGAGACTGACATACTTAATGTAATTAAAAAGGAATTATAGAAATGAGGCTTTATTTAGTACAAAAATTTCATGCTGTGATTTTTTGTTGGCTGTTTCTTTTTTTTGCCTTTTTCTCACACAACTGGTACCAAATGATGGCAAATTTGTTGATCTTGATTGACTTTATTTTCGTCTCTATAAATCCATCTTCTGCAATGCTCAATTTCCGTCACTGTCACTTCAGAGCTCTGAAGTTTGCTTTTTTTTCTTTTTTTTTTTCCTTAATGTGAGCATTTCCTAATGTCTTCTTGTTCAATGTTTGGCATTTTATACCTATAAAAAAAAATTGCTGTTAAAAATTTTACTCATTCAGCCGGCCATTTATATTTATCACTAGAGCTGTCCGAGGTCACCTGGCCGACAGAGCCGTCATATGACTCATATGTTTACATCATATCATAATACTTGAATAAGTACAGTAAATGGAAATAAATTTTAACAATAATGCATACATTTTATAAAAATTTGTATAAAACTCACCCTTTTAAGCAGATTTATGAAGTAGTTTGGTTGTCGTCATCACAAAGTGGGGAAGATCTATAGTATAATAGCATCAGGTATGTTTCTACAGCTGTCTCCGTCAGCGATGTTTGCTTTGGTGAAAAAATATGTTTTGCATTTTGAAAATGACCATTCGACATCTACGGATGTAATACAGGCATAAGTAAAACAATCTGTGAACTCACTTAACGAAGTTGTAGATGCACCATCACAAATTTGTCTTAATTTGCTAAAATCAGGATCTTTCTGTAATACACTCTCGAATTTTTCACTAACGCGATTATTTTTTGCGTCATTTATAGCCTGTAGCTGTGTATTTACGTCGTCCACTATTTGCAGCGATTCCACTAACGACAACGAACTATTTTGCAATTTTTCTATTGCGTCGTGTAGTCCTCTATAATTGTTATTAATAGTTTTTAAATCTGTTTCAAGGGAAACGTCTTGAAAGCTTGTCTGGTTTTCCCTAATAGCTGCAGCCTCGTTAGGGTTGAACTGTAGTATCACAGCTTTTATTTGTTGAAAATATTCAGCATAATAAAAAGCCGCTTTCAAACACGTTCTCCAACGTGTAAGAATCGGCGCTGGTGGTTCAGTGATACCAGGACACTGTCTGTGAAATGCTCGAAGCCGTTTAGTAGATTTGAGAAAAACTTTTTTTGTATTTGCTATTAATGCATCTACCTCTGGAAAACATTTTCGAATCGTTTCTGCCACAAGATGTAACGCATGCACTTTACACGTAACATGTAAAAACCTACAATTGTCTCTTTGAAAAGAACGGCCTACCATGCGCATTGTCGCAGCACCATCAGTCACAAACATCAATACTTGACTTGTTGAAAGTTAAAATTTTTCGAATGTCTCCAACACCCCGTAATTATTTCGCCAGTACACCCAGTTAGTCTTTTACTAGCTAGTAAAAGTGGAAATGTTAGTTTAAGAGGGCCCAGTACACGTACTATAATATTTAAAATAGAATTTTTTTTACAATCTGTCGTCTCGTCAATACATAACCAGAGCCGTGTATTTTTTAATCCACATTTAATCCTATTTACAATGTCTTCAGGAACAGCTGGAATATATCTACGTAACGATGTACGACTTGGTAAGTTCACCTGGGGATTGTATTTATTCCAAAACTTCCGAAATGGTTGTTTATCCAGTATGTGTAGCGGAATATTACAGGCTATTAACATTAACAATAAATCAAACATAAACTGAGTTGTCAAAGGCATGCCATTTTTTTTATTTTGATGTTGCACGGTGTTGATGACGACGACAATCTGTTTTGTGCCAGCACATTAAGTCTTGATTACAAACTTTACAAATTATTTTACATCCGTCATAGAATAAATCCGGAAATTCACCGATAAATTTATTCACTGTGTCCGCGTACGGTCGTTTTTTACCCTTTGGCGCGTTTGACATTATGTATAATTTATAGGTACAACCTCACGCATTAACCTTTCAAATAAGACTGCAGCGTAAATCACTTCTAAATCGGCACGTGTGACGCCATCGCAAGACCGTGGCTGTACTCCAGCCACATCGGACAGCTCTATTTATCACTTTACATATGAACCGTCCAAAAGAAAAACATTAAATATAGTAATACAAACTTACCTTTTATGACGTGCTTCTTCTCTTTTAGTCAACTTCTTTTGTTTTTTCCGTGACCCTTTACTCCCTTCATCAACAGAAAAATAACTATTATCCATTTCAATAAGTAAACCACAAAAAATAATCTCTCACAAACGAATTACTACTGGCACAAATCTCTTGTTGATATTCAACAAGTGAGAGGTTTTTGAATTCACCGTTCTGTCAAATATGAGGAAAATCTTTTCTAAGGTTTCTTTCACCCAAAAAGAAACTATTCTCTTCACCAGTTAGACCAGTCGAATTAAGGGTTTTTCAAAACGATAATTTCCAACCATTCCCGACCAATACCATTCGATTCAGTATGTTTTTTGAATTCTCATGGTCAATTTTGCCGTACGTTATATGAGCAAGAATTTAATTTATAAACAATTAAAGTTGTGAAAATGATGAAAATCGATGTTTCTGAATATTCAACTTCAAACGCTGCGAAAACTGCAACAGATAGAGAAAAATTGCTCAGAACATTTTTTATAGAGCGTTAAATTCCCTTCAAAAAAGTCCGCGACGGCATATCTCCACGATGAATAGTTAAGGCATTACAATGAGTTAAATATTTATTATTTTTCTGCTGTATATCAGTCAGCTGTACAAGTAATGCGCATGCGCGATCAACAGACTCGTACGCCGCGTAATGGCCGCCTGCGCAGAACATTTTAAAGTAGACTTGCTGTAAATCTTTCATAATTTTCTTATTTTTACAACGTTAGCAAATGTATTTATCACTTCTTTGGTCTAGATATAATTATTATATACTTTTATGCATACTCAAAGACCTGGAAAATTATTATTAAGTTATAATACCAAGTACTATAGTGCCCTGTGCCCGAGGGTATCTACATATACGCTCCTAGCATTCTTGAAAAGCAGGTGTTCCAAACTAGACTACCTTCCCCCTCTGGGTACAACGGGCCCATTGTACAAATATACATGGACACATTTTAAAGTTAACTATACGCAGTAACTCATTGTAACGCCTTAACTATTCATCGTAGAGAGATATGCCGTCGTGGACTTTTTTTGAAGGGAATTTAACGCTCTATAAAAAATGTTCTGAGCAATTTTTTCTCTATCTGTTGCCGTTTTCGCAGCGTTTGAAGTTGAATATTTAGAAACATCGATTTTCATCATTTTCACAACTTTAATTGTTTATAAATTAAATTCTTGCTCATATAACTTACGGCAAAATTGACCATGAGAATTCAAAAAAAAAACTGAATTGAATGGTATTGGTCGGGAATGGTTGGAAATTATCGTAAAAATGGGCCTGATTTTTGCTTAATTTGACTGGTCTAAGTGTATCATACTTCAACTTTTGTAACATAGATGGCAGAAAACTATAATTTATTATATTTTATAAAATGCATTCAAACTGTAGGTTTTGTTTCGTTTTGCTTGAAGAGCTTGATTTTATGTATCTCAAATACCAAGTATTTGTTAAGTTTTGCTTGGTTACGAAGCAAAGAAACTAAACAAATCCATAACTGGATCTGTTGAGTTTTGCTTGAAATCTGGGATTTGTGAACCCTGTTAATCAAGAATTTGTTAATTTTTGCCTGAAATGGATGTATAGTGCTGTAGATTTCATTAACTTTTACGAGAATCAATATTTAACTAATTTCTGACCAAAAAGGATTTGTTGACTTCTGCATGATTGCTCTTCAAATGTCTAAAACTGGTATGTAATTGTTTTATAATAATTATGTGGCAATAACAAAGAAATTCTGCATATACATAATAGAGTATCAGTCACTATAAGATATATCACAGTTGCTCTATAATTAATACATTCCTACCACAGATTTTCAACTTACAAAGAACATGTTTTGTAACGAGCATTTTCTGTATTCGGTACATCAATAACGAATGCCCCAGTATGCAATGCGGTTACAAGATATTTACAAAAAGGTTTTGGTATTATAAATACATAATGGTGATAGGTCATATATTACTGTTATTGTTATATAATGGTGACATCATGTAATTTTGTAATAAATGTATAAATACTAGTGATGCAACTATATAAAGAGGATAAAGCAGGTGTTTTATAACAATGCTCTAAAATATCTGAGTCTGTGATGTAACTGATCTAAGCTGGGTGCCAGGAATTAGTCCAAGAAAACAACATAAAATCAGCATATTAATTTTTATTTGAATGTTTTACCAGCACATGTTTAAAGAGTTTTAAATTATAACGTTCTTTTCAATACACTTGTTTATTAGTTATTGTTTTCTGATCATACTAAAATTGCAGACTTCAAGACTCTGAGCAGTGGAAAATTTTTTCAAGACCTCCACCAGGGGTTAGAAAAGTTATTCTAGCCACTAATATAGCAGAAACTTCTGTAACTATTGATGATGTTGTTTATGTTATCGATACTGGCATACATAAAGATAATAGATTTGATGTTGAAAAAGGTAAAAAAATTCTATCAGATTACTAAACTGTACAAATCATTCATTGATACAAAATTTTAGGGATAAGTTGTGTTGACAATCATTGGATATCTAAAGCTAGTGCAAGGCAAAGGAAGGGCAGGGCAGGCCGTGTTCAACCAGGTGAATGCTTTTGCCTTTATCCACGTTCGAAATATGAGTCATTTTCAGAATATTCTCTGCCAGAAATCTTACGAACTTCACTCACCAAAATCGTTTTGGATTCGAAGGTCTTCAGTAACAATATGAACGCTATTGAATTTATGCATAAACTTCTTACATCACCAGATGACAACGCTACATTAAGAGCTGTTCAAGAGTTGAAGGATTTGGAGTTATTAGATGCTGAGGAAAATTTAACAACTTTAGGCAAAACTGTGGCCAACTTCCAGTTGGAACCAAAATTGTCAAAGGCTATGGTAAATGCTGTAATATTCAAATGTGTAACACCCATAGTCGACATTGTTACACTTTTTTCTGCTGAAACAGAAATTTTTGTCTCTGGGTTGTTGGATAAAGAAGATGTTAAAAATGTAAAAATGCAATTTTGCAAAGATAGCGACCATTTGGCCATGATGAGGATTTTTGAAAAATGGTTGGAATTTACAGAGGAAGGAGATACCTACAGGTTGAAAAGTTTCTGTAATAATGTTAACTTGGTGCCACATAAAATGGCTACTCTTGAAAGTAAGCTAAAAAGATAAAAGTCAGGTATTTTTTTTATTATACAAAATTATTTGTGACTGTGGTCAAGTGGTAAGGACACTTGTCTCCACCGTGGAGTCCTGTGTTTGTTCCCGGTCGAAGAGCTAGGATTTTTTCTAAAATAGAAATTAATTCTAGTATACTCGGACCTTGGGTGTGTGTCCATTGTCTCTAAATGTGTAGCCCTCTCCTATACAAAGTACCTTTAGATACCTTCAGGGATACAGGGGGTTGTATTACTTGTGGTGGTGTTTAATTTAAAAATTTAAAAAATTCGCACAGACAGAATATTGTATATTATATAAGAGACAGCAGTGATTTAATAATAGTAATTTATGTTTTAATCTACATATAATAATTGACAAAGGCAGGGTCAGGCGTTTAAGTCTCCGATTCAAACGAAATTTCGTGAGGTTGCTGTTCTTAATACATATAACTATTTGCCCAGTTAATAGGGTGCATTTTCGAAAAATAAATCTCTGAAAAGTCAGTATTCAATTTACAAGGCGTTGGAATAAACAACTTGTATCGTGCCACAGGTGGCCCAGCGGCTAGACTCACGAACATTAGATAGCTGCATTGATTCCTGGCAGTTTTTTTTTTTTCTACTTAATTTCTTTTAATAGGTTAGGTTAGGTTAGGTTTGTTGTGAGTGGGTCACAGTAGACCCTCCACTGCGGCCATCAGCAGGCCTATTGTGGCTCACGCCTAATTATATTTCACCCAATAAGTTCAGTCTCTTAATGAAACTGATAACTTTATTGGGTGAGAATGTGTCCAGATCCTCTGGCAGCAGTTGCCCTTTGCCAAATATTGAGAATCGGATCCTCTCCACAGCGGGACACGTGCATAAGATGTGGTCTGCCTTTTAATACTTCATGCGTCTAGAATTACCAGCATAGTTAGAAATAAATGAAAATTACTTGTAAACGACATGGAAGAACGACATTTATTATTATTTTATATTTTTCAATATATTGAATACATTAATTTTTGCATATCGTCTGTGAAATACTAATACCTCGTAACCCTAAAAACTAGTTTTTACAGGAAATGTTAAAAACGCTTAAAATTGTCAATAATTGAAGCTGATTTCTATTTATATATTATATTTATATTTTATATTATCGACCTTAATAAATTATTATGGGTTACAAGTTATAGTTACTTCAATAGAACGTGGCTTACGCGATACGGAAACACAAAAACCTCAATTTGAGATTTTTGTGGGTTACGAGATATTAGTATTTCACAGACGATATATCTATTTTTAAATTAGTTGGAGTGAGGTGGGCAGAGAGGAGACGGCCAAGTTACAGTTAGTCGACGTTTAGTGTATTTTGACAACCTCAGGACTATCTAAATTAGCATATCCTTGTGAAAAATTTAAACATAAATATGAACAATAAGTAAATATAATCCAGAATAGTATGAACAAACACCATTGACTAGTCAGTGTAGAATTTAAGTCGTGGTTACAAGTTAGTCTATTTCCTTGATTATTGAGACAACTGGCAGATAAGTTGTGTTATTATCATAGTCGTGTATTACAAATTAGTTAAGTACTATTTGACGAGAAAAAATATTTCGCATTTAAAAGAGAAAAACAACTCAATTTATAAATTATTATTAAAAATTACCTAACTTATTCGATTTCTGCTGATTTTTTTTTTAAATATTTTAATGTCGAAGTTTTAAAGCAGATACAAATTAAATTTTCTCTTCGTACTAAGAAAAAAAAAATACGTGAATGAATTTATAGTTGTATTCATAATTAAATAAATAATCACCAAACATGCTTTCAAACAATACTCAAAACTGGCAGCACTGTGGTACCATCTTCGCTTTCACTGGCTGCTTGTGTTTGACACCAAACCTAGTTGGATGACGTCATAAGACTAAAATTCAAAACTGTTATTTTTTTTAACCCTTTTCCGGGGTTCATTTTTTAAAAATGCTTGAGTGATAGATAATTTATTCATCACTCAAGTTTACACAGAGAAACAGTAATAATACACAATGACATAGTATACAAACAACTACATTAAGTATATAAATATTTATCTAGGTAAAATATAGTAATACACAATGACATTGTGAACAAGCAAGATATCAACTACATTTATGTATATAAATATTCATCTATGGAATAAATTGTGCTATCAATTAAATATGTATATAATTTATTTTTAAAACATTTAAAGTTATCGAAGTTTCCGAATAAATATATATAATATATTAAATATATTAAAACAAATAATTCCTTGATATATATATGTGAATTTTGACCTCCCTTAATCTTGAAAATGGCTGATATATATTTTCACTCTTACGTGTGTTATAATTGTGCACTGAATTGTTTTTTAGGAGACTATCTTTTTTTATATTTAATGTTATCAAATATAAAGGCAAGGAACTGTTATAATAGACAGGTTTATAAATATTTGTTTACATGATTCTAGTGGCTTATTTTCTGTCATACATCTTAGGATTTTTTTTCTGTTGAATGGAAATTTTATTTATATAAGTTGAGATGTCCCAGAAGATTAAACCATAACTTATTCTGGATTGAATTAGACCAAAATAGGCTAGTTTTAAAATATCAAAAGATACAGTGTTGCATAACTACCTAATAAATAATAAACCATATAGTGCTTAGTTTCGATGAAAAAACCTCAATGTGTTTTTTGATCTATGGGGATACCCAAGAATTTAATGAAACTAGTGTGTTCTATCGATTTTTTGTTTAATTTAATGAGGGGACTAGAAGTTTGAGTGACATTTTTAGGTCAAATGACATGAAAAAAGTTTTACTTGTGTTCACTAGAAGTCCACTATTACTACACCATTGATAGAATTCATTAGCAGAAATATTAGTTCTAAATATTGCATTTAAAAGATCGTATTCAGCTACCAAAATATTGGCATCGTCTGCATACATAATTATTTTGTTTGAGGATGTAAAAGAGTAATAATAATTTATAAAAAACTAAGAAAAATAAAGGACCCAGAATTGAGCCCTGTGGTATACCCATTAGAATGTTTTTTGATTCTGATTTATATGTCTCTCTGACCACAGTATGAGTTCTGCCACGTAGATATGACGCAGCCCATTCATTAGCTTTCCCTCGAACTCCGATATGATTTAGCTTTTCCAGAAGCAGACCATGGTCAACAGTATCAAATGCTCTGCTTAAGTCAAAATACAATGCTATTGGATATTTTTTATCATTTAGACATTCGTATATACTAATGCATAATTCAGCTATTGCTGTGGATGTGGATTTATTTTTTCTAAACCCATATTGAGAGCGATAATAGATTATGGTTTCCTAAAAAATTATTTAATCATGGTATAGCTAATATCAAATATTTTTGCAAGTTGACTTTGTAGGCACACATTTCTATCAGTGGCGGCTGGTGGATTTACATGATGAAGAACTTAAATTTCAAAGTGTCATAACTTTACAAAAAAATCAAAATTTTCGAAAACAAAAAAAAACGGGGTAATAATTTTTCCTTCTGATTACGAAAAAAATAGTTTGCAAAGATTTTGCTAATGGTCTAGAAGGAATCTGGGCAGGCTGCGCATTTTTGTAACTTTTTTCTCAATTTTTTTCAATTTTTTTTCTGCAATACTTCTTCAATCAGTACTGATAGTCGTGCCTTACAATATTGCCTGAGTTCCATGCTCCAATAATGAGATATTGTATAATGTAAATCCACCAGCCGCCACTGGTTTCTAGAATTGCAGACCTCATGTCTGGATCCTTTATTTTTGAATATTGGTACTGATTTAGATGCTTTTAAGAAACTTGGGTAAACATTCATTAATTAAATATGACAATGGAACACATTATATTACCAACAGTTTTTAAGCTTGACCGCAGATTTCGTCAATACCGTCAGCTGATTTTGAGGTGGTTTTATTTAGTAAGTCAGCAATTTCACAAGGTGTGGTAGGATATAAATAAAACGTTTGAGGTGAGAAAGTAGATAAATTTAAACTATCTCTTTTAGGTTTCAGACATGGTAAATCCATAAAGAAATCATTAAAATGATTACATATTGTATTCATATCTGATACATGTTCTTTATTAATATTTAATTCCTTAGGAATATATCTATTTGAATTGCCCTTCATTTTATTAATGATTTTCAAGCTCTCTTTCATTAAGTTTGTTGAATTTTTTATTCTTTCATTGTTGTAACTAATTTTTGTTTGCTTTATTTTCTCTTTATAAAATACTTTAAGTTGTTTATATTTTTTATGTATTCTTCATTATGGTTTCTTTTTCAAAATCGCCATATCACATAAAATATTATGTAAATTTTTTAATTTGTTTGTGAACCAAATTTTTTTATTTCTGTTTATTTTAACTTTTTTTAACTGGAAAAGCATTATTGAAATGAAATTTAAAAGTTGCATAAAAGGCCTCAAATTTATCCTCTACATTACTAGCTGATACATGTCTTGCCATTTTTCATTTTTTATTATGTTAGATGTAGTTAAGTTACTTTCAGAGAAATTGCGTCAAAATGTCACCTCTTTTTTATATTTGATATCAGCTAGTAAATTAAAGTTGCACCAAGCTGAAATGTATGGTTCTGATATATGTGTATCTTTGACTAGAATTGAGTTAGGTGTGAAATGTGAAAATATTGCATCTATACAGGTTGAACTAATATTTGTGATACGTGTAGGTTCGTTTATGTAGTTTATCATATTAAATTCCTTAATAGTAGAGTAAAAAACCGATTCTATCGTTCAATCCGTTCGCAATTCATTGTTAAAATTTGTCGACCACTACAAATTGTTACATATCCCATAAGATAGTAATTCTACTAGGTTGTACAAAAATCGTATGGTGCAGGGGGGTTGTAGGGGGTGTTTTCAAAAAAATATATAAAAAACAAATTTGTTTAAAATTAAAATATTGTTACGTGTTTGCTATCCACACAAACACGTCTTCTCGTAGATTCGTTGATTGAAAGTCCAGGTAACACTTACTCACTACTTTATTTACTAATTAACAATTAGCGACAATAGATTAATTACTGTCTTAGCTATAATCACACTTGAACACTTATAAGTCTCTTTCTTATTTCTTCTGTACTCGTTCACGTTCAACTTAAGATTAACTCTCGGCCCACCGTCCGTCTTATTTATACATCCACTCATACGGTCTAGAGCATTCCAAAATATTCCCGGCCGTTCTCGTATAATTCCAGTATCATCTAACCAGTCTACACAGTCCAGTGGCGTAACACTGCCCCCTCCTTAAGCCTGAACGTCCCTATCAGGGAATTCGTTGTTCCCTGCATACTTGGCTAGTCTCTCTATATGCACCACCTTCATCTTGGATTTTTTTTGCTAAATATCTCCCTTATAAAACAAGGAATTTGAAAAATAAAAAAATCAGTATTTTCCTCATGAAATGATGCACAACTTTTATTCTAAACATATTTTCGAGAAATGCAGCCGTTACGAAGATAGGGTTAGTTAAACGGAAAAATGATGAGTTAGCAAATTAGATGTTTCGAGAAAATCGCCTTGAATGATTTCTTTCTCCATATGATGTAATGTAAAATATAATTTTCAATAATTATTTTATTGCATTTATAATGACAATTTTTGTTCCACACTAATGTAACCGGTACATAATTTTATGTAGATTCTTATTATATAAATAACTCAAAACCACCCTTTTTTCCATAATAACCCCTTACAGCCCCCCTGCACCATACAATTTTTGTACAACCAGGTGGAATTATTTTCACAAAGCGTAAGTAACAGTTTGCGGGGGTTTCCAAGTTTTAACAATCGATTGCAGACGGAATCGCAAAAGAAAGCACTTTTGCGAGGCAGAAAACTCTACTATTTCATTTGATGCGTTTTTTTTTTCGAAGAAATTTACGTTTATATCACCACATAATATATAGCAATAATTATTTTTATACAAATCACACACAAGTTCATACATCTTATCTATAAAAAATTCTCAAGTTACTATTTGGTGTTCTATAAACAGTTATTATAAATAATTTAGAATTATCATTTAAAAGATCCATAATGGCAATTGTAGTTTCAAACTGCTTTTTAATATTATTTTTATAAGTTACAGGTTTAATATTTGAGATAAAATTTATTTTTGCTAATATACATACTCCTCCATGTTCAAATTCATTGATACTAAAATAATTCACTGGAGTGTAATTATTTAACTTAAATGCTGTCATTTCAGGTAATTTCAACTAATGCACAGTTATACAGCATTTATCTATATTATGGTCATTACATAGTATTTCTAAGTCCACTGTTTTCCCAAATAGTCCCTGAATGTTCAAATGCATTACATTTACTGTATTTTTTGTTTTTGAAATATATTTCTCACACTCTACATTCTCCTGAGAAGTATTGTTATTTACTTCTGGATCTTCTACGATATCATTGCCATTTTCTTCTAAGGTTAGCCCTATTACTTGGACAAATAGTTATTTCTATTAAGAACTGCTAGCTTACAAAATTTCGTTTGAATTAGAGACTTGAACACCTGACTCTCTCTTTGTTAGTTTGAAAATTTGTTTGGATTTAATTTTCAGCATTTAAAGCAGATCGAACCTGAAAAAAAAACAGTTAATGTTATATTAATGTATCGGAACCAAAATTGCATTTTTTTTGTAATTTGGTTTTTAATAATCTAGACTGTCATTGTTATTTATTACTACAGACTGGATTTTTTTCGAAAGAATTCTTGCAGATACATTTTAATATTATAATTGTTATTCCAATTATAATTTTTATATACTTTGGAAATTTTTTGCGATAAATGATGTTTATTGTTAAAAATGCTGTTTCTCTTTCAGAATTACGGAATATACATTTTGATTACCTCCATAATGGTTTATATGATGTAATACCGATATCAGATGATTTGTCTAATAATGACGAGCTAGTCAAAGCTGTTTTGTTTTCTGGTGTTGGTACAGTGTTACAGCATCGCAACTGGGATATTTCAAAGGGTAGGCTGAAGACCGGAGTTAACGTTTTATTAACTAGGTAACATAACTAATCGTATTTTATTAATATGATTTAGCTTATATAATATTTTTTTCTAGGAATAACCACAAAGCCACAATTACAAGTGGAAGCGTAAATTTTAAAAGACATAAGTACCCAACCAATTTTCTGCTGTATATTAATGAAACAAGGTCTAATATAAGGAGAACTACACTGGTTAGAGAATGTAGTTTAATACCAAAAATTTCAGTATTATTATTTTCGAATAAGAATTTAGAAATAAAAGAGGTGAGTATACATATTATATTATCTACTGCATAGTTTGATTTCAATTTTGAAGGAAAATAATTATGAATGATGTAATGAGGGACTTGCATTGTTTAAAAAAAAGTGCATATTCTTAATGTGTAAATATGTAAAATTATGTTCTATAATTTACAAGAAAAAAAATCAATGTTTTCAAAATGTTACCTTGTTCTATGTACTTAATAATCCCCTGTATGAGTTATTACTTTTTATTATTTATATAGGCGCGTGGACTTTTTAATAATTTAATATCTACACATAAAAATAGCTGACCCATATTTTTTTTTTTTTTTTTTTAATAACAGTAAAAAAAATCATAAACTTTAAATTCAATTTAAATGATTAGATATTGCCGCAAATTTCTAAGCTATTCTATTGGCTGTGACATATAGGGAAACTTTCAAGCCTGAACAATGAAATCAAAGCTCACAATGGACGCCAAATAAGGCGTGTAGTGCTGTCATCAAGGTTTCAAATGAATGCGCGCGCATATTTCCCTATTGCATCACTATACAACCGGCAATATGCGTTGTTTGAAGTTAGTCCTCATTTAAGCATTTTTATTTTGCAGTTAAACAAATAGTTGGTAAAATTACATTATAATTATATTTATAACATACTTGAGGGTTATATTATATTACTATAGTCTTATTTTTTGTAATTTTTGTTGCTGTCCACTCGCCTATTGTGTCGAACAACAAAGAACTGTTTTTGTTTTTTAAAGTTTTTAGCGAATATATTTTACTTATACGTAATTGTTAAAAATGTGTTTTTTAGGTGGATAAGGAGAATTTCTCTAAAGAAATTAGTTCTCAAGATCAAGTAACACTATGTATTGAAAATACAAAGTTAGAAATTCTGTGTGACAGAACGTAAGTATATTTAGGGAAACTCGAAAAATGTAATTAGTGGCAATCATAGACATATAGTCAATGACTTCAGAAATAGGAAGTCATTGCATATAATAATTATTATGTGTCTATGGTGGCAATGCAATATTCGACAGAACAATACTTTTTTTTCTTGACCTCCCCATTAGCCATAAAATAATTATTATATTTGAAATTCAGAACTTGCTTCCCAGGTGTTTTATAAAATGTATTCTCTTAATTTTAGGCAAGCCCAGGATTTGATAAAATGTAAAGATGCAATAATGGCTGGTTATCGATACTATATCTGGCAACTAACTGATATTGGGGAACCTAACTCTGAAGTCAACGAGGCTTGGGATAAAATTTTAAACTTAATAAGTGATATTTTGAGCAAAAATAGTGTATAATCATTTCATTTGTTGTATGTAGTTATAATATTAATTTTTAAACTTTGATTAAATGTAACTTGTATTAAGTATATATATATTACTTATTTTAATGTTGACTGTTTAAGTTCATTGTTACTATTAGTTGGTAAGAAAAAAGTTTTTGAATTAAATGTTTTCTACTTTAATTTATTTCAATTTATTTTACGGTTTTCTATATTCCATTACTACATAGTATTGCACGTAGGCAACTCCCTTGAAAATATTATTGTAAACATTTTTTCACAAGAACTTATTGTGTTTTATAAAAATAAATGTGAATCATTTAATCGATTAATCTTCTAGTAATAATAATAATAACTACTCCTTTTGTGCAGACTAATAATATTTGTGTGCTAATTTGTCATAAATGAAAAATGATTAAAAAAAAAAGTTAAGCAGAGCCTATACCTACGTGTAAGTCAAATTGTTTTTCTTAAAGAATCATCTTCGAATATTTATGGTAAAAGCACGTAAAAGCAAGGTCATGCAGATCTCGTAGTATGTGGGTCCCCAAGCTGGAAGTGAAGATTTTTTGTTTATAAATTTTGGGATATTGTTTTTGATTTATTTCTTTAAGTTCTATTATACAGGGTGTCCCATAAGTTGAGTTTTGTATATAAACATTTGCCAGTTCATAAGGGAGCTACAACCCCTTAAACGGGGTTAAGTATAACATAGTTGCCAATAAATTTGAAGTGTCAAGTTGCAAAAATTAAATTTGGACCATTTATTATTTTCATGTTACATATTTTGTAAAATATTTGTCTAAATATCATGATTAGTAGGGGCAGTTAGTGAGGGTGAATTTTTCCTATAACTTTTTTTTGTCTTATTTTTTTTTTTAAGACACCATAGTTAAAAACTAAATTTCAATAGGAGCCATCATTTTGTAGTTATTTGTATTTTAATATTCTTTTGCATTTACAATTTATAATATAAAGTGAAATTGTGGCAGTCCGCCACAGGGTGTAACATTATATTTTAATTCCTAAATTGTATTTTTTATGGTATTTAGACAAGAACTAAAGTGTATAGTGTGTATAGAAGCACAAGTTCAGCAAAAATCCTGCTGTCTTAGATTTAGAAAGGCGGCTCTTGCTACTTTATGTATAGAATTAGGATTTCTTTATTGACCATTTTTTATACAATTTGTATATATGGTAAGTCATATAAGAGAATATATTGCATAATATAAAACATAAATATAATGTCTCGTAATATAGGTCATAGAGTATAAATTACATATACATAATGCATGAAATATAAAATATATGTATACATAACAAGATAATAATAAGATTTAAATAACAAACATTAATGAGAAAAAAAATACAAAAAATAAGCAAACCACTAAGTATGAAACAGACAACCAAGTGTCAAGTTATTATTACACTAATATATGTAAACATAATACACAACATACACATATACGCGCATACACGAATTTACATATGCTTAAACGACCTCAGTGTTCCGCGCTTAAAAAGTCCTGTATACTGTAGAATGCGCTTTTTAGTAACATATCCTTTAGTTCTGCATTTGCCTAATATCAAGAGGGAGATTTCAAATCATATACTAACCATTGTTGTCACTCTACTTATCCAACATAATAGACTATTTAGGATTATGTTGCCCAAATTAAAATCTGATTTAACTTCAATGTATTCAAGGCCGTTACTATACTAGGCCTTAAATCCCAAATTAAATCGTCAATTAAAGTGATTTACGAGCGCTACTTAAATACAGCAGGCAGTCATTAGCATAACGTCGACGCGAATAAGTATTATATCTACAAATCATATATTTATTAAATGGTAAAAATGTTTCATATGTTAATAACTAACATATAAATTGGTCATCTTAGAGTGAATAAGTGCCTATTGGAGAAAAATATTGACAAAAGTAAGAGATAATAATAGAACAATGGCACCTGCCTGACTAGTTTTTAACCCTTTTTTTGCAAAGAAGAATAAAGGTACTTGGATTAAGTACACTTAAAAGTTATATTCATTACAATATTAAAGGAACAAATTGTATATATAAAGGGTGTAACCGTTGTAAATACAGAAAATTTAATAGTCAAGGGTTTTTTTTGTGCAATGAACATTTTCCCATGTGCTTAATTTCTGAAATACGGGGCATTCAAATTTTTATATAATAAATGTTTTTGTCGCATCACTTTTGCATTTTTTAATATATTTATTCCAAATTTGGTGGTGATTTATGTTTGATGGAATTTGAAATAATGATGAACAATTTGAACCAAAAATATTATCACTGGTGTAGATAGAGGGGACATGAACCCCTTTTTCTTTAAAACTTCTACGCCTATGGATGTTTAAAAAATAAACCGTTATTTCAAATTTCTTTTGAAAACAAAAACGTCTTGCAAGTTTTTGATATTGGATGGGAAAAATGGTCCTATACATATATAACATATATAGTCAAGGACACAATTTTTAATTAAGTTTTTAATATTTTCGATAGTCGTCCGGTCTTCAGTTTGAGTAATGTTATTAAAAAGTTCAAAAAAATGCGCAAGGACTGCAGTGTTAATAAACTGTTATATTTTTGAAAAACTTTAATCCATTCAACTATAACTATGAGCACATTTTCCGCTAGTACATGTAAAATACCGACCTTAGTTTTTAAAAACCTATTTATTTTATTTTTCTCAGTTTTATTATTGGTGTCTATATCAATTTTTAATTATGACATTAACTAGTAAGACAAAGCAGGAATATGAAAGGTATATTCAGAGGCAGGCAAAGGATAAACTGTACATGGTGGGCAAGCACCCTAGCACAGCCCTGGATAATTTTATCTTGTCCAAACCATTGGACTAATTTACAAAAATGTTATAATAATTCATTTATAACAACTATAATTGTATTTTATAAATATTTGGTAAGTTACAGTAAAGTAACAAACTTACGAAGATAACATATATGTAGCAATAAGGGTTTTTAGTGCTGACATTAGTGAGAGGTAGTACACTACATGGACTCTATATTTAATATAATTGTTACTGAGGAACGTGTATTATCTAATGATTATATAATGGATACAAAATTTGTATGACTATGATTGCAATAAAATTTATTTATGAATGTTAATTGGGTTATTTAATATCATAATTGATTGGATTTCATTATAGTACCTACCTCATATATTAATAAAAACTATTCATTATCTGCTAAAAGACGGGGTGGCGACTTCTGGCCCCCCTAAGCGACGGCGGCGACGCCTATGGAATTTTAATAAGTAAATTCTTCGATCGTGTTTATGATCGAAGAGTAAATTATTTGATCATGTTGATGCTTTCAAATTTCCCGCATGAATGGTACGCATGCGTTTCTTTTTCCTCCCATAAAAGCTTTACAAACCTTCCGTTTGTCATTTCAGTGGCTCCATCTCTAAAAGCAGTTCTTTCACCCTGTCAAGATGGCTGATCAAGTGAGTATTTTTTTTGCAATTTTCATATTTTTCAGTTAGCTGAAAGCAAAATAAAATAATAATTTTATGCAGTGTAATTTGATGTACTCATCGGCTTCTACGGATTAAATTTGTTGTTTGCTCAGTTGTTTGGGATTTAATTAAAAACTTGTGTTTACTCTGTGTGTACACGTGGTGAAGGCTTGTTTTAGGTTATTATAAAATTAAAATGATTCATTTTACAGAATGAGAGATCATTCCAACGACAACCGACAATATTTCTGAACCGTAAAAAGGGCGTAGGCCCTAAAAGACGTAAATCACTTCGTTATCATCGTGAAGTTGGATTGGGATTTAAAACACCCCGCGAGGTAATTATATTTTTAATTAACTACTAATTTGTGTTTTTTTATGTAGACAGAAAAGGCTTTTCAAAAACAACCAACGATCTTCGTCAATCGCAAATCTGGAGGCAAAAAGAAGCTCAGGTTGTCCCGTAATGTTGGTCTCGGGTTTAAAACCCCTAGAGAGGTTTGTTAGAATATTTTTCGGTTTTCAGGGCCTGGTGGAATTCTGGTATTGGTGTTAGAGGCTTGGTGGAATAATTAATATTTGAAGTAGTTTCTTCGTGGTATAAATATATTTATAAATGGGATCAGTTACTTGACCTCAGTTGTAGATATGTTTTTCCTTATCTTTATCTTTGCTTGTGGTAGCATTTAAAGGGTTATTTCCTTTAATCAAATATTTTTACCGAAATTGTTTAAAATAGTGTTACATTCATCTATGTATGAACGAGATAAGACAGCTAAAGATGGTTTGGTTAAAATAGTTGATTAAGATAGCTTATCCTTAATGTTAGTTTTATAGTTATTTATATTTTATTTTGGGGGTGCTTTTTAGCAAAAAAATAAATTAGCTGTATAATAGGCAAAAGATCTTGTATGTAAAAGGTATCGATGCATTTTTATTCTAGTTTATTTGGAATAAGGGAAATGGGCGGCTTTTTTTTAATTTTTTTTAAATGCCAGCTTTTAAAAAATGCTTTTTTTAAATTTTTACCTTTTACAGACAATGCTCCGCTAATAAACTGTAAAATTAAGAGTTCAATTTGGGAATTTTTAGCATGCAAAGGGGAATGTAAATTTTATTCTGTATGTAGTGAGGAAGTTTGACGGAGTAGAACTAAGTTTTCTTAAATATCTCCAGTGATCTTTATGGAATTTGAAAAACATAGATGTTACTATATTTACTCCGATCAATTTTCGTCACGATAAATGAAACTGAATGTATTTATAATTAACATTTTTATTTGTTAATCTGAGTTAGATTTTTCTGTTTATTAATTAATTAAGTAGATCTTTTCTTCTTTTGGTTCAAATTTACAAAAAAAAAAAATTGTAAACCAAAAATTCTTAATGCAAGTGTTATATAGTTTTTGTCCACTTTTTAGGCCATCGAGGGCTCCTACATTGACAAAAAATGTCCTTTCACTGGAAATGTATCAATCCGTGGACGTATTCTTACAGGAGTTGTACAAAAAATGAAGATGCAGCGAACCATAGTAATTCGTCGTGATTATCTTCATTACATTAGGAAATATAACCGTTTTGAGAAAAGACATCGTAATATGTCTGTACATCTTTCACCCTGCTTCAGGTATTGGTTTTATAATTTATTCTATAGGAAATAAGTTTATTATGAATTAAATTAATTTTATTTGATCACTTGCAAATATATAATATGCTTTGATCCATTGAGCAGGATATCCATAATTATGTATACAAGGTAGTCCAAAAAGTTTGAAAAATGGAAAACTTTCATTAATAATTTCTCAAAAAATTTTATTCGTGAGAAAAGTTGGCACATGGCATCAAATTAAACATATATTGGTTACACAATTTTCAATTAGTCGGGGTACTTAGGTATGCCAAAAAATCTAATTATTTGAAATTGACTCGAAAGTAAATTACCCTTATCATTTAAGATAACGAAAAATGTAATTTTAAAAAGTTTTCTGTTTCCAAATTATGTCCAAATATAAAATTTGGTTGAGCCATTTGAAATAATTAAAATTACGCCTCTTTTGCTTTTTGCCCCTAAATTGATGCTATCGTTCTCTTGAGAAAAATATTTTCAGCTCAACCACATCTACCAATAAAACCTATAACAGTTTACTTTGTTACAGTTTTAGTAATGATTATTTGCCCACATACATTTTTTTTTGGAAAAAAAGGCATTGTTTTTGTTTTGCAAGAGTTTTCATTGGTTCTGTAATAAGTTGTGAAATATTTTTCCACACTGTACAAACTTCCAATAGATCAATATAGGTAGTCTGGGCCTGGACCACGTATACAGTATGGGGACCATAAGACATAGTAAATGGGATAATCAAATATGCGCAACAGACTGAACCACTCGCATATCACTAGAGATCGGGAGGTAGCGATAAATGACCAGGACACTAGGTGATGTCACCACATAAATATGTTAATGCAGATATGGCATGACACAATATCTTTGTGGTTATTTTGACGAGTTTAGTAACATCCAAAGTTAATACAAAAAAGCTGAAAGTATCGGTGAATATAACACTAACACACACAAACGTATTTTTAACTAGCGATCACAAGAGTAAAAGTATCCTACTAATATTAATGCATTCACTATTGCTATCTTTCAGCCGTAAGCATTGGTGGCTTCATCCACACTGATCCAGACATATTTGCTGTTCAGTTCAGAATAATTTTTTTCTTTAATAAGTACCGTCATCTCTGTGATAAATATATTTTTTTCTAGTATCGTCTGATGGTACAAGACATATTGATATAATTAATTAATAATAACACCATTGAAAAATTGGTGTTTATAATATATATAATTGTTATTAGGCTTCATTACCTGATAAATCCCTTTAATTTTTTGTTCCCATTTTTATAAAGAAAACAGATTTATTGTACATAAGAATATTTCATCATTTCATATTGTTTGGGAATGTTTCATTAGGTGTTTATAATGTAATAATATACATACTTAAACGTCATTTGCAATTTATCGCAGCATCCCAGTTTCTACACTTCACACAAACTAGAAGAGAATAGAAAATTACTAGTAATAGGACTTGAACTTGTGAAGCGGTTGCAATTTCGCTGTAAACGAAGGAGAAAAACAAGTCACTGCATTATGCTGCATGCATTTGAAGTTGAAGGGTGTTCTCTTAATGTCTTTTTTTTTTTAGCGCAAATTTTAAATTGCCTTATTTTTTTTTTTATTTTATTCTTTTCTAACACGTGATATGTGAACTAGCAATGGGAAATAATTCGAGTAATTATTTCGATAACTATTGTAAAATTATCTAGATAATTTAGTAGTATTAAAATAGTAGTGCGCGGTGGCCAACCGGAGAATTGAGTGAAGAGAGAGATATCTCAAATAAAGATATACTAGTATCAAAAGGAGATGTAATACGAGATAATTGCTCGTACTGGAAAACTTTTAGAATTAATCGAATTAGTAAATGTACTAAAGACTGAACGTAGTAGTACTAGGAGTAGGTAAATGTGTAGACGGAGGTGGGACATGACAACATGAGACATTTGACGATTTCGATGCAGTGCAACAGAGGATAGGCATGCTGTGGCTGCCGGTAGTTCTGAGAAATTACAATCGGCGGCATAAACTTTTGAAAGTGTAATAAAATTATTTTATCATTTACAATTTTTGTAAATAATATAATTGGTGAAAGTAAGACAGTGAAAGATGATATGATGGACTACTTCTCCACAGAGCTGCGAGGGAATGTTCATGTTTATAAAAATTATAAACAATTCAGTTACGCTAAAAAACTTATCCTGCCGATTGTACTTTCTTAAAACGCCAATAAACTATTAACTATTGGCTATTCTATTTTATTCCGATTTATTTCATTCTGCAGTCGTGATAATATAATAATTTTATTAAATATCTCGAATATTCATTATGACGTCATCGAAAGGTAATTCGATTAGATATTTTATTATTAATCATAATCGAATTATTAATTCGATTATGAAATACACAATATTACTTATATCTCGAATATAAGAATATCCCGATTATTCCCATCACTAATGTCAACAGTTATGTCTTTGTTGTATACATTTGACCTTCCCATTTACTTTGTCTTAACTTAACCTCATACTGTATATATCATATCTTGATAGTTTAATGGAGATGTAAGATATTCCTCTATATTGAAAGATATAATCTTGTTATGTGTATGATTCTGTATATCGACGCTTAAGAAACAATACCTCGTATTTCCATTTTTGTCAAAACTCGGTTTAGAATTTTAAATTAATGTCCACTCCTGTGTCCAACAGTTCCCAATATCTTGTAGCTCCAAGATTAATATTGATACCAAAAACTCTACTTAAAAACTTAAAAAATACCTCGTATAACAATAAAATAACTCGTATCTCCATGATCTCCATGATAAAAATAACATGTAGGTTTCATATCTATAAATAAGAAAACTTAGTTTTTTTCGTCTCCTGTAAAACTGCTAATTTGGAGATAAGAGGTATTGTTTCTTAAGCGTCGATATACTTATATCATTTAAAATTTTTCAGAAGTACAAAAAATATATATATATTAAATTGTAAAATAATTTACAATGGCCGCCAGCTAATGAAACAGCGGCGGCTGGTGAATTATAGGTTATGCCATATTTAGCAATCGGAGCATGGGACTGATGCCATATTTTAAGATATAACTACCATGACTAAATGAAAATTTCAAAATGTCAGCTACAAAAAAACGTAATTTTTTAACAAAATCTAAAATATGTCAATAAATTTTCCTCCTTATCATGGAAAAAAATTTTGCTAATATTTTACAAATTGTCACTAATAATCTACCTAGTGCTTGAATTATATCCGGAAAATTTTTCGGGTTTCCAACGTGAAAATTATCCTGAGTCAAAGACGAGGGATAATTTTCATAAAATATTCGAGACCTCGAAAGAAATTATGAATAATAATTCAAGCACATGGGGGATTCGGTAAGAAAATTTCATACCTAAATAAAATTAAAAATTAATGACTTAGTTATGTGACATAGTAAAATATCTGATGTGGCCAGCGCATAACTTTCTTATACCAGTATATATTATCCCGATCTAAAAAAATCATTCTATTTAATTATTCACTTACCTCAATTAAATTTTAATAGCGTACCTTGAAATGTTTCATTAACATTTTTAAATAATTAATTATCAGCGTTATTCGATACTGTCAATAATAATTCATGTCGTATTTTAATAATTTTTTGTTATCAACATTGACATTTTTGTAACTAAATCAGATCTTTCAAACGTCAAACTTTTAAATTTATCCTAACCCCATTTTATGAGGCCAAATGTGTAAAATATTTATTACCTTTATTTAAGTACTTGGAAAATATGTTTTTTTGTATAGTCAAATACAAAAAAAATTTGGGTCCGGTGGATCTCCTTTCAGCTGGCCAATTGTGCTCATCGCCGAATTGTTCATTGTCTTTGGCCTTTATAGAACAAGTGTTGAAAGCTTTATCTCAAAAACTGTGGCTGCTATCGCGATACTACAGACATGCGGACGGATTTGTTTTCATAAAGTTATGTTTTTTCATTATAATTCTTTGAGATTTGTCCAGAAATGCAATAAAATTTTTTAAATTTTTTTCCGAAATAGTACCTTTTTTCTTCTTTCATTCATTATGTTTCTTCTGGTGGTACCACATTCACCAAATTTAATGTGTCACCTAAAATGTTGTTGACAATCTTAGCTGCCAAATTTGGAAAGTCTCCCATTAGTATTTTTTGAGTTATCGTGGATACATACATACACACACATGCACACACGCGCACCGACAGACATCATTCGGAAAATAGGCAGAATGGATTCAGAAGAGTTCAAAACGTATATATCAATCAAAATCTCGAGGTCGAAAAAAATCACGAATACTATATTTCCTTATATTAGGTATAAGAAAGTAAAAATAGATAAAGAATAGTCTAAATTATCTAAATTAATTAATTAAATTGTGGTTGAATGTTTATTTTTTACCACATTATAATATGTAGGTATTTTACACTCCATTTTTCAGTAAGGGTAACAATAAGTACCTTAAACAGGTGCAGACGGTTATGGAGTAACATTACTCGTAATTGTGCTGTGAAAACAGGCGGTCTTTTTTGATTTTTTACAAATTCTACAAAACGTCTAGTTAGAATAAAACACAATTTACCAATGTTAGTTACATGAAACAGTTAAAAATAGAAAGTGAATAGTTTATATTATTATTTTTAATTAAATTTAGTCTACGGTGGTGTAATGTTCGTTTTTGCCAAATATTCTAAAGTGAATTAGTGTGATAAAATGAAACGTCAATTTATAAATTTCACACCATTTTTTGACAGAAAAATTTACACCTAGAGTACCCATCAAGCGAAAATTTGCCGAAATTTAATACAAAATAACCGGGATTGGCAGGCCTTTTTTGAAAATTTTTTTTCGTAAATGCTATAATTTTTGTTTGCACAAATTCTTTTATTAGTTATAGGTCCCATGCTCCAATTGTTAGATATGGCATAACCTATAATTCACCAGTCGCCGCTGTAATAAAATAATGCGTGCTGTTCTGTGGCCAAACTGATGTCATATTTCCTGTTATTACTATGTTTTGGTGGTTGAAGTCTGTTGAAATACTTGTTTTGAGATATATCGTGTATTTATATATTTGTGGTAGGCTTTTTATGTAATTTGGCACTTCATGAAAAGTCTATGATATTAATTTTTATGCTGTAACAAACTTTAAAGATAGTTCATTTGCATATGGTATAAAAATACTTACCTGTTTTGCCATTTAACCTATTAGGAACTGAATTTAACTATTACAGCAACAGCAATAGTTGTTTAATTGTTTTTGACGGGCGTGTTTCAAAAATGCTTCATATTTTTTTAGTAAATTGTTATATATTGATGAAATAAATATGTCTGGGGACACTAAAAAGTAAAACTGCAAAAATGACTATCGTCTTTGGCTTCATTGCTGCTTGTGTTTTAGGACAAAACTAGTTGAGTAAAATTTAAAAAAAAACTTTATTTTACCCCTTTATTGAGTACAAACAAATTTTGCTAAAAGTTTATTGAGTTTAGATTTTCAAATACTTTCGGATAAGCAAATAAAAAAATTGTAGCCATTTTAATGTTCAGGGTACCCCCTTGTATATTTCCTCAGGCTCTAGCACTGTCAGTTTAAGCAAAAAAAAAATGGATTTTATATAATTTTTTGTGTGATGTACATCAAAAAGTTATATTTTTTAAATAGAACAAATAAAACTTTGTACTACCTACTGTTCCTAATTGGGAAACATTTTTATTTTAGTTAATACACAAACATTTGTATTCATATACTTTTTTTTTTATTTAAAAACAATGAAGTCACCGATTTTATTACAACCCATTTAATTAATTAATTAATTTAAGTATGTATTTCCTATCATGGTTATAGTTAAATAAAAAATCTTTTTTTGTATTAAAATTTTAATTTAATTTCATTTTGCCATAATTTAAGCATTATGTAAAATGATGAGATGTCGAACGGGCGGTATGAAAAGCTGATTAATGTTCATATTCTGATTAAAAATATAATTTTTCTGAGATGCATTTGTGGAAAATATTTGCCTAAAAAGGTTATTTTTTTCAGGGATGTTGAAATTGGAGATGTTGTCACTATTGGAGAATGCAGGCCACTATCCAAGACAGTCAGGTTTAATGTATTAAAAGTGACAAAGGGCAGTAGCTCAAAAAAAAGTTTCAAAAAATTTTAGATTAAATAAAATCTAGATTAAAATTTATTGTTTTATTTTACATTCTTACACCGATGTGGTTTTCCACAAAACACATTTGCTGCACTCACGCGTGGGCATCAGCTGGAGATGATTAAAACTGATTATACACTGATGTAGTTTTCCACATAACACCAAATCATCATGTACTACACGCGCGTTTCGCCAACCAAGTTGGCATCATCTTGAGTTGATTAAAACTGATAAAAATCAGTTTTAATCATCTCCAGGTGATGCCAACTTCGTTGGCAAAACGCGCGTTCAGTGCAGAATGTGGTGTTTTGTGGAAAACTACGTTAGTGTTAGCTTCACATCAAAGATACCAACCCTCTTCAAGTTTGCGTTCTTATTGAGGTTTTTCCAGTAATTGAAAAACTATGCAACTTGCTACATTTGCTAAATTGTAAAACGACAGTGCAGCTCTAAGGTAAATGAGTTTTCAATACGCCTCTTCTAGATCCGTCCGTGAGAATGACCAACGACGATGAAAACATAGATGAATGCATTTTTTTCAAAAACTGTCCACATTTCTATACGAGTTAAACTTCACAATTTGTTAAAATAACAATTTTGGCAATATACAATAAACTTGTGAAACCAGTAGCGGCTGCTCCATAGAGGCTAAGGGGCTGGAGCCTCCCAAGTTACTATTAGGAAAATCTAATAGTAATAAAGTGCATGATTTTTTTTTCCAGCTTTTTATCTTTTTTAACAATTATTACCCGTTTGTGATGGTTATGTGTACAATAAAGTCGCCGTCAACATATAACTAATCAGAGAGTATGGGGCAGGCTCAACTCATGAGCCATTCCTTGCATAAGGAAATAAATATATGGAGAAACGAACCGAGCGTGGAAATTGCCGATCGCGGAGAACGGTTTTCACAACGCGCCAGAAGGCTCAAGTTATCAGAGCCGCAGTGCGCTTTTAATGTTTGTGTAGTGTAGTAGTTCTTATATCGTTTCGCCGATTTTGCTCGATATTTATTTGTGGTTTCACTGTTTTGAGTGTTTTTGTGTTATTTTAAGTTGGTTGATGCCAAAATGACTGAATTGTATAAATAATATTCAGAAAGTGAATTTTAAAACTCTGCCGTTAGCAGAAAAAGTAAAAATCAAGAAACTCGGACGACCAACACCAGAACTGACTCTGACCAACCAGACAAGGTAGGGACACGTACTTTCACGAGGCATTTTTCTAAGGAAATTTACAAAAAATGTCAGTGGATTTGTGGATGTGATAAGGTAAATGATTTGTTTTGTTTTCCATGTGTTTTATTTTACTTCGATTCTGTCTGAATGGGCAAGATATAGTCGGTAAGTGCAGTTACGGATTTGGATTTGTTACGCTCGGTAAATATTGCAGTTCAGTAGTTAGATTCAGTTCATAAACGAAATATAAAACACAACGAGCAGGTAACTAAAAATAGTTATATTTTGAAGAAAATGTTTCACAAAATCTTTCCACATTATTTATTCAATTTCAAGCCAGAAATACAGACAGTATTGAACTTAAAAAAGTTGGAGAGTTGAAAAAATTATATCAGAAATTTAACTGGTGATGAGATAGAAAAAGAAATTACTAATATTGAGAATAACAATAAACGGAGAAATATTAATCCTGAAAATAGAAATTCCGTAATTGCTAGGAAGTGTCCCAAGTAACAACTCTAAGATACTTTTGATTTATTTAGGTTTTAAAAGTGCTTTAACATGTTCAATAAAATGATAGTGGTTCTAAAATTACCTTAAGATAAACTAAAAGTTCTTAAAGACCACTGATTCTTATGCAAAGGATTTAATGCACTCTTTAAATTAAAATAAAAAAACTGTTTGCTCCTAATGCCCTATTGATCTTATACTAGTTTTATAATACTCTTGACATTGGCTATTTTAAAACTAATTTGCCTTTTTAAAGAATTAAATAGCAAGTTGGTTTTAAAACAATCCATTTTGGAACAATGTAGTTTTATGGAGTATCCTTGATGTAGTCATTAAAACCCATTAAGAAAACTATTTTATCTTAATCCTATATGCTCAATGAAATTCCACATTAAATCCTAAAACATAATTTTTACTTTTTAAAGAGTAAATTAAGAATATTTTAAAGTTCAAAGGTTTTAATTTAGTCAATTTGATTAAAAGAAATGCCTGTTGGATTTTTGATGAATTTATTAAAACTAATTCTACCCCCTCCATAATCGGAGAAAACGCGCCATCTGCACAATAAACTGATTGCTGATTTAGTGAACCAGTGCAGTATTTTAAATTAAAACGAAGTCACTAAATCCAGCAATCACAAAACCGGCACAATTTTAAGGTTAGGATTTCATACGCGCGCCAGATCCCTTTAAATCAATAAAGCCACGAGTTTGAACATATTAAAGCAACTCAGTTTTAAAAGGAAGAGTAAATAAATGTCTGGGAGAGTAATTGTACTTAAAGTGGTAAATAAAACGCTATTTTAAGTCTTGTAAGATTTAAAATGTTCTATTAACTTGCAATCAGTTTTTATCTAGACCACGCCATTTTTTATATAAGATACAGACCCGCCATGATGAATATTTTCAATAGCCAAAGAAAAAAATATTATTGAAATATATGCGCTTTACATCCTCTTAAATAACTGAAGGACGGTGTGTCCAAACATGCAATTTAATAAAAAAAATGCATTTGGATGTTTAGATGCAAAATAAAATTGACGATATTTTTAAAAAAATTTTTAGATAATAAAAAAAACATATTGGTGGCGCTCGAGTTATGTAGAAGTATTTTATTATATTTTGTCAGAAAAGTGCCATCCGTTGGTAATTTTTACCAGAATAGTTTGCATTTGAATATTATTTTTGATCAGCTTTATATGCGTTACGTTTAAAATATTACCACTCTGCCCCATTAGAGACTTGCCGTTGTTTTAACTATTTCACGCATAAAGTTGTTCGACTTTAAAACAAAATAAAATCCTTTTAGGATTAATTATAATGATTCTCAAGGCAATTTAGTCTGAAGCAATTTTATTTTAAATGCAAAACGTTTTAATACATAAATTTAAGGTTGCCTTGAAGAACTCTTTAAGAATATGAAATTAACACTAAATGGTTTTTAATATAGTTTTAAAATTTAGTCTTCAAGACCCTTTTAGGATGGGCCCTTTTAGGCTAGAAGCTGCTTTATGGTGATCCTAAGCTTGTCTTGAAGATCATTTGGTTTTATTCGAAGTTTTATTGTATAATTTTAAAGCGACCTTGGAGATCTTAATAAGAGCATTAGTGTTACCTGGGGTGTGATACAATAATTTTTCAGATAAGAGAAAGATTGTCATACAGAGGTCATTTAGAAGCCACATCTTTAGTGAATGTAGAAAATGTTCTTAATGAATCGGAAATTTCCGACATCGACTTTCAAATCAGTTGTTGAATCTTATCCAATGTTACAACAAGACAAATAACAATGACTTCAGAAAATTCTGAAGTCATTGCAAATTAAGGACTGAATTGGAATTTATTTATTCAAGAACGGATTTCAAAAATATTGTGGGTGGCCTAAACATGCTTTTTTGGCTGTTTGCAATTGATTTAAATGAAACGTTCAGCGAAACGGTGGTTATTAAAAATTATTGTGACAACTCCGATGTCTATACTGCTGAATCAGAAAGATGTTTTTCAACTCTTAAAAGAATAAAGACATTTTTAAGAAATACTATAAATAAAGAACGCCTTAATGCCCTAGCAATGATGTCCGTGAATAAGAACTTTATACATAGCAAGCAATTTTAACGAAAAAGTCATAGAACATTTTATTTCCCAGAAAGACAGAAGACTTGATTTTGTGTATAAGCAATAACATTTTATTATATTGTGAACTTTTTTTTGTACATATGTATATAAAACTTTTTCACGTGTTATCAAAAACGTAGTTCTACTTGGATGAAATTACCGAGGGACTGAAGGTGAGCCTATATTATATTGTTCATATTTTTTAAGAAACTAAAGCTACCCAAATAAAATTATCACGAGCCGCTACTGCGTGAAACGTAAATTGATAACATAATTCAGATTTCGATGTAATTTTTAATTCAATTTAAATATTTTGTATTTTGTTTCATAATATCCTATAAATTTATAATGTGTATCTAAAATGAATAATAATATAAATTTAATAAGACCAACTATACATTTTGTGGGTTGGTCATAAAATAAAACACTAATGCATTTGCTCAATCCACACCTCAAAGTTCCAATAAACTATACTGGCTTTTAACAAAGCAAACAAAACTTATTTATTGAAATATTACATTTAACGTGTAAGACAATTATTTCTGTATTGACTATACAAGGAAGTAATCTGACCACATTCTGGTAGACGAAAGTTATGGACTCCATGACAAATTTTAAGACAAAAAGATTTTGGAGAGTTTGTCAGTATTATTTGATAGAACTTGGCTTACTAGTCTCAAAAATAAACTAAGTGAATAGAAAATTAAAAATTGTCAAACTATTCCGTGAAGTATCATATGTGTGATTAGCTATGTTATTTTTAGTTGGATAAGAGCTTTAAATTTTGCCTTGAAACGTCTTAAACAAATATAAAATAAGAGGGGTTATATCCTTTGACATAGGTACTAAATATAAGAGCCAAACTAAGACAAAATTTCGTTTGAAGCGAAAGTCCTTGTGTATATGGGATGGAAGTTGAATTTGTATTCTGTTCTAATTTAGTTAAAATATATCATTTCAGTTTTTTTAGTAATAAAAAAATATATACATCAAGTTAGTTAACCGACACCGACATAACAGAATAAACATTAAGCATTTCTCAACACAGTTTTCAGACGCCCCGTTTCCTTCGGAGTCACATGCTTAATCCGGCTCTAGTATTAAAGTTTTTTTTTTATTTTTTTTCAGTTTCTTAAAAACAACTCGACAGATTCAAAATTATCATAATATTTATTATTGTAAGACGTACCTGCAAGTACAATTCTATATTATTTCGATATATTCTGAGAAATAATAGTTTCCTAAAATCGTGCTAATACTTAAGGCATTCGAATCATAACACTAAATTTGCCCTTAAGACTGCAGTTGGTTATGTAGTACTATCATCTTCGCCAAGGGCGTTGTGGTCGTTTAAAATCAAATTTTCCGTTTAATTTTGGTTCATCTGTATTAGATGGCGTATAGTATACAATAATTCGTCTCCTTAGTACTATAACTGGATAACTCCAAATTCTGAGTTTAGAGATAAAGGGCATTTAAGATTTGAATCATTAGAATAAGTAAGCTTTTGCAAATATTTTATTCTAATTATTTTTAGATGATCAATATTTTCTCTCTAAATGATATATTTGATGGGAAAAAAAAGATATATTTTTTAGGAAAAAAAACCATCATTTATTGAGTTACCTACATGTTGCATGAAAAAAATGATACCAAAACTAAAGTTATCTAAAAATCAAATGATAAATTTTAGTCAACAACGAAGTTTCGAGCGTAACAATTAGAAGGAAAATAACATATTGGTTACATCCTTTATAAACATGTTTAGTCGGAGTCCCCTTCTTCATCGACAACATCCCTTGCTCTATTGTCATGCGGTAAATTATAATAAAACGGTTTATAGGAGTCGCCCAAAGCTGGTGGTTTCAAGGTAAATAAGGAAGTTAAGTTATTATATTTGGCATTAGAAATAGGTATAGGCCCTTTATAAAGCAGTTGTAAGGTTGAGGCGGGATTTGCGAAACGTTTAGATTTTTTATTAAAATTTAAAAATCTAAAATCTTTCTCGTCATAATTTTCTTTAAAACCCATTATGAATGGTTTTGACTTTGTGAAGCTCATCCAACATATTTTCTGCCACCGAACCGGCTTATTGTCTTCATCCAATTTTCTTACAACCATGTTGTTATGAACAAACTTTTTAAAATCGTAAATATCTTGTTGGTTGAGATCATGGACGAGATAAGCCTTATCTCCTTTTCTTATAGCACTGCGAGCTATTGTCTTCCAGTTCTCTGGCCATAAAGCTTTTCCTACTCTTTTCTGCTCTCTAGCAATTGATGAATGCATGGAGTCGCACTCCATTTCGCTATGACCTACCACCAAAAATTTTAAATTGACAGTTTGAAGGTGTGGTATCTCCAGAATTATTGACAAGAACATGGCGGCAACAAATTTATTCAAATTTTGTCCACCACATCTATCACTAAAAAAAGTGACTTCGGTGACAGTATCCGGTAATGCCTTTAAATATTTACGAAGACAGCTAGCCATCTCGCAACTACCCCTACCACCCTCACATTCATGCCACATAAAACAATAGCCCTGTTTGCTTATTACATTGTAAATTGTGAAGTTGTAGGTAGCAAGTCTACGTCTGTAAAAAAGTGCGTTATTAGTTGGATCAGTAGGAACAAGTAAAACCTGTTGTAGATCAAAATTTGCACAAATATAATGGTTTTCTGAATTGTCTGCAATGGATTTATCTTTTCTTTTTTTTCTCTCTAGCATGATCTTTAATAGCTATATGCTCATCGTATTCATTCCGTAAAGACTCCTTGTCGGGACAATCTTTGTAAGTCATACACAGTCGACATTGGTCTTTCTTTGGACGATAGAATCCGAGGTTGAAATTTTCTGAAAATATTCGCCTATAGCCACTTTCGAGTACGCCCTCTCTATTTTCACGTATGCAAAGCTCAGAATATAAGCTGTACATGAATGTAATATTTACAAAACACTTACAAACAATACGTTAAATACAACGATGCCATATCTGCTATCCACGATATACAAATGTGAAAATGAACTTACAAGAAGTAGGTAACTCGACTTATCTAGTTGCTTACTTATGACGAGCGTCCATAAATTGCAGTGCAAAACTGGATAACTTAGGATACCTACTTTTAGAAGTGAAAAATTATGATATCCTAAACATGCCTACGTTTGGATACTCTGGTAGGAGACTTTTTGATTAAGATATCAGTTACCTACTTATAGCAGCAAAAAGATTAGTAACAAAATAGACATATCCAGTTGTTAACTCAAAACCGATAAAATTCGAGTTACCTACTTATAGTACCAAGGTGACGAATTGATAGTTTTTATTTTGCTAATACCTGTACTATCGCAAGAGAGATGGTGGTGGAAATTAGGGACTGCTGTGACAAACCTATATAGTAGAAAGTAAAATCTCGCGGGGGTGTTAGATCAAAATATATTTTATGCGTTTTGTTACTCTTTGTTTTTGTATTGACGGCTGTGACGTTCAATTTGAGGCGCCATATTACTGCATCGTAAAATGGCGGGCTCTTTGAATCGTACTTTTATATTAAATTCAGATTCTGTTTGAACAAAACCAGTAGGTATGGATTTTTTACTGTTCAAGTGGAATCAAATGTTTTATATTTTTTGTAAAGTTAACATTAATTTTAGTTATTTTTGAGTTTTCACACTATCGCATTTACGCATTATGCCAACCCTGATCTGTTTTGTTTACTTACCTGTGAAAAAATAAACTTACCTGTGAAGAGATAAACCGTTGTTTTCCTCTTTGGCAGCACATTACACATTTATTATTCATTGTTTCTCAATAAATATTTACTAAATAAATCTTTATAACCAAAAATCGATTATGAATCAATACCCAATAACACAAAACTAAAGTTTATTACTTATCACTTAAAAACAACAGAAATTAAAATAAGAACTGCAGAATAGCATTGAAAAATACATTACTTAAGCAAACAAATTTTGTATACCTATCAAGTTTTGAGTTATGCGAAAGCATTAAAATAAACGCTGAAGCCTGGAGCCGCTCCTGGTTTGTCTTGGACACGTTGATATGTAAACATGCAAATTGTTGTTTATGTATCGGTCATAATAATCAGCGTATCTCTTACGGGTGTTACTTATCTTTATATTATTAATCTGAGCTGATTACCCATACCTCCGCCACTGATTAATTGTAAAGCGTAATACAATCACATCTTAAGTATACTGTGTGCCAAATTTCGATATTTTTTTGGAAATTTCAACACCCCGTATCTCCAAAACGAAGAATTTTTGGGCAACTGTTTATATGAACCTTTTTCCTTAAAATTAGCTAAGAAATACCAGCCTGTAATATTTTAACGTAGTTAAGTTATACTGTACCTATTATTTATACACGGCACCTTCGCCAATTACTTGAAAAAGATAATTTTGTTGAATTCTTACTTAATTCCTAATTAATTTTAGAATTTAGAATTAAAGCCCGGCTTTTTAATGCAAAATTATCCGTTGGTTAGTGTGAAACGGTTGATATCTATTGGCCGAGACGGCACTAACTGACAGATAATTTAGCTAACCAAGAATTGATAAACCGGCCCCAAGTAGAGATTTCAATATATTTATAAATGTTTTATTTAATCTACTCGCTTGTAAAACACATTATATAAAGTTAATTGTTGCATTTCCTTCTTTATACCTACAAAAAAAAAAAATAAAAGCAGAATTTCGCTAAAATTGAATTGGGCATTTATGAGATTAATTAAACCATGACAGTGATGAAAAGTTATGACTGAAACATTCTGTAACCAATCATAATCCATATCACTAAATACTGAATATATTAAACTTATTACAACTAGGTATCGTGATTTGATAAATAACAATTGTGACAGTAGATGGGCTGATTGGTCTATTTCAGATTTGTCCTACAGTAAATGTCTGTTGTGGCCACGCAATCTTACATATTGTCTATTGAGATTGATATTTCGCAGAGTTACTGAAATTAGGCATTTATTTTTGATTTCTTATAAATATTTAAAAAACCAAACATAGTAAGATATTTTATGTAAAATCGGTTTTAATTGGTCACTTTACTTCACACCGCGGACCTTAAACGCCCCTGCCCTGGTGCATAAATAACTAAAAAATATTTTAAAACTTTGTTCGAGATTTTGATATTGTTCGGCTATAATATAAATTTTAGTTGTTAATTTTTGTTGTAATTGAAATTTGTGACTTAACGTGACTAAGGGATCGGTAAAGTCTTGCTATGTAATTTTACCGGGCATGACCAGTAAATAGGTATGTATTTTACACTAAAAAAAATTGACCAAAAAACAGTTAACTTTCTAGGCGGTTGCAGAAAATAGTTATTTACGTAACAAGACCGGAATGAATTCTGTATTGGGCGAGCTGGAAGCCGGCATCCCAATAAATACACTTTCCAGGTGTGTTGCATACAATAATTTTTCTGCAGCCGTTCTTGCTAGTCTCAAAAAACTTTTTAACTTAAAATCTTTTACAAAGAGGATTCCTAAAATTCAACTAACAAATGTCAGACACTGTTGTTTAGGGTGCTTAATTATGTATCTACCCAGCTCCTGCCAACCAAAAGTAACATAAGGGATCAGTAAAGACTTTACTGATTCCTTATGTCACTTTACTAGGCTACACCAGTAAATAGGTTTTTCTCAGTAAAAAATTAAACAAAAACAGTTAACTTTCTTGATCGTTGCTGAAAAAAGTAATTATTTAACACTTTAAAATACCTCATATACTAATACTAAGAAATTTTATTAGATAGTATTTTGGAGCAAACAAAAAACTTTGACGATAACTCATTAAAATACAAAATACGATTTTCGCAAGTAATACAAGTGTATTAATGATTGTCAAAAATTAAATTCGTTCCATTTATTAGAAACAATAGTATATTACATACCGAGGTGGAAAGTATTTCATTACTGTCGAGAGTGTAGAGAGATTAAGAAGTTATCTCGAAAAGAATGAAACACTGTTCACGAGGTTTGTAGACGATTTTATTTTCAAGGTGCGCTTTTAAAATTTAATTGAGGTAAGTGAGGAATTAAATAGAATGATTTTTTTAGATACAGGATAATATATACTGGTATAAGAGAGTTATGTGTTGGCCATATCAGATAGTTTTTCTTTTGAATAATGACAAGAAAATATTAAAATATAATGAGTTTTACTTACCCATCTGGGCTAAAAGTGACCACTTTCCGCCCGAGTGGAAAGAAATAGTTAGTAAAGTTTATTATAATTAAGCAGCTTAATTTATTGGATATAAAATATATTATGTAGATAATCATTTAGAAAATATTAACTTTCCTGCACTAGTGTAGGAAAATTTTACTTTCTAACACTAGTGCGGAAAGTGCAACTTTCTGAAATAGAGTGCGTGCGGGAAAATGGCTGGTTAAGCACGGTCGTGGAAAAAGTAGTCGTCTAGCAACCACAACAAATAATAATATCTCTTATAAAAAGGTGATTTTTTCGTCCAGATATTCGAACCAGAAAATACCACTTTTCAATGCAATCGAATAAAAGTGTTTTTAGTATCCTTTATTCACCGGAGACACGGATATAAGTTGATTCCTAGCTCCTTTATCCATTCGGTATCTAAGTATCTAGTCACAGACACCTAACGAAACATTGGTGATAAGGATCAGTGGTAACATCACAACACCTTTATTGAATAGGATACTTCAATTTCTGAAACAATGTCAGTTATAACTTTTATCCATCCACGCCTTCAATTATTGAATGTATAGTATCATCTGAACTTAATTTCTTTTTCATTCTGTCAAACAATGACATTTCAGTTCATGTATGTATTAATTTGCTTTTGTTAAATATGGAAAAAGGATCACAACTGTAGTGCCTTTCAATATTGATAAAAAAAAACTACAAATACCAAAGCGAAATACAAAAACGAAAATACATAGTATTAGAAGCAAGCAAACACGTTTATTTTATGTTGAATGAAATAATTGCTAATATTTGAGACATTGTTTACTACAATTAAAATAATGCACAAAATGTATCACAAAAAATTTAAGCATTTATATTGTAACGGTGTCTGTTCGGACGCCCAAAATATATAGCGAAGTATGTTTGGGCGTCGTAACAGTGTTTGCTTTCGGATAGCTGGTTTGGAGAATTAATCCAGGATTCCTGTTGTAAATAAGAAAGCCCAAAGTATTCGCAACGGAGTTTATTTTATTAAAGTAACATTTATCCATAACATGAAGTTAAACAAACATAAAATCAGATTCTACAACAATAAAACCAAGTCAAGTACAGTTAACAAATATTTACATCGGTGAAATTAATTTACGGGGAGTGTAATTCGGTGAATGCACGGTGACGGTGGGCCTCAGCTCCAAGTACTAAAGTAAAACATCTAGGATTCGATGCGGCGGTAAGTTCGAAAATTATTTAACGGCGGCGGGCCCAGCTCAACACGCTGAAGACTCACGGCAATAAATAATTAGGGGACTGGTGACGGTGGTTGGTTTAGCAACTATTTATCAACAGTGGGCCCAGCTCAACACGCTGAAGACTCACGGCGATAAATAATTACTAGACTGGTGACGGCGGTTGGTTTAGCAACTATTTGCCAACAGTGGGCCCAGCTCAACACGCTGAAGACTCACGGCGATAAATAATTACTAGACTGGTGACGGCGGTGCAGAGCGGCAAAATGGCTACCAACACCAGGAGGTCAAGCTTAGCACGCTTAAAACCCCAGGATGCTACCAGACATTCAGCCGGGCGGCGTCGTCGTCGGATTCTGATTTCTAACCCAATGGAGTCAAGCTCAACACGCTTAAGACTCCTCAACTACCCAGCTCAACACGCTGAAGATAGTTGTCAGCAGAAAACTGAATGCCTTTCCTCGGCTACGGCCATTCTATTTATACCAAAATCCTGGCCTTGGTGACGTCAATATTTCATGGCGGCAGGAAGTACGTGGCAGCACCTGCCAAACGGTAATTGCAGAAACTTCTAGGAATGAACATCTGCATGATTCATCATGTGTCAGCAAGAAGTGCGCGGCAGCACAAGACTAACGGGAATTTCCGAAACTATAGTAATGAACATGCGTATGATTCATTACAATATCGTATTAGGTATATATAGGTACGTGTTTTTTTTTATTAGAAAGTTTGAAAGGGTCTTCCGGTGTTAGTTGACTGTCTGTATTTGAAATTTATCTTAAAATTTGACTTTCTCTTATTTATTTAATTACTGAAATTAAAATAAATGAAGTTGTAACTTATGTATACAAAAGAGTAAGCAAACGGTGTGTTTTTCTTCGTTTTTCGTCGTTTAAGATGCAATATCTAGTAACCCACACGTTTGGTCAAAACGAGATTTTGGCGACATTAGACTTATGGAATATCAGTTTATGCATCACAAAATCTGATAAGCCACAGTTTTATAATAAACCAACTATTTTAGAAATGAGAAATCTGGTAACCCTTAAACATAAAAGCAATATTATTTAAGCCACGCATTCATCCAATTCTGTGGGTTAGGAGATATTGCCGTTTAAAGAAAAATATTTGGTGTTGGTGGAATAAGAACTTTACATCAACATATATATGACTGCTATTTTGTTTGGATTATCTATATATTAATATAGGTATATATTGTTCCATGTGTTGTTCAATAAATGTGGTCATTTTCATATAACATTTCATTTGGGTAATCTATGAGCTTCTATATGAACTTCCCCAAAAGGTTATGGGCCCAAAACCGTGCCAGTAAATATTGTTTATGGAATCTGAGAAATACATCTTACATAAAAGAAAGTGTCATATATACGCTGAAAAATGTCAAATAATTTACCGTCAATTGAAAAATTGATAGGCCGTGAAAATTATAACACATGGCAGTTTGCAATGCGTGCATAATTGGAACACGAGAATTTGTGGTCATATATAGATGGTACAGATACGACTACATTAAAAGAAGCTAAAAACCAGAGATGTGAAGGCGAAATCCAAGACTATATTATGCATTGAAACATGTAACCTTATTCGTATTCAGAATGCCATAAATGCGAAAGAAGTTTGGGAAAAACTAAAAGCGACATTTCATGATTCTGGGTTACGCCGGAAAGTTAGTTTAATTAACACCAGACTGGAAAATTGTGAAATCATTGAGGAGTATGTAGCTCAAATTATGAATACAGCACAAAAGTTCAATGAAATCAATTTCGAAATCACAGACGAATGGTTAGGAACGTTCCTATTAGTCGGTTTGTCCGAAGAATTTAAACCAATGATTATGGCAATAGAGAACTCATGCTTATCATTATCTGCCAACAGTATAAAAATAAAGATATTGCAAGAAGTAAAACAGAAACCGTCTTCCTCAACCGTTGCTTTATGTAACAAATATAAGAAGAAAAGTAGTAATTTTAAGAAGTTCAATCCGAGGTGCTATAATTGTAATAAATATGGACATTTATCTAAGGAGTGTACTGTAAAAAAAGAAATTTCAAGCATACCAAAATTCAGATCAGAAAAAGAAAACTCAAAATACGTCGTTATTTTGGTCTTTTGGAACATTTGAAAACGCAGAAAATTCTATAAATGAATGGTATATATATTGTCACAATATCCATGGTTCATTAAAAATAAGTTGTTCAAAAGGGACAAATAAGAAATTAGCTAAATTGGCAATTATTTTGAGCAGTAATATCATGAAATGTAATTTAGTAATAATACTGTGGTCAAATTTGAAAATTGTTGTTTGATATAACTATAAAATATTATATAGTAAAGAAATAACAAAATGTGTTGAGAATCATGAGGCAAGAAATAATAAAATATTAAATGAACATAGTTATTAGAATTTAAGTTATGTTGTTATAATATAGAAGTACATACCGTACAGATAATTAACAAAACATTGTAATTAAAATAAAAGTGAAAGTGATAAATTTGAGGAAGCATACAATCATCATAAGTTACTTGAAGTCAGTTTAGAAACTATGAAATATAAATTTCAGCTAGTATAGCACAATTGATTTAGTCATCCAGGGTAACTAGGAAAAACAAAAAAAGTTTGTTAAGAGGAAGAGAATTTTTAAGTAGAAGGGGAAGTTTTGATGTGGAGAAGAAATACTAGTAAAAGAAAGAAATAAAGCGTTGAAAAATAAAGTGCAGTATAAGAAGCTAAAGCAGAGTAGATAATCAAACAGAAGATATTTATTAAAATTGGAAGAAGTTTGAAAATAGTAATAATTGAACGTAAAATTGATAAGGAAATCAAAATATTTAGTATTCAGTAATAAAAGGTTAGTTTCCGGCTTTTGATTATTGTTTTAGAAAACCTGTAGAAAATCTGTGGTTTATGAAGAAATGAATATTGGAAAGTGAAATGTCAAAATCAATGTCAGATGGGGAGAATTTAAATTTAAGAAAATAATCAAAGTTTGGAGAATACGAGAAGAGGAAAATTTCAAGGGTGAACGAAGGAGACGGAGTTGATGTGATTTGTGCATAAGTGTTATAAGGAACTTGGTATGTGATAAACTCTATTTAAAATCAATGTCAGAACGTTATTAAACTTAAGGAGACAGATTGTTAAATATTTGTAAAAGTTAAAAAACATTATATGATCATTTGGTATTAATCTTGGCCTCAATTTAATAATAATGCCCTAGAACCTGCTCTTTGAGATAAGTGTTTCATGTTCAAAGTATTTCAATTTAAAATCCAAGTTAATGTATTAATTTGGTTGGCGCTCAGCATACTTAAATTGTGAAATTGAATTTATTAAAAGTAAAATAAAATATAGGATTTAAAAATACCACAATATAGATTCTGGAGCATCTGCACATATGACACCAAACATAAATTGTCTGTCAAATTTGAAAACTTATTCACACAAACATATAATAATTGCGAATAATCATCACATTTCAGTAAACGGAGTTGGTGACACAAGTAATAATATGGTGAATATAAAGAATGTTCTACATGTGCCGAATTTATCAGTGAATCTACTGTCAGTTAGTCAAACTGTTAAAAATGGTAATACTATCATATTCAATCAATCAGGTTGCGAAATTTATAATGAAGAAAAGACGTTGATTGCAAAAGGCAGACTGGAAGATAATCTGTTTAAACTAAATTGCTTAACAGATGAAAAGTTATTTTCATCTGTTAAGTTGACTACGACTAATGGCATCGCAGATTAGGACACCTCAATTTTGAATACATGATAAAATTGAAAAATATTGTTGCTCCGAATAGCAATTTTAACTTCAAAGATGAAAATAAAAGACATTGTGACGTTTGTATCAGAAGTAAGCTAACGGATTTACCATTTAAAAACTCTGGTACTCATACAACGCAAGAACTTGAGCTTATTCACTCCGATGTTTGTGGACCGACAGAAATAACTTCTTTGGGAGGTGCACGTTATTTTCTAACTCTAATTGATGATTTCACGCATAAAGTGTTCAACTATTTAAAAAAATCCAAGGACGAAGTAACTGATTACTTCATTAAATTTAAAAATTACGTATAAAATCAAAAAGAGAAGAAAATAAAAATTTTGCGCACAGATAATGGGTGTGAGTACTGCAACACCAAGTTACTGAAATTTTTAGAAGATTCAGGTATTCAACATCGGCTGACAACAGTATATACTCCACAGCAAAATGGACTGGCGGAAAGAATGAATAGAATGATAATAGAAAAAGTTCGGTGTATGCTGTTTGAAGCGAATTTATCCAAAGAATTCTGGGCTGAAGCAACGGCAACTGCTGCATATTTGTTAAATAGATCCCCTACAAAAATGTCTGAGCAATAAAACTCTAGAAGAAGCGTGGACTGGTCGAAAAGTGGTTATCAGTGACCTACGCGTATTTGGCTGCAAAGCATATTTACATATTCCAAAGAAAAAACGTAAAAAGTTGGACAGTAAATCAGAAGAGTGCATCTTTGTGGGTTACAGTTTGCAGACCAAAGGATATCGTTTGTATCAACCGTCAACAAAACAAACGCGTATCAGTAGAGATGTATTTGATGAAACTAGCATCAAAGAGAAAAATAATGTGTTTAGATTATACTTTTAATAAAGTCATTCCGGATGAAGTGGGAGATAATATTGATGATGAGTTTGATAACAGTATCTGGTTTGAAGGATGCATCGTCGTCTCATGAAGATGAGGTGAATGCACGGGCTCCGTTTAAAGATGAAGTTTCAAATCATTTTAATGTCGAAGATGATATTTATGTCCCGCAAAATGTATGCCGATCTGAAAGAACGCCAAAACCAAAGAAAATGGATCAGTATAATTTATATAACGCCATACATTCTAACGAAAGGTTTACCGTATGCCAAACATTTGAATTGCGTAACAAAAATTGGTTTGGTGGAATTTGGCAAGTCATCAGCAAGTATTAAGGATTAAGTTATCAGGTTGATGTGGTTCAGTGGGAGTGTTGGAATAAGAACCTTGCATCAACATACATATGACTGCTATTTTGTTTGGAGTATCTATGTATTAATATAGGTATATATTGTTGTTCAATAAATGTATTCATTTTCATATATGTTATTGTTATTTGGGTAATTTATGAGCTTCCATATGAACTTCCAAAAGATGTGTTCCGTTTACCACCAATTTCAGCTAATCTAAGTTGATTTACGGTTACAATGTTTAAATAAAAGCATAATTTCTTTTGATTTAGCCTCCGTAACCGTAAAACTACTTAGATCAGCTGAGATTGGTGATACAAGAAACACACCTGTTGGTAACCTAATGGCAATATTACATAAGATATGTATTTCCGCCAATTTTGCAGACTGAGAGGTATTGCCGTTCAAGTAGTGTTCATTTTTTTTGCTCTCCTGTAAAAAAAGTCATTACGTGGGTTACGAGCTATTGCATCTTAAGCGACGCGACGAATTGTCTCATGTTTTAGATCAAAAAAATGTGTATTGTATATTTGATTCAATAATAAAAAAAGTTACTTCCATAATCATATAAATATACATTAGCAATATTTGTTAAAAAAATTGTGACTAATATCTGTCCAAACGATCTATGCAGGATTATATCCATAAATTTACTTCTATTTATAATAATTGTATTAATTTGTTAGTATTTTCAAAAATAAAAATAATCCTCCATAAATTAAAATTTTAATGATAAATGACATTATTAATATATTTAAATAATACTCTCACATTCTAAGTATATACATACAAATAACACACAGTTATTACAAAATTTTAAAGTTCAACTGAAACATTAACTCTAATAAACACGCACTAAGGTAATCCCCTTGTGCACGGAATTAACATTCTCTTAGTGAGTATTACTTTACTTAAATGGACAGAAATAAAATTGTGCTCAATTACATTCTCATGTACCCAGCTAAATTAAAAATTGTAATTCTAATAACGTTGCAAAAATGTCAATATTTCTAGATTAGATTATTAAAGTTATATAGCCCATATACGAGTAGGTGGTTAAATATTGATCCAACTAGGTTAAAAAAATCTTCATAAAGGATGCAGCTTATCAATAGGAACACTTGTGCAGAAGCGAAATTTAAACTTAAAATCTACGTGATAAAAACGAAAATACGAGAACTTTCAGACTGAAAATTTCTTAGTCACACACGATGTATACGTTATAATGAAGTGACTTTTCCCGTAAAAGTTTTTTGTTTTAATAGGACCGAATTGGGATCATCTTTCACTTTGGTATAGTATTAATGTTTCGTTTAAAACCATTTTGAACCAGAGTTCAATTTGTCTCATAAGTGCAGCATTTGGAATAACAATTATTTCCAAAATGTAATTGTTTCAAACCGGTTTCTTTTCATGGTAATCTTAGTTTGTGTTATTATCTTAATGATAAATCAATTATTGTATTTATACTAAACAGCTGCTCGCTGAAGACAAGTACGAGGAAAGTATTTTAATTTAATTTAGTTTAATTCAAAGACAAGTTGAAAACATTTGTTTATTAATTTTCCTATTTGTTTTTAATAATTTACAATATAAAATATTAGTCGATTTAATTTTAATATTAATTCATGGCCGTTTTAAGTAGTTTTTTTTGGAAACATAGTTTCTACATTATGAGAAAGCACTAGTGAGTATAGAATCATTAACCACTTGCAATAGATACCAAATTTTATTTGAAATCACCGATTGCTTGTTTTTGTAAAGGCTAGTAGTAAACATTTGAATATTGCCAGCTTATAGTAACACCGTAGTAGTAGTTTCCGTAACTTGGCTGTACTTGATATAACTGATCACCGGTTCTGCATTATCATAATTACTTGCTTGGTTCTTTTGTTGCTTACTTGTAATATAGGTTAATATTTACGTTGCATAATAACATAACTGTTTTGTATTTATATATTATTTTTATTTCTCTGTGAAATAGTCTTAAATAAAATAAAGTGAAGTTAAAATTCTGCCTTTTATTTAAAGCATGAGTAAAAAATGTGGCCATAGACCGAGAATCATTTTCGACAGGTAAAGTTGTCCATTTCTACGAAACCGACAACCAAGCGCACATACCCCTGGACATACCGTATCTTCACTGAGATCCTAGCTTCTATCATACCGCTGATAGCATAAAGTGGTGTTTCTACATTTTAAAACCGGAACTGCTAAAGTGACACTTCCCCTCTTGTACAGGTGGACAACAAGAAAAGGAAGTGACGTCACAATCTATATGAGCAATTCCAAATTTTAATTCAAGCACTTACACGAAACTAGAATATACTACACTACCCGTAGACGAATCTGTAAATATTGTCCGTAATGTGCAGAATCACTGTACGGCTTATCGAACCGTCCTGGTGTTGCTGTTAAAAATATGTTACACCAGGTTTTAACTAAACATTTTGGTTTTAAAATTTTATGCGCGTTTCAAGATTTGTCGTGGGGAATTATCCTAAATTTGAACCGCTGTCATCTCGACATATCGACATTGGGCGCTTCTTTTTCCTGTACGAAGCGACGCATGATCAATGCATCAATGCAATCGTTTCAACTCGAATGTTGTCCACGTAACATATTCTGGTAATATCAATCTATACTAATGCCTTGAATACAGTACACGAGGGTTTCACGAAATGTTAAGACACTCGAGTTATGTATTTAAATTGCTCCATACAAACGATTGTTATTGTCTCTCAGCCTATGTCTTATACCATATTGTCTCTTACCCAGCCCTGCATGCACGGAAATTGTCCAGTGTTAACAAAAATTCATTTCACGCCTGTCCGAGTGTATTAAAGTAAATGATCAACAATTTGAGCATTTATTATAATTTTGTTAATAAAATCATTCTGTTACTGTTTCAATTATTGTAGGATGTTGTGTTACATTAACAATTGTAATTCCCGTGTAAATCTTTCCAAATACGTTTTTTTCCGAATATCATTAGCGATAAATATACCAAACGTGGTATAATCATCGCCATGATATGCTGTAACTAAATTTCGAGAAATATACTGAATATCCCAATTATAAAAATATCGACGACGGCATAGATCCAACACGATTCATTCTGTATGATCACAAGTATCTGTGTATTTAAAAATAAAAATCGACCTGTCCTTATTTGTTTATAACAAATTACTCGATCAATCTCGCATCATTTTCTGCACACAATTCAATTCCATCAACATCATAAATAGCTATTTGTATAACAAGGGAGGAAAGTGTAACATTTCATCGCGCAGATGAAGTTTAATAGTAATCATCCAAGAAATGAAATAACACTTTTCTCCCTGTGTTATACATGTGATTTTTTTCTTCAACATCTAATATAAAAAACAGGTGAAAGGGAAATAACACTTCTTAAATAAGGTATATTGGCATTGTGACAGTTTTAATGGTAATTTGAATAGTAAGTAAGCCGTGGAGTACTAAAATACCAGTTTCAAAGGTGGTTTTTATGGTGACAAAATATTGTAAATCATAATAAAAATTAAAATGTTAATTATAATTATGTATCTAAAATGAGCTCTATTGTTTAAAATTAATAAAACAATATAACACCTTACAATAAATTTACTTGGCTTAATTTTGACGTCTATTTTGACATTTTAGCATAAATTGAGAATTCAAGGTAACTATGGTAATTGTCAAAAATGCGGGTAGAATATACTTTCATCCCTAAAGAGGAAAGCTATTTTGCCTCAATTGGGACAGAAAGTACCATTTTCTACCCGCATTTGATAGAGGAAAATGTTATTTTCTATAGGGGTTGTAGAAAAATTATTGATTTCAGTAAAAATCAGGGATAAAACTGCTTCTCTTAGACGATTTTTTAAAAATATTACTATTCTCCAACCGTAAATATATTTTTTTATACTTCGCCACTTCACAAATAAACAACCAAACTTTCCACAATAGGTGGATGCACTGTGTAAAATAAATATTTATAAATAAATATATTTTTGTCGATCCATGGTACTATCATATATTAATCTGTTTCATTTAAACTAATTGATATTCACAAACCTCCATCACTGACATAAATTATAATGAAAGTGATACATACAAAATGCTTTTTGGTCTGTTTATTTCGCAGAACTTATTTCAGTTGATTTGCTTTTGCGTGACTTGGTATAATTACTTAACTTCTACCCCATAAAAGTGATTGCTAGCACGAATAAGGGATTATTTTGAGCAAAATAATTTCTGAAAAATAATACCATTACCTGGCTTATTCAAAACTTTACTTGACATTATTAACCTAATTACTGGTATTTTAAAATATCCATTTTAAACTGATATTTCACATTTTTAGTTTGCAGTCAGCAGATGATTTTTTGGCAAACGGTCATTTTAAAAGGATATGTATTTGATTTTGATTCTCAGATTGTGGACTTACTTACCATGGGCGTCGCCTTCTGTCTTTTAACAAATAATGAGTATTTTTCATTCATCTACAGTGTCAATTATAATGTCAAATGATTTTAAAAAATTAACATTCATTTTATTGTAATTTTTCAGTCATCAATATATAAATTCTAAATTTTGCTCCGCCCCTCCCCTGGAAATTTTGGTGGCGATTCTCATGTTACTTGCAAAGATAACATTTTGATTTGCTATACATGCCTATAACTTTATTTTTGTCACGATTTCAAAAAAATATATGTTTTTTGGAAAAAGGAATCGCTACTAATAGCTAATAGTAATTAGCAGTTTTTTGACGTTAAAAAACATATCCCAGTTGGCCGTGTATTGCACTAATAAACAAAGCAGTATCACACGTAGATAGAGTATTTGTTACCCTACATTCTAAAATTGTTTTTTTTAAATCGGCTGAAAAATAAAGAAGTTACAGATTGGTATCATATTTAAGCGCGACACCCATTGATATTATAACTTCGTTGGAATAGGTCAATTAAACCAGAAAATTTGCTTTTTAAATTTAGTCGACGTTTCGCCATATTTATTAGCATCCTCAGGACTCTAAAAGTGACAAAAATACGACAAATGTTGGACAAACATAAAAAATACTACATATATAATACACACATAAATATACAGACATAGGGTGTTTCAATAAGAGCGCATTATTTCAAGGTTCAATAAAACATGGTTTTCTGTAGCAAAGTATTGAATTATTGAGTTATAATGTAGACATTTGGGAGTTATGTACGGAACAATACATCTGTAAATGGCCGCCACGGCTTTGCTAGCATGTGCGTACTCTTTTGGCGAAATTTTGAATAACGGTGTTGCATACATGTGGCGGTATTTCGTTGATACAGCGTCTAATTACGACCCTCAATGCTTCGATGGTCGCGGGCTTGTTGGCATAAAACCCCACAGCCAAAAGTCCAAAGGTGTTAAATCGCAAGAGCGTGACGGTCAATTCTTGTCACCAAACCGAGGGATGACACGACCAGGAAAAGACTCGTGCAAGACCGTCAATGTTTCACGGACGGTATGGCAAGTGGCACCATTTTGCTGAAACCACACGTCGTCGAGAGCAATATCTTCCAATTGAGGCACAAAAAACTGGGTTATCATAGCACGATAACGTTTGCCATTCACCGTTAATGCATTACTTGCTTCGTCTTCGAAGAAAAACGGCCCAATGATTCCTCCAGATCACAATAATCACCAAACAGTGACACGTTTTGGATGCATTGCTTTCTCATGAATCATTCGTGGATTTTCTGAGCCTCAAATGCGGTAGTTTTGCCTATTAATGAAGCCATCGAGGTGAAAAAAGGCCTCATTACTGAATACGATTTTGTCCACAAAATGGGCATTCACTTTTTATTGTTCAAGGATCCAATTGGTGAACTATCTTCGCTGTACATGGATCTGTTAGCAGAATTTGTTGAGTCAATTGGACTTTGTAGGCATGGAGATGCAAATCTTTAGTACGATTACGCAGAAGAGTGGCTGTTGTAACGTCCAATGCTTGTGCACGATGGCGAATCGACGTCCCTGGACTCTCGGCCACACTCTTGCGAACTGCCATGTTGTTTTGTTCTGAACGACCTCTACGAACCCGTGTCGTGTGTTTCACATCACTAACCGAACCAGTACTTTCAAATTTTTCGTTTATTCTTTTCACAGTAGATGAATGAGGAACATTATTTCGACCGAAAATTGGACGCACATTACGAATCGTGGCAATCAAACTTTCACCATTTTGATAATAATGTTTAACAATTAGAACGCGTTGATCTATCGTGTAAAGCTGCATGTTTACTAACTCCCATATGTCTCCTATCGACCTGGCATGTCATAATCTTGGAACATTATAACAGCCCAACTGACGCGCAATTCAAATCTTGCGCTGTTATTGAAACACCTTTTATAATTACATATAATATACACATATATAAAAATCATAGATTAAAATGTATTTTATATTTATTTATTTTCTATATACAGTTAAGAGTATCACAGCGTAAAATTTCTTTTGTTTTTTGTCTGATTTAAATCAAATTGGTCTCAAAAGATAGAGGTCACCAAGGTCTATTTGACCACAAAAACATTTTCCATCTTTAAATGCAAGGCCATCTACGATGCTAAATTATATGAAAGAAATCTGTGGATAACACATCAAAAAGTGTAAACTTTCACACCAGTTTTGCAATATTTTTAGCGGTAAATGAGAATATCATTTAATTTTGAACTGTATAGGACAGTATTTTAAAAAATTATTAACAAAAGAATAAATACACTGAACTGATTCTGCGGTTGGCTCCCTGTGAAACATTATTAAATATTTTAAATATATGAAGGAAATTTGCTTTTTAATGTTTCAAAAATATTTTATTAGAAACTCTACACGTGTTTCGGCTTTTTATGCCTTTGTCAAGAGTACAGAGAATTCTCTGTACTCTTGACAAAGGCCTAAAAAGCCGAAACACGTGTAGAGTTTCTAATAAAATATTTTTGAAACATTAAAAAGCAAATTTCCTTCATATATTAAAAAAAAAAAAAAAGAATAAAGGTATAATTTGTATGTACCTCTAAAGATTAAATTTTTTAAATATTTTTGATGAAACATGTGGAAGTATACTTTACCTAATCTCATAAAAAATTAATTATCTTAATTATGTAACTGTGTCCTTGAATTAAAATTGATGAATGAAAAATCGAGAATAAAATGAGTATAATTTTCTTCTTATAGTTGGACTATAAAAAAAGTAGTAAGTTGAAACCTCCAAAACCCACAATATTTTTTTTATTGTGGGAAAACTTCTCAGAACCATCATATAAATGATTCACTAGTAAGATCCTATTGTTTTAAGACGTACTATGCATATTTAATTGGAATTAAAATATTTTTTACGATTGTATTGCGGTGTCACACCCACGTAAGTACAACGTACGGATATCGATAATAGCACGCATGCATGTATTCTGGGTATGGCAAATTTAAATAAATGATTATGTTAATAATTTATATTATATTAAATGGTGTTGTTCATAATAAGTAAATAAATCGCCACCAAGTGCATGACACTTGACACGATATTCGCTGAGATCTACAGGGTATGTCATGAGTATTTAATTTACTTCGCAACAATTTGTTTACACATATGATACAGGGTGATCCTTAACTACATCGAGAAAATTCAGGAGATGATTCCTAAACCAATTTTGAGACAAAAATCTCAAATTAAGTTTTGCCCTTAAATGCTTAAAAAAAAAGTTTTCTTTAATATTTCTGATATGAGTGAGAATTTTTTACGAAACTCGGTGTAAGTAATGAGTACTTATTGTTAGTTTGGCTCCAACTTAATCCAACAGCGGTGTTCAGGTGAGTTTTTTGTTGAAGTCTTCCCCCAATAAAGTGATACGGCACAGAGTTTTTGGAATTTTAATAATTTTTTATGAATCACTGAAACTGCATACCAAAGATCACTTAAGTCTTTCTTGTACGATGAGACGTTTCGGGTGTAAATAAGGTTTTGAGGTGTATTAAAACATTGAGATTACTTTAGCAAATTTAAATCAACTTCAAATTGAAACTGCTTCACATTTTTAAAGTTTATAAACACCTTGACCGATTTTCATTAAACTATATTTTGCAAGTTTATAAGTCATCACTCATCATTCATCAGTAACATGGTAATTTGTATAACTCGTTAGGAGGACACTAATTAAAGTCAATCGCATTTACTATTTCTTCAAAAATGTCCTTAATCAAAAATTTTTTGTAAAGTTGAATAAATTTTTTATCTACATTAAAGTATTTCCATTATTTTTGTTTGATATATTATTATTTTTTCGTACGCGTCGCACCGTTTTCGTGATAATACCTAATTAGGATGAAAGATACTTATGTCCAATAGAATTACAAGTAAATAATATTACTTTAAAACTTTAAACCATAATTGTTATTGTTATTATTACTATCCAGTTTAAATTTTTCTCTCACCGACTCTATTAACAAATGAGGGGCGGTAAATATATACCTATTGTTACGTGTTTGCTATCCACACAAACACCTATACTCGTGGATTCGTTGATTGAAAGTCCAGGTAACACTTACTCACTACTTTATTTACTAATTAACAATTAACAACAATTAATCAATTACTGTCTTAATTATAATCACAACTGAACACTTATAAATCTCTTTCGTATTTCTTCTTTACTCGTTCACGTTCGACTTCAGACTAAATCTCGGCCCACCGTGCGTCTTATTTATACATCCATTGACCCAGTCTAGAGCACTCCAGAATATTCCCGGCCGTTCGTGTACAATTCCAGCCTAATCTAACCAGTCTACACAGTCCAGTGGCGTAACACTGCCCCCTCCTTAAGCCTGAACGTCCCGATCAGGCAATTCATTGTTCCCTGCATACTTGGCTAGTCTCTCTATATGCACCACCTTCATCTTGGATTTTGGACTTTGCTGAATTCTATATACAACGTCGTTTAGTCTGGTGACAACAGTGTAAGGACCTTCCCAGGGTGGGTGAAGCTTCGGGGATCTGCCTTTCTTTCGTTGTGGGTTATATAGCCAAACCAAATCTCCAGCTTGGAACCCTCCTGAATTCGCCTTAAGATCATAACGAGCCTTCATGCGATCACTTGCTATGGCAATTCGGTCTCGTACCACCTCATGGATATTCCTTAGCCGTTCACCTACTTCATCGGCATAGTCATTTATGGAAAATCGCTCCTCATCTGGTGTGCCAAACACCAAGTCACATGGTAATCTAATCTCACGTCCAAACATCACGCGAGCTGGCGTCTGTTTTGTTGTTTCATGAATGGAGGCCCTGTATGCCATAAGGAAAAGAGGTAAGTGACGGTCCCAATCTCTCTGATGTTTCTCAACCACTTTGGATAGGTGCTCCTCCATGGTTTTATTATATCTCTCCACCATTCCGTCTGATTGTGGATGTAGGGCTGTTGTTCTTGTCTTATGAATTCCCAGTAAGCGACACATCTTCTGAAATACCCCTGATTCAAAGTTTCTTCCTTGATCCGAATGCAATTCTAGGGGCACGCCAAAACGACATACTAGATTATCTACCAGAGCTTGAGCGACAGTGGCTGCTTCTTGGTTGGGTATGGCATAAGCTTCAGGCCACTTACTGAAATAATCCATGGCAACTAAGATGTATTTGTTCCCATCATCTGTCACGGGGAATGGACCAGCTACATCGATCGCAATTCGCTCAAAAGGAACCCCTACGTTATATTGTTTCATTTGGCCCTTACTTCTTGTCCGTGGCCCCTTACTTGCCGCACAAACTTCACATTTGCGGCACCAAGCTTCCACATCTTGGCGGCTGTTCACCCAGTAGAATCGTTCGCGTACTTTAGTGAGAGTTTTGTTGATGCCAAAATGTCCGCCAGATGTTCCATTATGCACTTCCTGGAGTACTTTTGATATGCGACACCTGGGAATTACCAATCTCAAAGAAATTTTCTTCCCGTCTGGACTTTCCCAAGCTCTTTTCAACAGTCCATCCTCTACTCTAAGGGAATCCCATTGTGCCCACAAAGCCTTCAGTCCTACCGCCTTGTCTGAAATGTCCTTCCAGCCTGGTCGGGCTCCTCTTTCTTTCCATTCCAGAATAGGACCAGTTTCTTGATCTTTTAACTGCTCTTCTCTTAATGTCTCTCTTGTCCAATCGTCAGGAACATCAATTTTAACGGTGTTTACAATTATTATCCCTTGTTGTTTTTCTACCCGGTGGCAGTGCTTGCAGTCTTCCCGACAGGGTCTTCTGGAGAGAGCGTCTGCATTTCTATGGGATTTTCCAGGACGATGTTCGATTTTAAAATCGTATTGCTGCAGTTTTTCTATCCAACGAGCTAGTTGGCCTTCTGGAGTCTTCAATTGTAATAACCACTTTAATGCAGCATGGTCGGTCCGAACTTTGAAATGTTGTCCATATAGGTATTTGTGAAAATGGTCTATGGACTTGACAATGGCCAATAGTTCCTTCCGTGTCACACAATAGTTACGTTCTGGCTTCGACAACGTCTTGCTGAAGTATTCAATTACTTTTTCCTGTCCATTTTGAATTTGGGAAAGAACACATCCAAGTCCAGAATTACTGGCATCTGTGTCTAATACGTAGAGGCCTTTCCGTTCTGGGTATGAAAGAACCGGACTCGAACACAGTGCTGATTTTAGTGTTCTGAATGATGTTTCGCACTCTTGTGTCCATTGGTACTGAACCTTCTCTTCTGTAAGCCGGTGTAGTGGCTTCGCAATATCAGCAAATCGTTCCACAAATCGTCTGTAATAAGTGCATAGACCAAGGAAGCTTCGTACTTCGTGAACATTTGAAGGCCTCGGCCAATCTCGTACTGAGGAAATCTTGTCTGGGTCTGTTCTTATCCCCTCCGAAGACACGACATGTCCTAGGAATTTTACCTCTTTCTGGAACATTAGGCACTTTTTGGGATTCAATTTCAGGTGTGCATTTTTAATTCTTCCAAACACTTCTTGAAGGTTCTTCAAATGCTCCTTAAAATCCCGTCCCATAACCATCACATCATCAAGATAAACTAGACATGTCTTCCAAGTTAGTCCTCGTAGAACCAGTTCCATCAGTCTTTCAAAAGTCGCTGGCGCATTGCACAGGCCGAAAGGCATCACAGTGAATTGATAAAGGCCACTTCCTGTCGAAAAGGCTGTCTTGTCTTTGTCATCTGGATGAAGTCCCACTTGCCAATATCCACTTCGAAGATCTAGAGTGGAAAACCACTGTGAACCTGCCAGCGTACTTAGTGTGTCATCAATTCGGGGTAACGGATAGCTGTCTTTTCTAGTGACGTCATTCAGCTTTCTGTAGTCGACACAGAATCTTAAAGTTCCATCTTTCTTAGCAACCAAGACTACTGGCGACGACCAAGGACTGGTTGATTCCTCAATAACTCCGTCTTTAAGCATCTTCTGTACCATTTCAGAAGCCTCTTCTTGTTTTGCTAATGGGAGCCTCCTAGGTGGTTGACGAATAGGAGCTGATTCACCAGTATTTATGCGATGTTGCACTATGTTGGTCTTTGTAAGAGCTTCTGTGTCCTTTGCAAATACTGTACTTTCCTTCTTCAAAAATTTTAAAGCTTCTCTATGTTCATCTGGAGTTAAATGTTCTAACTGGGCATTTAACATTCTTACAACTTCTTGGTCCATATCTGTTGACGAAGCTCCAATGATTTGTTCTTCACATCTCGCAATCCATGTGACTGGTTCGTAGGTGCCAATTGCTTCGCCTTCTTTGAACGTCACTGAATGTGAATTTAGGTTAACCATTCTAATCGGTATCTTATCTGTAGTCGGTGTTAAAGTCCTTGCCAGGATCACATTGTCTGTCATTTTAATTAAGTCATCCTTCTCAACGAGGCCAAAACGGTATCCCACGGAATTTTCCTCCAGGACTGCCTCAATTACTTTCTCTGTTCTTGCAGGAATTTTTATGGTCCTCGAAGTTAGTAGTCTAATATTATGGAATTTTTCATCTGCCGTTGAAAGAATAATTTCTTCATTTCCAATCCTGAGAACTCGTTCTCCAACGTCAAGCACAAATCCATATTTTTCCATAACGTCTAATCCTAAAATGAAGTCATCTGCAATGTCAGCTACGATAACCTGATGTTTAAAACATAAGCGGCCAATCTGCAGCTCCATGTCGACTTCCCCATGAACCGCCGCCCTATCTCCCGTAGCTGTTCGGATGACTAATCCATTCTGTTCTTTATTTACTTTGAAACCCATTATGAATCCTGCCCGTACTATTGATGACGTAGCTCCTGTGTCGATTGTGAACACACATTTCTTCTTATTTACATAACCCTCCAACAACAGACTACTTTGAACTCTCCGAAGTTGGGAAACTTTTATTTCTCGGGGGTCACAACATTTCCTGGCCAGCGCAGCCCCCAAATTGCCAGCCATCTTTAGTTTTCCTGAGGCTCCTCAACCACAGCAGCATTTACCCTTTCTGAGCTGCGTTGACGACAGTTCCTCTTGATATGGCCCACTTTGCCACACCTATAACAACGGATGCCTCCATTCGGCCTCCCACTATTTTGTTGTTGGTCTTGTCTCTGCTGGGAGGTCGATTTTGTCAGTAGTTGGGTGATCATTTTGTGTATATCAGATATCAGATTTTGTGTTGTGTTGTCTGGCTTGTCTTCCTCCACACTCACAGCTCGTACTCTCGGATTTGATTGGGTGGTATCCTTATAGGCAGCCTCAATCTCCAGTGCATGTACTAAAGCCTCACTACTAAGCTTATGCCTGGCTAACTTAAGAATTCGCCTAACTTCCTGGTCCCTTACTCCATCAATAAATGTACCAACTGCTAACTGTTGTTGAAATTCCATTGGTGCATCAGGATAGGCTAGATGGGCTAATCTTTCTACCGCAGCTTCAAACTCCTGGAGGCTTTCTCCACCTCGTTGTCTGCGTGATTTGAGCTGAGCCTGATATACTTGGGCGAGATGTTGGTCGCCATATCTTAGTTCTAACGCTGCCTCCAAAATGTTGAAGTTTTGTTGCTGTGCGGCAGGAATTGTTTGGAGCAGGTCTAATGCTTGGCCCCTTAGTGCTAATACCAATGCTGTTGCCTTTTCCTCATCGTTCCAGTTATTTGAACGTGCAGCTGCCTCAAATTGTCTCTTATAAGTTGACCATGAACTTTGACCGTCGAAGGAAGGTGGTTGTAACCTAGTACCAGACGACAGTACTAACTGGCCACCCTTCTCTCTTAATTGTTGTTTGAGTCGGGCTACTTCTTCCTTAACTTCAGTTATTTCTCCTTCAAACTTTCCTCTAAATTCACTTACTTCTTCTTTAACTTCCATGACTTCAGCCTGTACATCTTCCTTCAATTGTTCAGTGACCGAGAGTATGACTTGATGCTGTCCCTCCATAATTTGTCTTAATTCTCCTGGCGTTCTTTTCTTTGCTCTTCTTTTTCTTTCTGTCGTCTTCTCTCTTGTTCTTCCTTTTCTTCCTTTCGTCTTATTTCCAGGCCTTCGATCATTTTTATCAAGTCTTCTTTTTCTTCATGGCGTTTTCTCTCTTGTTCTTCTTTTTCTTCCTGGCGTCTTCTCTCTTGTTCTTCTTTTTCTTCCTGGCGTCTTCTCTCTTGATCTTCTTTTTCTTCCCGTCGTCTTCTCTCTTGTTCTTCTTTTTCTTCCTGCCGTCTTCTTTCTTGATCTTCCATAATCTTTCTTAATTCTTCCTGGCGTTCTCTTTTCTGTTCTTCTTTTTCTTCCTGTCGCCTTCTTTCTTGTTCTTCTCTGTCTTCTTTTCGTATCCTTTCTTGATCGTTCATTCGTTCCAACAACGCTGCTAGCAAGTCCTGTGTTTGTTTCTCCGCCATACTTCTTGTTATTGGCATTAACTCACGACACGTAAATCAGTTCAAAATAAAGTTTATTACGCTACTAAGTCCGTAAAGTGTTGATATCACGTCTATTTTAATAATCGAATGTTCCAGAAATATCTCCAAATAGCACAAGAAAGTCTTATTTAGAGTCTATACTTCTATTGTGTTGACAAAATTTACTTATCTCCACTAATTGTGCAATGGAATGTTCGAGAATTTTTATAAATTATCACTAATAAGTCTTGTTTTGAGTCTATAACACGTTTCCGTTAACTCAGTTTACGTATCTCCTGTAGTTTCCAAATCGAATGTTCTAGAATTGTCACTAAAAGTCACTTATAGTCTTGTTTTTAAGTCTACAACACGTTCCCGTCGACACAATTCACGTATCTCCTGTAGTTTCCAAATAGAATGTTCTAGAATTTTCCCGAAATTGCACTAATAGTCCTTTTTCTCAGTCCACAACACGTTATAACTAGTGGCACTCGCGTATTTGCAGCTATTTCTAAATCGAATGTTCTAGAACTTCTCGAAAATCCACTTTAAAGTCACTATTCAGTCCATAAATAGTCCTCAAACACTGTCCAGTAGTTTAATTCTTCGTGTTACCACTAATTTCTGAGAAGAACACTGTAGAACCTTTTCGAATATTCCAGAAATTTCTCTTCCAATCCACTTCCGACACCAAATTGTTACGTGTTTGCTATCCACACAAACACCTATACTCGTGGATTCGTTGATTGAAAGTCCAGGTAACACTTACTCACTACTTTATTTACTAATTAACAATTAACAACAATTAATCAATTACTGTCTTAATTATAATCACAACTGAACACTTATAAATCTCTTTCGTATTTCTTCTTTACTCGTTCACGTTCGACTTCAGACTAAATCTCGGCCCACCGTGCGTCTTATTTATACATCCATTGACCCAGTCTAGAGCACTCCAGAATATTCCCGGCCGTTCGTGTACAATTCCAGCCTAATCTAACCAGTCTACACAGTCCAGTGGCGTAACACTATTATATCGGTAAAATGATACATTAAATGTGTTTGTTCAACGTAGGTATACCTCATCATGCTATTTTATACACATATGTATGTTCTTCAAATAAGTGCGTCACAACAGGGTAGGTCATATTTCTAATTTTATGTATAATAAATTATATAGACACCGGATAATTTCCGTGAGTCTCGGACCTGCTTTCCAACTGGCTTGTCTGAGATCCCTCAGGAGCGAGATCTAGACCTTGTTTATTCACTATTCAGTTGACTCCGTCGCAGTGTGTAGAAGGCGCGGGGATAAAAATAAGTAGTAATAACTATGTCGCATTTTCGTTCGTGTTTGTCGACCGTCTTCCCGTGAATTGAAAAATCTAGTAAGTCACACTATTAATGAAAATTATATTAGGCGCATGATATAGTCAGTCTACTAGCTTTTTTTCGTGTTACTCATATTTATTTCGAAGTGATATTTAAAAAGGTTAATGTACAATACGCCGTAGAATTTCCTAGTAAGTCAATTTATTTCCTATTATACAAAGGAAATACATAGTCACTCTAAAATTAAATGGAAAACATTATCGTGTAACATTTATTTTTTATTATTAATATATAGCAATTTTATTTACAGAGCAGTATCTAGTGTTTGTGCTTAGTTGATTGGCTGTTTGATATCCTATATAGGTACACATGTATAATGGGCCTTTTCACTACTTCTTAAATCTCAAAACAAATATGTTTATTTGAAAGCTAACTGATAGATATTCACCTTGTGCAACTCTGTTTGAAATATAAGTCTCCCATTGTTTAATAAAAAAATAAACATTTATTATGGCAATTTGAACACTCATTTGACCTTGAAGTTGAGTGACGTCACACAAACCAGAATCATGTTGGTAGCATTTGCCAGAACGCCTAATACTACTAACATCACACCACAATTGACACATTTTACATTGTTTACGGTTAGTTTTGTGGTTATGTTCTGTGTGTTCATTTACGAATTGTGTTTTGCTTTGTTTCTGCACATTATTGGAAGAAAATGGAGCCAGGATTTTCTAAAAGAAATGCAGAAAATCTGCCGAAAGTCGACTTTATTATGGTGGACGAGTTTTACATGTCAGATTTGGATTATTTATCAGCAGAAGTCAGGAATATTAAAACAAAACGTAAGTCATTAATAATCTTATTTTCGTGTAATTTATTTATAAATATAATGGAACTACCATTATTTTAACATGCAATTGTTGTTACAATATTTTGTCCTATTTCAATTATGCTTACTAATGTCTAATAATTTCCAGGTCAACAAGAGCATCGTACGGTGACAACGTAGTTGCTAAATATTTTAAATTTTTTTTTTAATATTTTTTATTTTATTTTTTAAGGTATAATAAATGAGAAGATATTTTATATTAAAATATAAATTATATAGTTTTTATGTATATTTTTTTTTTTTATTTATAAATTAAATATTTTATTATTAAATTTTTTTTCAATTTATAATTAATTTTGATTTTAAAGTTTTTTAATTTATTACCTTTATTTTTTTATATATTTTTTTTTTGTGTATTTATTTATTGTAATAATTTTTTTGGTAATATTTTTTATATTATTTTTAAAATAATAATAAAATTTTTTATTATTTTCTATTTTTTAATAATGTAAATTTGTATTTTTTTATAAATTTATTTAGAAAGAGGAAATTGAATCAAATGAAAATCTATTTTTTTTTTTTTTCTTTTTCCGAGTTTTTTTTTTTAAATTAATATTTTTGTTTTATATTTTGTCTTAGCTTCTTCTCTTTTTTTCGAAAATATGGAGAGGTCATTTCATAAAATGTAATAAGAGAGTAGAAAGTTTTTTCTTATTTTTTAATTGAATTTTTTATATACAAAATCCATATCCCTAAAATAAATAATAAATCACATAAGTCCTAGTGTTCTATTTTTTACTGTTATAAAAGATTGTCGAGGATTTAAATAATCTTATATATTAATAATATTATTTTTATTATAATATTAAAAATAAAAAATTTAAATATGCCTAACTAATAAATCTTAAAAATATTGAAAGATTAATCCAAATTAAACTCTTTCTTTTTTTTAAATAAATATTAAATGTATAACAAAACCTATAATAATTAAAATGGTACTTACCTTTATATTTAAATATTTCCTCAAAATTAAAGCTTTTAATATTATAGTTATAAACACAAAGTAAACGGAAAATATTAGAAATAATAAGATGTGGATGGGATTTTCATATTGTTAACACATTATGGAGTTAGGCAAATTCTATTTTTGATTTTAAAGACACCTATTGCCTTTTTGTGAGTGTTCTTCTCTTGCCTGTAATATTTTCATATTAACTAGATGGCGCAATAATCCCATTTTCCCAAATTTTGGGACTTAGGCACTTTTCACATGAAGCCGACGTTATGTGAATCTGAATCTTCCTTTAACTATAAAATTTCAATAATTTAGCATCAATTTCTAAATACAACTACTCTTCTTACATCAAAATGATCTTCACAACAGTAAATGTTTCTGGTTTTCGTCAACTGATTCTCAACTTTGGCTATTTTAAACCATGCTATTCGTCTATTTTCATCTGGTGGTAAACGAAAATTTTAATTGGACAATTCATGTTGTTATTTGTACATGTTGGTACAAAGCACTTTTTAAACATGTTCCACACACAACAATCCAAACTAAAAAGAAACGACTGTCAAAGTCAATTTCGACGTCAACTGTCAAAAAGCAGAGAACCAACTTTGCAATACACCGATGTCGTGTTCAAGGTCGTAGTCCCTTTGACGTCACTAAGGTGGATTTCGTGACGTCACGTAAAAGCGCTCGCTTTATTTCCGCACTTTTGTTTTTTTCGATAGAAATCGTGCTCAAAAAAAAAAAATACGGCAAGTTTTTTTTATTAAACACTATCACATAAAGCAATGAAAAAAATCTGTGAAAAGGCCCATTATGTATTAGACAGAGTAGTCTAGTTTCCGAGGAACAAACTTCAGGAATGTGTAGAGTATGTAAAAATAATAGGAGTTTTTTCTGCGAACATAATTCGATCAATGACTATAACTTGGATATGGGCTGTTGAAGTTTCATTAAAAAAAAGTTTATAATTTAATATACAAGACAAGAGAAGACAGAAGCTATCATTTTCAAATTTGGCACACCGCCTTTCTATGTAAAGCTGCATTTACATTTTAAGTCAATAATGGTAACAGAAAGCCATTGGCGTAGCTACGGGGATACATAACTCTTTTATGAAAATAAATAGTACGCAGCTGGATATTTTTGAAAAATTAAACTGCTAAATTGCCCATGGCATTCTGAAGAAATTTTTTTTTTAATTTTGATAAAACAAGCCGTTTCCGATTTATTTGTAGTTAAAATCTTTTGTGTAGACGATTATCTTAAAATGAAATACTCATTTTCACACCACCATGAGAGAGGTAGACTACACGGCACGTTTCTTTTTTTAAGTGGTATCCCTTTGAGGCCTAATCCACATCAAGAAAAAATGAAAACTAAAAACCTCAACCTCAAATCCTGTAATGCATTTATGATACCGTCGAATCAATGAATTAATCACGACAGATATTGATTAGGATTTTGCCGCATCTCATTAAAAGATTGTTCAATCCTTAAAACTAATTCCTCTCTTATTAACACTGGAGTAGCATAAAACCTTTCTTTTAGATATTCCCAAACGTAAAAGTCTAGTGGGTTGAGATGCGGTGACTTGGGTGACCAGACCACTGATCCGACGTCATTAATTATTTCATGATGCATGTCGTTTATTCCTAAACGATCAATCCAACGCTGTGGATAATTTACATTTAATCATTTTCTATAACTCTCCCAAAATGCACTGGAGCACCATCAAATTGTATCTAACTATCATATCGCAAATCGGGGGGCAAATGCTCGATATAGTCAAACAGGGCATTGGTAAGGAACCCATCGAATAATTGCGAGTTTAATCTTAGGGGTAGCAAATGTGGACCACAAATATTATTATGGAAAACACTCAGCCAAATGTTTACACTGAATTAATATTGAAATGATCGCGATCGAATTTCGTGGGTCCAAACATGAAGATTGTGATAGTTCACTACTCCCGTTCTAGTGAATGTTGATTTCTGCCCGTAGAATTTTACACAAAAAATCAGGATTTCTTTTCGCTAAATTTAAAAGACTGGCAAAAATTCAAGCACTTTTCGGCATACCCAAGGCATTAATGTTGCACGGGCTGTAGATGATAAACACTTCTGTGGTCATCTCGTACGTTCATAATGTTTGCGATTTCTGTATTTGCAGTTGTTGAGCTGATCTGTGAGAGCTCGGTCTCCAGTTATTATTAAAAGCTTAAAAAATACGATTTCGATTATTATTTCTACGCATTCTGTTTGGTTCATTATTTACTGTAACGAAGTAATTTTTCCGTTACTAGCTTTCTATTGTAATCAGACCTAAATGTTGTTTTCGTTCACTTTGGTACACCCTGTATACGATTACTTGTGTTAACATTGCTTTTAAAACCGTTTGGAAACAAAGTTAAATTTATTTTTGCAAGATCAGTATTTGAAATAACCATTATTTCTCTAACATAATTGTTTCAAACCGGTTTCTTTTCAGGGTAATCTTAGTTTGTTTAATATTCTAATGATAAATCGTTTATTTTATTTGTACGCAATCAAGTAAGAGGAAATTAGTTTAATTTAATTTAGTTTGATTTCCAACTTGCTTGGAAATCATTTATTCATGGTAAAGAAATACGTCTATTTGTTTAATAATTTGTCGAATAAATTATTAATCGATTCATTTTTAAATATTAATACTTGGCCGTTTTAAATTATTTCTTTTTTGGAACTATAGTTTAAAAATTATCAGAGAGCGATTCCCAGCATTGATATATTTTATAAACTGTAACAGTCAATTTTCAATTTCTGTCACAACTAAGTTTATTACCTATTTTCGATTCGGAACACCCTCTCGAGGTTCCGTCTCCAGAATATTACGGCGGCACGAGGCTAGTCAACTGACAAATTGTTAACCACCTGTTAATTCACGTAATACGCCCAGGCTGTTGAATTTGAAAATGATTACCAGTAAACTCTGAAACTTAACATACATCCCTTTTTGATCGGTACAATATCAGTCCATGGTGATATTCATTTAATTTAACTACTCAACAATAATTGCGTGGTACCCTTTGCGCGGTCGCGGTGGGGAATTTAGATTAACTCGCTTCCGACTAAGATTTTTCCAACGAGGCAACCACAAGCAGCGGTCGGCTTTTGCACTTTCTTGAAACACCTCGTGGCTTGAATAATTCAATCGCTTTATTGGATGTTAGTTGCAGACTTTCCTGATTGATTTATTATTACTGTGATTTTTTTCTATCATTTTTTTATGCATTCCTCTTGATGCATCTTTTTTTGGTGTATTGGAGTTTTACGTTATGGTAATATAACTCGTAATTACTACCCTCTAACTGGGATAGCGATATTTTCCTAACTTGATGTTGGCCAAGGAGTTTTTTGGGCACTAACTGGATTACCTGGAAAACTACGCACGTGGTTAACTGTGTCTTGGACGTATTACTGAATTCTTAAGCTTGTGAGATCACTTTAACTATGTGATGGTACTAACGGCCTGATGCCGATCTAGCCAACGCATGTGGAATTCCGAAGGAGCTGTTATTCAGCCCGATTGCTTAAGATAAGTACTTTTTACATTTTTCTGCCAGTCAGGATGTAGATTGCTTACAGTTAGGGCCTGTAGCCGGCCTTAGTTTGCCTTTTTTTTGCCTTTTTTAATTACTTGTGGTTCGCTTGTAGCCGTTGATGTTATTTTAAGATGTGTTGTTTTGTGCCCGTTTGCATTTAAGCGGACACGCCATTACCTTTTATTTTTTGTATTTTTATGACCATCAGTCCAGTGTTAGTGTCTGTTTAAATGCGTAAGGCGTAGGACCTTATGTAGTTTATAATTTACTGCTTGCAGGATATGTTGTTGCTTGCAAATTATATATTTGGTACTTACTAGGTTATGTTAACCACGGTTACCTGATTTTAGTTGCCTTTAGCCTAAAATCGCTAGCACAGCCGTTGTAATTGCCTTTTGCTTACAATTTGGTGCGCGTGTGCTTGTACTTTTTGCTTACTATGGTTGATTTTGGTGACCCTTTGCCACAAATCCGTAGTACTGTCGTAGTACCTTTTTTACCTCACGTAGGGTTAAGTAATTTTGTAGATTAGTTGCCTACGCTTATCGGGCTTTAGATGTTTGTTTTTTTGTGCAATTTTAGCTTGTGCTTACCGCTTTGTAGAGAGTAGAGTAAGTTATTAAGTAGATATATTCTTGAATATTTTTACCCATTTTGTACCTTGTACATATTTCTTGTTTTATCTTATCGCTGTTAGCGCTTGAGCTACTGCTCTAGTTAAGATTTTGATGTTATGCTTAACTTTTTGCATATCTCATTAGTATAGTTGCTGCTACTAAGTCTATCTTTTGGGCTAGTAGTGTTGTGATATTTTGTAAATTTTGCTACACGTAGATTTAATTAAACTAGTTTCAATTTTATTCTGTTTCTTTCTTGAGTTTCTTTAACTCATGGCGCCCACAGCCCTTTGAAATCGTTCCCATTCTTAAATAATATTTTGCTATAACAACACTGAATTTTAACAACTAATTCTCAAATTTAGCAGTGCTAGAACTCTTACCCACGACTCTTGCCTCCTATAATAGCTGACTAGCCGTGGTGGGTTATAATTGGGGTTGTCTATCTTTTGCCTTCACCGACAACACGATTTAACTCTTATCTCTTAACGATTGTAAAAAAAACCATTTAATTATAAACCATTTGCTTATATGAGTTAACGCAGGGAATTTATTTAAATATGATGCGCCGTGATAAGCTGGAATAACGTTTGCCACGGACAACGGTCGACCCGCTTGCGTGTTGTACAGATACCCGCCCTTCTATGACGGGCTTTGGTGTATAAATTGAATGTCACCGCGTGAAAGAATCACTTGTCTTCGACTTGCTTGCGCTTTCCTCGACTCATCTACATCTCCAGTGCACTCCGCAATCCGATAGTGGTAAGAAATACTTTGACCATTTTACTGTTTTTATTTTGCATTTTCATCATTTACCATTTGTATCCGAATTTACTGTTATATTATTTTGTCCGAAGCGCCTGTTGTTCGAATAAATCAGAGATATTTAAGAAATTCACGGATTCATTGATACAAGTAGGGTTATCTATTTCACCACTAGTATCGAGAATCCGTGGTTATCATTTGTTGTAGAGGACGTAGAGACAGAACGCTAATGCCTCGTGTATGGATAGAGTTCCGTCTCAGTCATAGTTTCACTACCAGTAAGGTTTTAATACCTCACGTGAAAATAGGACTTTACTAGGTAAACGCGGAGTGGCATACGTGAGATTTTAATACCTCGTGTGTTGATAGAATCTCACGCCCTGCCCCGGAAGTCAGGTACTAACCAATTCGTCCGTCAACGGTGCTCACTGGAATTAAATGGTAAAGAAGATAAGCTTAAAGTTGATGTGATAACCAATCGCCCTAAATTATGAGTAATTACCGAGCGTTAACGTTCATGCATCCACGCATATCTCTGGTATAGTTAGTTTAAGGGACAGTTTATATTAACATACGAGTAGTGAACTGAACTACAGTGCTATAGAATTAGAAGAGCAACGGGAATATTCGGTTGTCATTGTCTGTTGTATCTGACGTAAAGATAGAACTCTAATGCCTCATGTGTGGATAGAGTTCCGTCTCAGTCATAGTTTCACTACCAGTAGGATTCTAATACCTCGTGTGTGGATAAGATCTTACTAGGTAAACGCGACACACGTAGTCAATATACGCCAAGTCAGGGATATGAGGTGCTAATCTTAAACTATGGCACGCTCGCGATTATACAGTCAAATATATCGCCTGTCCCTGGACTGACCTCCTGAACTTATGTCTTGCTAGTACTCCGTAACAGCTTACCACTAACTATATTGTTGCACCGATCACTTACCGTAATATTGCTTCATTAACCGCTTGCTGTAGCTACCAGTAGTAGTAGTTGCCAGTTGCCATACCCTTGGTTTATTTTGTCGCTGGCTTACTTGTGTAGATGCTTGTAGTAAGGAGTTGATAGTAATACTGTAGTAGTAGCTTCTATAACTTAGCTGTACTTGATATAACATAATCGATCACCGCCTCTTGCATTTTCATAACCTCTTACTTGGTTCCTTGGTTGCTTACTTGTAATATAGGTTAATATTTACATTGTATTACAACATAACTGTTGTGTATATATTTGTTTTTTCTATATGTGAAGCAGTCTTAAATAAATAGAGTAATTGAAGTTGAACATCTGCCTTTTATTTAAAACAAAGATATAAGTAAGTAAATCTGCTTGTACACCGAGAATCATTTTCGGCAGGTAAGCTGAAGTTGTCCATTGCGACTCAAACGACAACCACACACACAGACCGCCTGGCATTCTGTTTCTTCATTGAGTTACTCTAGCTTCTATCACACTGCTAATAGAATAAAGTGATGTTCCTAGATTTTCAATCAGGAACTTGCGCTCGAGACCGGTACCATAATAAAAGTTCAAAGTACCGTTACTGTACTGAGGGGTGCCAAAGTGACACGTCACACGCATACACACATAAATAAGCATTGTGGTGTTCGCATACGTCACATTACGCGCAAGCCAAAGTTGCGAAAGCGTGTTCTAATAAAAACGCCAGAATTTGGAAGTCTTATTTGGAAAACGTCTTTGATACTCACGTACTGCTGCCTTAGCCTTTCTGTCACATAATCCATAACAGTAATGAATATCTACATTGCATATTCTTCTTTACTAAATAGCATGACTTTCACAGTTACAAAGACACAGTAATAACATAATTAATCGCACTAATCTCAAAACACTTCTACAGATTTTGAATTAGGTTTTTTAAGTTTCCTTGCCATGTTAAATCCTATTTCCGTGTATTATACGTGTACTGTATGTAAATATATTAAATAAAAAACATATTCATAAAATAATGTACGGCAAATAACTACTTATTAGGCGAGGTTATTACAACTTTTCCCTAATTCAAAATTACAATGTAAAATCTATTATAACATCATATCTTACGCCTCCGATCAGTAATCAGAATAATAATTCTTCCCGCATACAATTCTACGCTTTCTCAATACCCAACGTGATATTTATAATTTGTAGAATATTGAAATCTTCCAACAAATCAATAATCTTTAAAAAACACGGAGAAATGATATCAAGACAATCGAAATCAAAACTCATCACGTTCATTTGTCATTGTTCGTGACAGATGTAGCGATTTTCGCAAGTCTGCAACTAATGATATCGCATGCTCTATGTCGATGCCATGTTCCAGTGAAAGTTATCAGCGTAGTACGGGTAGAATATTTACAATTTAAATGCAAGGAGGTGCTTCTACTGGTACTTTTTATGCAATATTAGTAATACATTAAATTATAAGAAAATTATACTACACGAGACGGGAGACAGGACCGTCTAATGAAGTCTGGCGCTCTGTACCATTTATATAAAGCGTAAGGTAAATGAACGTCGTTATTTCAGTTTCAGATGGCATCTTTTGTACTGCAATAAGCTCAGAAAACTTTATTTTCAAATTAAAGTAGGCATTTCTTTAATATTTTGATAATGAAATATGTCATACCTATCTGACGGGTGGTACTTCAAGAGCTGATCATTTCTTGATAATTGTTTGTCGTTTCTGTGAAAACTTCCAACAATTTTACGATGCAAAATATCTGAAAATTTCACGAATCGAGTGTGAGTGAAATTTTCTGTGATGTTTTGCTGAGTGAAATTGGCTAAAATTGCCCTAGAGGAGAAAAAGATTTTAAAAATTTTTAAATTAGAGCTTGAGTAGTATTTAAGAATGTTCGATATTTCAAATAAAAAATATAGGTATTGATTGATAGATTTTTTTTATTAAATGAGAACACATCTAACAATAGTAATAATTATTAGTAACAGTATAATTACAGGGTATATTCTATGGTGCAGTTGGTGTCAAAATGTGCAGTTGGAAACAAATTTGTGCAGTTGAAAATTGAAATTTGTGCAGTACTTAATTTTTATTTGATCCATTGAAAAAATATAAAACTATTTAATATTCATATCAAAAACTTAAATGATCATACATATGATTCCTTAAAGACCTTAGATATATATAATTGTTCAAAATTTAACTTTTTTAGACACTTGCTTATTTTTAATGCTCTCACTATCTTCCTCTGCCTGAGCTTTTTCAAAAATACCTTGATACCATGGTTGGTTTTTGCTTTAGGCGCTGCTTTGATCTGCGCTATTTCTTGCTTAGCCACTTGTGAACACTGGGTTTGGAATTCCATAGCTCCAAGCACTGTATATTGTAATGAACAAACATATAAAGATTGTCTGTTTCTAGGAGCAGTCGACTTCTGTTGGCTGTTTTTAACACATTGCAACTACTAATCAATCTTTCGACATCCGCACTGTGGGGCTTTGCTACCAAAACTCGTGCAATTATAGTTGTAACATTAGGAAATTGACTTAAGCTCGAAGCTAAGAATTTCGTCAATTGATGTAGAGACATTTTTCTGACTTCATCAATATTGGTCAAATCTAATAAATCACTATATTCCAAAGATAGTTCCCTTAGATCAAGATCTTTCCCTAAGGCACTATGTACTTGACATTATTATGTTAGCATCTGGTTGTAAGTTACAGAATGGTTTTAGTGTGTTCAAAATCTCAGTTTCAAGACTCAGTCTTTGTGATAAGAACTCTCCTAAAGCATCCACAATTTCGTTGTTGACAGCATCAAGATCACAGGGTTGGCTTACATATTTATGATGTTCTCTCAAACGTCTTTTGAATTTGCTATCAACCAATTTGTTTCTGCACATGTTTTGGTCCTACCCCGTGCAATTTTAAAACATGAGATTATAAGAAATCCTACCAGTAGACAATCCAGTACTGTTGAATTCTTGAACGTGTCTGTGCTTATATGCGCTGGCCTCACCTAGCAAACTCTACAACTATTATGTGATAAAATGTTCTTTGTAGTCCATTTTATGAATTCCATAAACCAATGATTTTTCTGCAGTTATTGTGGGGAAAATGCTGCCCAGCCCAGCTCACTTTTCGTTTTGTTGAGTCGCTCTACAAGACTCTTTCTCTTGGAATTATCTGATTCTCGTATCGGTTTAAAGCACATATCAGAAAACAGTTCTATAACCATATCGTACTCTTCATAGAACTTAGTATGTAGTAATTTCGCTGTAGATTCCATATTGTTTTATTGACTCATTCTTTATAGTCCATACCAACTTTTTCTTCATATTGTGGGCCCAGTCGGTTAAAATTTTGTTTAAGATTCGAATTTTGGTAAAATGGTTGGCGTGATATCCCTTTTCTTGTTAGAATTCGGTGAAATTGGTTCACTTTCAAACGAAATTAAATAAAAAAACTGCACACACTATTGCGAAACTCGTAAAAAATCGCGCCTCAAATAGCTTGTTTATTGGCTACTGTAGTGACGCGCATTCCTCATGAAAACCCTTGTAACCGAAGTGAAATACGATAACTATGTTATCGCCTCTTAATCATTGTAATTAGCGAATCATTGGTCAAAATAGACAAAATATTGTTTATAATCTAATCAGAATGTGAAAGTCCGTGCATATTGTGAAGGTAGGTATGGGCTGGTCACTTTTTTATTATTGAAATCGAAAATTTAGGTCCTTTTATCGATATTTAGCCATGGAGTATTTTTTGTGGCGTTTGGCCGCCATCTTAGAAAATGACGGCAATATTGAAATTCCTAGTCATTAGCTGTATTTCAGAAAGTAAAAGAGATAGAGGAAATTTTTTTAACAAAATGTGTTTGAATTTGTTAATTCTATAATTTTAGTTGTTATTATGTTTACCGTAACTCACCGTTTTCGAGATATTTTAGAAAAGCAGCAGTAATCTTTATTTTTTTTTAATTTTTATCTCGAAAATTAAATAGATAAAGGAAAATTTTTTAAACAAAAAGTGCTGAAAATAATCATTTGTACCATTTACTTTTTTTCTTACCTTTACTGTAACCCTTACCGTTTTTGAAATATTTAGAGAGAGGGCATATAAATATAATTAAAATACAGGATTTAAACATTTTTATTGTTTTACTTGTAATATACTCGTATAGTTTGACGTTAACTTTTATGAAATGTTCCTGGAAAAGTCATTAATATTAATAAAACAGTTTTATCCATCTTTCATTTTGAAACTAAGAATCATCATCGCATTCGTCTTCTTTATCTTCAGTCTCCTCAGCAGCTGAAACATCTTCAACACTATTATCATTTTTTTCTTACTGAATGTCCACTGAAATAGTTGATAATTTTTTTCACGTGCGTTACAGGTACTAGCATGTCCCATTCAATTTTCTATCTATGCTCTGTTGGTTGCAATCTTTCACCAGTTAATAAAATATTCATTTAAAATACGCTTAACTAATATAAAATAGCAAGAATACTCACAATTAGGAAGAAATAATTGGACTGATTTCATGTACATAACTCAGTAGAACAATGGTACCAGTTTCTACGTTAAGAAAGTCAGTAGCGCAATACCAACTAACTTATTTCAATTACTTTATTCTGAAAAAGACCAAAAATGTAGAACTCATGATATTGATCACTTTTTATTTAAGAAATTTTCTTCTACGTCTTTTAGTATCGAAGATAAAGCTGATAACGAATGTAAAGATCATCGCAGTATTTCCAATATCTTGAAAACGGTAAGAGTTACGGCGAACATGATAAGAAATAAAATTATAGAATTAACAATTTCGAGCACGTTTTGTTAAAAAAAGAGTTTCCTCTATCTCTTTTACATTGCATTATATTACAAGTGGTTCTACGCCACCCAAAACAGGAGACCCCTCTTTCAATTTATTTCAAATTATCCACAAACTGAGATTCACAAAAAGGTTCCCTCTTTGAGTTGATGGGCCTCAGGTTTCTGACTGGACCATTAATAGAGTATATCGAAAAATAATCATAATTATTTTTATATCTCACTTGTAATAATTCTGCATTGTTATAGTTGAAAATATTAATTCATCAGATTATAAATTGAAAAATATGAAATTAATTAATTAAATTTAAATCATAGCTAAGATATTTTCTCTATGGGTTCACTACTTCCCAGTTTCCATACCCAAATAAAGTCGGCGCCTATGTAAATGACTAACCACTACATGAACTGTTCTGACATTTCATGAAATGTTGGAATACGTCAAAGACTAGGACATATAGAATCATAATATATGCAACGTTGGGAAATTACAAATTATCTGATTGCAAATATCTGAAAGCGGAAGCTAAGGTGAACATTTTATCAAATATACTGCTTAGTAATGAATAAATAATAGCAGAATATCGTTAAACCCGTGGGTGCGGTTCACAGGACAGAATGAAGGAACATGCCTTGAAATCTTATACAATTCGATATGTTAATATTTATATGACTCATTTCAATAATGTCGCCAAAACTTAGATCCTGTACTGTGCTAGTGGAGGAAATTAATATCACCAAACAGTTAATTTTCATAGATAATACCCTAATAAGTGAAATAATTTTGCCAACAAAATTTATTCATTATTAAGAGAGTTTGTTATTTAACAATATCGAATGCACAATTCTGATATGAAATTGTATTGTTTTTCGCATCTAAAACTGATTGCAGATTCGCACTAGTTTCTGCTTCGGTACCCCTCACACTGTGACTAAATGAGAGTGATGTACTGAACTTTGATCTACCCGAACTGAATCCCCTTATATAAAAACTCTGACATAGTTTTCCACGAAACACTAAAACACCATATACTGCACTCGACGCGCGTTTCTCCAACAAAGTTAGCATAATCTGGCGATGATTAAAACTCAGTTTTAATCATCTACGTCAGAGTTATCTTCACATCAAAGGTTCCAACCTACTTCAGGTCACCTCATATAATCTGTGCAACATTATAAACGCTGTGGTAGCTTGATCTTTCAGTAATCTATCTTATTGGATTGATTATCAAGACACTACAAATAAAGTTTCTACATGATGATTTACAAGACAGTGCAAAATTGCTATGACTTCAACATTACAGCTGTCACGCAAAATGATGTAATGAATACTATCAAAAATATTAAGCCGACTATTACTATGGGTCCTGATTTAATACCAGCATTTCTAACAAAGGACTACGCATAGTTTTGGCTGGCCCATTTACTGTGATTTTTAATTTAGTATCAAGAACTTCTTGTTTTCATGATTTATGGAAACTCTTGAGGGTATGCCCTATTTACAAAAATGGAGATAGAAATGAAATAACAAACTATAGGCCACTAACTATTATTTGTAATTTTGCAAAATTGTTGGAGATTATTCTACATGCAGTCCTACAGTACAATCATGTGTCTGGTATGATATCGCTTGAGCAACATGGATTCGTGAAAGGTAGGTCTACAGTTACAAACCTTGTGTATAAATCCCAGTATATCAGAGCCAAATGAGATCAACAAAGTCAGGTAGATGTAATATATACGAACTTTTGGTATTAAACGAGATGTCACTTTGCATTGAGTTGTGTTGACAGAGCTGTCAATAATTTGTTGAAATGCTGAAACCTTCTGCTGATGAGTTGGCAATTGTGGCAACGATGAGCGAGCGAGGTGACACAATTCCAGAAATAGCAATTTTTTTTAACTTCCATCAGGTCAATCCACCTAGAAATTCACAGTTTCGTAGCAGGAGACATCAACTACCGTCGCATGGAAGAAAGGAGGCGAAAAAAATACGACTGGCTAAGATTGCTTCATAAGAAGAACAATCCAGCTGTCAAATCAGACAATTCGAAGAAGGACCTCGGGCTAGAAGACGGGCCGCATGCCCCTTATTGAAACCACAACATCGGGTTACTCGCCTGCAATGGGCTCAAGAACAAAACTGGGGAGGGAGTTGCTGATAAAAATAAGTTCAGTTTATATAGGTCGGATGGACGTGTTTTGTTATGGGGTGACTTTTAGAGGTAGAGTAGTGACTGTTTGGGGAGGGATAACAATGCCTGGAAGGAGAGAATTGGTGATACTTAGAGGTGAGAGCATGAATGATGAAAGGTACAGGAATTTGTGCATTAGAATGGATGGCCAACCCATGTCTCCAGATATGAATCCAATCGAGCATTTATGGAGTAGAATGAAAAGAAAAATGAAGGAATGGAAAGATGAATGGGAAAGACGAAAGGGAAATATGAATGAACTGAACAATGCAATTCAGGAAGAATAGGAAGCTATTCCTCAGAATTTCCTCTGAAATTTTATAGAAGAGATGCCCAGAGGGGTTGCGGTTTTATTACGAGCAAGAGGAGGCTTTATCAAATACTGAAGATTAATAGCTTTCGTCGGGCTTAAGCGTCGTTTAGGTCAACCCTCGACCTCACTGTTGTTTTTTTTATTATTGCTATTTTACTGTGATATTCCCCCATTGATCGTATTTTTGTGGATAATTGTAGACATCTCGTTGACATCAAAAGTGCGATTTTTATTCGTACGATAGAACTTCAAAGCATCATTCCAAACAAAAATTCATATCGTGGCAATTAAACTTCTGATCCGAAATATTTAAAAAACGTGTCGAGCTTAAGACATCAAACTTCATGATTTTGGCACGGGAACTAAGAAAAAAATTATTCAAACTGTGTAATATTGAAGTCGTAACCATTTTGCACTATTTTATATATTACCCTGTAGAAACCTTATTTGTAGTTTCTTGAGATTCATGTCAATATGATAGATTACCTATTGAAAGATCAAGTCAACAAAAACATTGAAAACAGATTTGATATTGTTCATGGCAGTTGAAAGTTTTTTCGTTTTCATATGAACGAAATTTTCCATCACGACGTTTATAATGTTGCGCAGTTTATTTATGTCGGAAAATATAGCTAACTAGTACTTTCACAAAAAAAAAAAATAAAAAAACTCACCTTTTGCCTTTTTTGCCTGAGTGGAGTTAGGGCTAAATTTAATTACATCGCCTTATAATTTCCCGTCACCGTAACAAAATCTAATTACAAAATTTGCTGGGATACACAATGTTTTAATAAAAAATAATTCATCTTGCATGTTAAATAATTATAAGGATAAGAACCACGCTTCTATAAAAAATAAAATTATTAGGTCAGAACCGTAAATTAAAGTTAGGAGTAAATATTTAATAAGGGGTAATAGAACTATAGATTATGTTTTTACATTTATGCTGCACCAGTTAATATATATGTATGGTTTAATCAAATAAATCGCCCTGTAGGTAAATAATTATTAGATGATATTGAGTTGAATAAGCAGTAATAATTTTCAGCACAGCATTTGCATGGAGATTGATTTAATAAAAAGAAAAATGTAGCAAATCGTTCTTCACAAATACATCTGCTAAAGTTAACCACCGTTTAACATTAACTTTAATAATTTAGTAGGTACTTAGAAGCGATTATTTCAGGAATCAAAAACAAACAAATGGTATATTTCAAAAAACTTTGTAGTTTTAAACTTAAATAAAAATCGATTAAACCCGTAGTGCCGTAGGTAATAAACCTCTTTATCCCTAAAGTAAATATTGGGGCTTCATCTAGTTAAAAATTCAGACATTCCATGGCTTTGTCATAATTGTATTGATTATTTTTCTATAATGCAGTTGGTTTTTTGCATTTTACGTAAAAATTACAATTTTTTTGTTAGATGAAAAATACAAGGGATAAAAATTCTGTTATAAAATTATCTTTTAATACAGCATACTTGATTTTCCATTTTTTTAAACACAAAAAAAGTATTAAACAATAAAATTCACCTATCGCCGAAACACCTAATATTTCTTAAACGATTTTTTCTGAATTTCACAATATTAACTCTATTAATGAATAAGAACTGCGTTATAAATTTTATCAACTTATCATAATGTGTTTTGTAGAAAAAACTTGTTAAGGATGCATTTTTTTATGGAAGGAAATTAGGTTCAATAGACTTATTTTTGGGCATTAGATTATCCAGTTAATTTTTTGTCCAGACCTTTTGGAGACGCTCTTTATATTTTATTCTGGAAACAACCAAAATGAGATAATTGTTTCCTTCCATTGAAGTTCACTTAGCAAAAATAGATAAAAATTTGCAACTCATTCGATTTGACGTGTCCGCACCTATTTTTCCCCAGTTCAAAATCCTGTCGACATGAATTCTCTTGCGTGTCTTGACATATTTAGAAATATCACGTAAGCTACTGTAGTGCCGTTGATAAAAATATTTATTGCTCTCTTCTTTGTTGTCTAACATGATTCAAAACTGTCTGAGTATTATTCAACTAGTAATAATAGCATTTGTTGCCTGTTACTACTAGTCATTCTACTTTGATTTTTGTTATACAAAATTTGTTAGTATAGGAGTTATTTAGGTTTTCGCGTATTTTTAGCTAGATTCCAGTTTTGCCCACAAATCTCGTCATTCTGGCTTAACTATCTTAAATTTACAAAACTAGTGAAAAATAAAAAGATAGAAAAAAAATTGTAGTAACCATCTTAAGAACTTCTCTACTTTACTGGCAATGAACCCGACAAATTTCATTCAGCTAGCCCCGTGACTTCACATAAAAAAATTTTAAATTTGGTGCATAGTGTAAGAAGGGAAAATCTCACTTTTTAATTAAGAAGCAAAAGGTATCATGGATGAGCCCCGCACAAAAGGTGCAAACCGTGGACAAAGTATAACCAGCAGCTTAACTCCCCTTGTTGCTAGGCCTCGCCGCCGAGGACCTTCAAGAGCCGTTATTCTGACACGTTGCTCTAAAAAAACAGTGTTGCCAATCATTGGGTATTATCCCAAAATTTGGGGAATTCCTTAGTGTCTTGGGTATTATTTTAGATTGGGGAATTTTTGGGGATTTTAGTGTAAATAGCCCTTTACAAGATATTTAGCAATCAGAAACAAAATATTTATTATCTGTAAATCACTTTAAAAATGAACGAATGAGGACTACCGCGCTTGAATTCACCACAAGAGGCGCTAGTGTAGGGTAAGGTAAATGTCACTGAACGTTAATATTTATTATGACTTTTTAACGAGGGTTTTTAGTGATTTTTATAAAAATTATCTGAAAAATGTTTAACACAATGATGGCAGAAGGGGAAAATAGTAATTTACTTACTCAGTAGGGAAATTATTGTACCCATCAGAGGTGTCTTATGTCAATAAAGTTAGGTTATATCAAGCATGAGCATGATGATAATAGCGAATGTGCATGATTATTACTTATGATTTTCTGTAGTAGGCGCCTTTGGTAACGCATAATCGTCAGGATTAAAACGTTTCTTACAAACACGTGAATGTTTCGAAGGAGTAAAGTTATCCCTGCGAATCCCTACCAACCACACTGTTTTAGGAGAGCTTTGTCTCTCGAAAACATTTGTCCGCCTCTTGTTTCCGAACAAAATGGAACTGCGCAACACTGAGACATAATTAACTAGTTTTTTTTATTTACTGGTGTACGAAATAATTATAATAAAACCCTATAAACTTGTTCCGTGCCTAACAGAAACTTTTGACAGCTACCTTACTCGCCAGTGGCGCCAACTGGTGAGCTTAAAAACGATAGCCATCATTGCATCAGTTCAGATGAGTTGACGGGTACATTAATTGAACTGGGCTCAATCCATAATTCAAATTGTAACATGAAACCTAACCTAACTTTTAACTTAATTATTTTATAAGTAAGGCATGGTAACAATATTACCATATTAATGAAACGATAATAATTTATATTATTAGAAAGGCGACATGTGCTACTTATTTTTATTCAAATTACTTCTCTCTTTTGTACTTGGATATGTTTCTATTATTATCGTTTTTTATTATTTTTTTTATTTTCGAAATGATTTATATTTATAAGTATTATTTTTTGTACCTACTTTTGTATGTTTTCAATAAATTATTTACAAGAAAGTGTCTTGTTTTGTTCGAGTACATTTGTATTTTGTTGCTGTTCATAAAAAAATTTCACCAGGGATTTTTAGGGGATTTGAATTAAACGTTGGGGAATTTTGGGTATTTTTGTTAAATAATCAGAGTAAAAAATTCATTTACGATTGGCAACGCTGCTAAAAAGCATCAGTGTAGTAGTGGCTCTCAAAGCGGCCGGCCTGTATGTCACAGAACAGAAAAAGACTATGTTATCAGTTATCAGCGAAATAAAAAATTACTCGTGGTGTAAGTGCTTTCCGCGTAATTGGTTTAATGTGACAATGTATGCATTTTATTTTATGTTAAAATGGGGAACGATAAGATGGTTTCCTCATGTAAAGGGTATCAAATAAAAGTTATTGTGATAATGAAAAGTTTTATTCATTTCCTCGTGATGTCGATAGGAAGTGAAAAGCTGTTTATGCAAATATAAAACATATTGATTTTAGTATAGGAGTTACGTATTATTTTGCAAAAACAAGAACCATTAATGAAGTCATCTTAAGAATATAAATTGAAAGTATAAATAAAATAGGAAAGAGGATAAAAAGCGTGAATTGTTGGTTTTGTATTTAGACGAATGCTTCTGCATCTATTTTGAATAATTTAAGAATATTACAGGTTAAATTTTAAAATGTGTGCATGTTGTATACCAATTACAAATTAGTCATTTTATAAAAAGTCATTTTTTAAATGAAACTGATACTTCATCACAGTAGAATAAAATAACTCTAAAAGCTGTAAAAATTAAAGGTACCTACACTGGAACATTGTAAAAATTTTTTCTTTTACTCGTGATTCTGATAGGTAATTAAGTAACATTGTCTGTGCAAAATATAAAATATAAATTTGTTATTTACACTAATCTTAATTATTGTTAAATTAGAGGGGTTACTCGAAACTAAAAAAATACTTTTTATGTAGGTATGCAAATCATATTTTTGCATTTTCCGAGGCATTTTCTGATGTAACAAAAAAAATCCACAAGTTGTTTTTAGTAAGAATATTAAGGAGAATGTAAATGAAATTTGTACTAAATTTAATTATTCCCAAGGACTTTGATATATTGTTTTTATACGAAAATTTTTTTACGATTTTTATTTATTTTAATCAATTTTACTTCCACACCACATCAAGTGAGTAGAAGCGCTGTGTATCGGCAATTTTTCTAAATTATCGAGAATAAGTGCTTTAAGAAAAACATACGAACATATTTTACAGTCTTAAATTTATTAACAAAAATTTTAAAACGGACAAACAAAACACAAAATTAATAATTTGGAAATATCAATAATGTATTTGTTTTTTTATACATAGCTTATTTATTTTGTAATCTATAAAATGTTTGAAATTGATTATTCATTTATTAATAATAAAATGTTATGCCTATTGTGTATTTTATTTCATTTATCAAGATCATCTACAAATTTTTTATTTTAACTATATAAAGTGTTAAAAAAATGAAATATATACACATTGCTGCGCAAACATTAAAAACTCGTGGTCTCTATACTAATTATTTATTTTATTAATTAATCAACAACGCTAAAGCTTCGTACACTCATGGTGTCCGTGTAAAATACTATGCCCGTGACGCAACCACCTGCATTCGAGGTCCCAGAGAGCTCAGCGGATTAAGAATGAAATATAGCTGAAATAATCTACTAGTTATACTGTCCCGTGGACACATATGTTTTGGACATGCTCCTTAAGTTGATAGGATGGACACAACTTAGGACAACGACACAAAAGAAACCATTGACAGGTAGTCAGTCGTTCAATTGTGGCTGCAATTGAAAGACACCGTGTTGATAGGGCGACAGACAGTATTGCCACAGAGGCAACTATGAGCCCGTGTGGAATTCGCTACCCAAGGAATGTAAAATAATAGGAAATATTTCTTCCCGCAGTAACGTCCTCCATCCTCTATTATTTTACATTCCTTGGGTAGGGAAGGGAATTCCACGCAGGTAACTATAGTTGCCTTCGTTGCAATATTATCTGTCTTGATCTTAAAGGTCTGAGAAAAACAGAGCGTGGGAAAACCGTAACTAGGCAATAAATTCCATAACTTGGTTGTTTGTGGTAGAAAAAAATGACTGGTAATCTGACATACTCCGAGAGTTGTGGACATTCAGGCAAAAGAGTGCTGCTTACATTTTTGCCTGTCCAGTAGTAAAAATATGTCGCTCATGAAGCTACCAGCGACGAAAATGAGCAACCTTCATATGCATGACGATAAAAAAGACTAGATTAATAATAACAATATAGCAGTTTACAATAGGCATAACAATGGACATGGTAGCCGAGTTGGTGAAAGCGCCTATAGCTATTTACTCGGTACCGAATATCGATGGTTCAAATCCATCCCGGAACAACAAATTTTATTTGTAATTTGCTTCGGATTAAGATGGGAGTGAACTGTCGATGCCCTAGATGATGTGGTTCGGACTCCACAATAAACTGTAGGGCCTCGTCTCTCTTTACTCAACACAAAATTCTAGGATTTTCTGGGAGTTACTTCGGTACCTTGAGAGACGGTTAAGAAAACATTTTAAGAAAAAAAAGACATTTTAAGAATAGTCAATGTTCCGAATAGGTAACGGAACTTGTGAGAACTAACTTACCAACCATCCGTATTTCTCAATTTTGGTTTGTGTATGTCCACAATTTTCAACGAAGTTATATGTGTTGATCCCCTTATATGAATAGTCCAAACGATGATGACAATGCAATTATACACGGACGATTTAAGTGGACGATGGAACCTAAGGACGACGTGCTGACCTGCCGCGATAGTAGCGAACCTGAGCGAAGGGGGATACATAGCGCGATTGCATGCACTTTGGTGCGAAATGCATCCAGGGCATCGCGCTTTCTCTCAACAACACTTGAAAGACCAAGTATCTTTCTTACACAGAACAGGTTACGTAAGAGCACCCCGTCAGCTGGAAGAACTGCCAGTCGCAGTCCCACCGTGACAATTACCAGCTGATGGGGAACATCCTTTAGGGCTCACCGATGTAGACTTAAGGACGAGGGTTAGCCTTAACACCAGGGCTAACCTAAAGCAACAAGACCTGGCTAGAATGGACACGGTTATCGATGAGGAACTTCCAGAAGATGCAGACATCTGGCAAATCAACTGTGCCGTGTACAACGCCGCGAAGTAACTCGTCCCCCGTGAGAGGTCAACCAATCACGGGGACAAGAAAGACAAGCGGCGTGTACGAAATATCGACGGCAAGATACAGTCGGCCAGACAACACGCTTCTCGGATCCAGAGTGTAGTGGAATACACGACGAGTGATAACGTCTTTACTCCCGGAATTCGGTGCATAGCAGCTGGATTAAGATGTCAACAATATACTCTAAATCTGACAGTGATGCTTACATTCAAGCAGCACTGTCTAGATAGGATAGGATAGGAACGTTGAAGAGGTGGGTGAGGAGTATGGAGCAAAACAATTTGTTCTGTACGAATCCTTCCCGCCTCTTCCAAGAGCCACAGCGTGTTGTAGATAATCCGCCGACTGTAGAAGATGTCGAAACCATCTGGAAGGAAATCTGCGAAACGACGCGTCCATTCAATAGCGACACGCCGGCAATTGCACATTTCGAGACTCTGTGCCACAGATATTTTGAAGAGCTAGAAGAAGTGTGCCCGGCAATCAGTACGGAAGAAATCCAACAAGCACTTGTTGGTACTAAGAACTTTGCTGCCCCGGGCCCAGACGGCATTAACAAGTAGTGGTGGGCGCGAGTTTTCAACTCATAGTTGAACGAGGGACAGCAGATTCCCGTCGAGGGAAGTACTGCGCTTATCCCCATAAAGGGGGATCTTTCCGACCAGAAGAATTATAGGCCAATCAGTTGCCTCAACTCCTGCTACAAGATATTTACACGTATCTTGTATGCTAGGACACTGAGGTCTGTTGAGCCGGTTTTCCAGCAGATACACAAACAGTGTGGTGCCAAGAAAGGAACGGTAGGTTGCAAAGATAGCCTGCTGATAGACCGCTATATTACAGATGATTCTGTGCAAACAAGCGGAATCTATCGATGGCCTGGATTGATTACCGAAGGCATTTGATACATTACCACCACCAGCACCACTAGTAAGATGCATAGGACAGCTGCTGCCGCTGTGGAAGACTCGCTTTACCATAACATTAGGTGCACAGCGGGTCACGACAGAGCAGGTGGCATTTAGAAGCGGAGTTTTCCAGGGTGACTCCCTGAGTCCTCTCCTCTTCTGCATCTCACTGCTGCCGTTGTCTGTTGGGCTTCGCCAAACCTGCGGATATCAATGTGGACCACCCAGCCACCGGAGGCATAAGGTCACCCATCTATTTTATATGGATGACCTTAACTTTATGCCTCCGGAGAGCGCGAACTACAAAAGGCTCTTAGGGTGGTCGAAGAATACACGCGGGCAATTGGTATGGAGTTCGGGTTGAACAAATGTGCAGTCGTCCATCTCAAGAGAGGACGATGCGGGGAATTCTCAGAAGATGCTCAGCTCGCAGACGGAAGCATCCTAAGACATCTGGATGCCTGAGAGACCTATACATATTTGGGTGTACAACAAAGGCACATCCAGGATGTAACACAAATAAAGGATTCTCTCCGCGGCAAGTACAGAGAAATATTTGGTCTTCCGAACTTTCGGGAAAGAACAAGGTGTCTGCAACTAACAAGCTTGCCGTTCCGGTTCTGCTCTACTTCCTCGGAGTAGTAAAGTGGACGGTGGATGAGCTGCGCCAATTAGACAGAGATACCCGCAAGATGATGAATATTCACAAGTATTCATCTTACCTCCCACGTCAACGGTGGGGGGCGAGGACTCTTGACCTGGAGTGTACGCATGGCAGAGTAGTACTGAGCATGGCATGTAACGTCCTCAAGAGCTCAGATCCCCTCTTACGGTTTGTAAAACATCACGAAACTGTAGGAGTGGAAGCAGGATAGTTTGAGGCAGCAAAATGAGCCGCAGATCAACTCGGTCTCACATTTGACATCAGGCGAGTAGGCCGGCGATGTGCTGATGTAGAGTCAGTCACCGAACTTCAGCCAAATCGTCTGAAGACCCGAATCAGAGCTGCTGAACAGGAAAAACTCTTTCAGCAGCATGTCGATAAACCCCAGCGTGGTGTTTGGAGAACGAAAAATGTTGGATTTACTGGAACTACTCGTTCCCGACTATTAGGCTAATCCAAACCAACAAGCCTGACTATCCTGACAAGCCTCGACTATCAACTCAACTTTCTCCTCCTCCTTGAAGGAGGAGGAGAGACGGACCAAATACCGCGATCTCCGGTACGAGCTTCAAGTGCTGTACCCAGGCTACTCAGTCAATATGGTTGTCCTATCATCGGTGTACTCGGAGGGATAAAGCCTACGCTGCTCTCGAAACTGAAGATCATACCGGCCTGCCAAAAATCAGCCGAGTGGCTGGCAGGCCAAATGCAGAAGGCGGTAATTCTGGGTCCTCTCCGTCTGCTTATGGCACACGATTCTGGTATCTACAGACACTAACCATGCGGGATGTGGGGAGTGGCTGCAGTTAATGCGCCGCCGCGAGTTCCGTGAGGTGTCGGAGGCCACGGGGCGACTGTCCCACATTGGATAATCCTAAAAAAAAAATAATAGTAAAATGTCTTTATTTCTGCAAAGATGCCAAAGTTTGCACAAGAATATACAATATTCAGTTGGTAAAACAAGTGGCGAAGTTTAGCTAGATCAGCTACTCTTACACTTAACCACTTAATAATAATATTTGAACTGAAGTTTCTCAATTTTTTCAAATTGAACATCCTGTGTATTTTTGGATGATGTGATGTGGAATTGAAAAACGAACATTTTCTTGTACGTACGTCCCTATGGCTATTTGTAACCACCAACAATTTATTGAACAATAACTGCAAAATTCCGCAATAAAAATTAAAAAAGTATTTTTTTTTTGTAATTATAGAGGATATTATAAAAAGTGCTCCACATATTGCCCATTTTGACTGATACACATTTCTATGCGTCTATGGAATGAGGTTTCTACTGTACTTCTAAAAGCATTTATTATCCTTTACTTCAAATTTTGGATTGTTGTTGATGTGATGTTTTTATGGGCATCATGTAACACGCTTATTATAATATCTTCTCTTGAATTATTTGAAAAAACCCTCATTTTTAATTTTTATTGCTGAATTTTGCAGTTATTTTTCAATAAACTGAAAATGGTCAGAAATAGCCACAGGGAATGTACATACAAAATATGTTCGTTTTTCAATCCTACATCATATCATCCAAAAAATATACAGGGTGTTCCATTTGAAAAAATTGAGAAAATTCAGTTCAAAAAGTTGCAAATTTAAAAATCCTTTTTGGCCACTCTGTATACATTTAGGAAGTGAAAATGTGTCATCGCACAGATGTCTCATAATTGGTACTAACATATATTTTTTTTTAAATTGATAGTTGTGATTGTAGTGATATTTTTATTATACACGTGTAAATGGTATAATTTCAACATAAAAAAATCATTACATCCAAGTGGTTGGGAGAAAGTCAATAATAATACAGGAGTGAAAGGAAGCCACAAAGAGGTTCCAAAAAATGTTCTGATGTACATGGCATTTCATTTAAAAAAAATTTACTTGACCCTGTAGAATCGTCTTGGCTCTCCCTGTATGATCGAAAATAATTTCCGATTATAAACTTTTTTTGTCTAGTTTACTTATGTTCTTAAATCAAGTTTCTAGCTATCATAGAACTCTAGATATCGAAGTCGGACGCACTATTGCCTCACTCTGTATAGCAATAATAGTTACTGTGGGGTAAGATAGCCCTAAGTTTTATTTTAAAAACCAAGTTTCCTCGCAGCTTTTATAAACTATGATATGATATTTTATTTCATTGTCCATTTATCAATGCTAATATTAAATTATTTTATATTTTGCTAGTCTAACTTTTCTTTTGCATCATTTCTTATATTGACTGGATGTATCTTTAAATTGAAATAAATACTGAATTGTCTTTCTATATTTTAACTTCATATTTATGTACTGTTTAATCTGATTGTTGTAGGCAAGTTTGTAAAGTAGCAGTTTCTGAATGATAAAATTGATTTATGCTATCTGTATAGCAATATAAGAAATAGTTTAATCCCATTTGTCATTTTGGTAAATAGTTTGTATCACAACGTGGTTTTACTTTCATTATAGTCAAAGATTCGGTAAATGTAGATAATTCCCGCAGGGCTTGACGAAGAACCCCAGCCAAAGTCTGTTCGTCGTCCAGCGGGTCAACAAACTCCCACCTGCCATTTGCTGACAGCACACGCACCTCGAAAGGTGTGCTCAAAGATTATATACACTAAATCTTTTATGTGCTTTATACATGTGGGACTCTTCTTGAACACATATGATATACAGGGTGGCATCAAGCAAGTTTGACAATTCTTATCGTCTTCTCGTCGCAGTTACTGTATATTTTTGCATTTGCTTTGGCCATTCATAACAGATTTCCCTTTGTATACTAATGAAAATATCATCGACATTAATATGACAATCGTTACAAGTACTAATTCCAGTGGCGTGTTGTGATTTTTATAAATGGGGAAGCTGTAACAAAATAAATACCTACCTTATTTAAAATTTAACGGCTTCGTTTTGCAAATTCATCAATGATGTCATCATAAAACTTTTGCTCTAGTGACATTTCTTAAGTTAGTTCCTTTTCTATGGAGAACAGTGCTAGATTAGTCAATCTTTCTTGACCGGTAGAATTTCTAATGAAGTTGTTAATTTTTTTTAAAGCGGAAAAAGTACGTTCGGTCGATGCACTTGTGGCGGGAATAGTGAGAGTTAATTCACATAATTTAAGAATTTCAAGGCAAGCTTGATTTAGTCCACAATCATTATAAGATTTCTATAAATCACTAACACTATTTTTATTTATACGATCCGATGTGTTGCATATAACTGAAAGTTTAGATCGCAATGTAGGACAATCAAAATATTGTGAATAATTTTTTTCAAAGAATCAAAAACACCTTCTGGAATTGTAGTAGTATGGCTAATCAAATTTGTTAACTCTAAAAATTTTAAGTTGTTAAAATCTTTGAACCTGGTATCAGGGTGTGTAGAAAAATTGTCAATTATTTCTGAAAATAATCTCCGATAACACATTTGTTGGTCTCCTACGATATCAGTACGTATTCTTTTCTTGGTGGATTTTCTATCTTCAATTGCTCCAGTTTATTTCATAGGCGACCAATTGTTCTCTCTTAGATAAAACAATTTATTTGAATTCCTGAATCTTTTTTATGCGGAAATTTATATCACTCGTTTCATTTTGTAAAACTGCAATACGTTATTGCAAACCGAAAATATTTCAAAGAAAACGGGAAGTAATAGATTAAAGTTAGTATCTGTTTTTAACATGTCTAAATAACCTCGTGATCCCATTCATGGTGATCCAAAATTTTTTCAAAAAAATCAGTACGTGGCTGGCGATATTCAAACACAGTTTGCACCGATCTACCATTATAATTCCATCGAGTTGGATCTACTTTGGATATTCTTTTATGAACTTCGAAATCTAAAGCACTCGTCTGTTTTAACGATTTTGAAAAAAATAATGCGATGCCACTTAAAGTAGAAAAACACCTTCCATTCCTTGATACTGTTAACAGATTGTTGTAACACTAAATTTAATCGATATAAAAAGTGCATTTGGGTAAGTTTGTCTTACTTCAGCTTGTAATGCCCCCAATTCACCTGCCATTACTGCCGCTCCGTCGTAACTTTGCGTGACTAATTTTGAGCGCAATTAAGTTCTCCAACTATAGATTGCACAACGTTATAAAGAGCATTTGCTGTCATTTGCGTATAAACGTCTAAAAATCCTAAAAATCGTTCTTTAATGTCACCTCTTTTTTTAACATAACGTACAACTTTCGATAACTGGCAAATATTTCTAACGTCAGTAGTTTCATCTAGTATAATTGCAATAAACGAAGTTTCCTCTATTTCGTCCCGCATTTTCCTTAATACAACTTCTTCTACGTGCGAAACTAAATCATTTTGTATAAGTTTGGGAGTGCTCTTAAATGCTGTCGAATTTGCTAAGTGGAATTGCAATGTTTCATCATATTATGCCAGCAAATTAACGAAATCCACATAATTCCCGATATTTGCAGAATTTTCCAATTCATCATGACTCCGAAAACCAAACTCATGTTTACCTAGGAAACACACCACATCTATAAATATTTTAAGGATTTCGCGATTTTTTTCGTACTTTTTGATTATATTGTTCATGCCTTATTCTCAATTGATTGTCTAAAGCATGCTCTATTTTTGTTTTATCGAAAGTTTTTTCTTTAATAATGGACTGAATATGTGTTATTATATATCTTATCAATTTGTGCAAATTATTTAAATCGGAAAATCCATTTTTGTTCCACAAATTCTTTTCATTTGAAAAAAAGAAGACATGGCCGGCAAAATAAAAGCGACTTAGTGTTGCAACCAGTCAGCTGTTCACATTTTTTATACTTTTTTTGTTTGGTAATGTCTTACATATAATTTAGTCTGTTTGGTTAACTTTGTTAAAGCTGGAGTTGGCCTAGCTTCTAAAATCATTTGTTTTTTACTTCGAAATTATAAGTTGAAAATCCCCTTATCACCAAATTGCACAGATCACATTTATATAATATGGTTTCCGTCGTTTCAGAACTATTTTGCGTTGAGGAGTTGAGGAGCCCGGTGTCTTCATTACGTTTAGCATGTAAGCTGTCTAGCCTATAGCTTACATCCGCACTACTTCTAAATTTGTTTTAACTTTTCTCACAATTATAATTGCACTATATTTTAAACAATAAATAGTTTTGAACTAAACGTCTCGATTGCACATCTAATACACGCTCGCGTTTACTCACAAAACATTACAAATTTACCGTATTTAAGTACCCTGTGAGAAAATAGCTTACACTCGAACAACTCATTTCAGAGCCGTTCGAGCGATATCGGCATCGTGAAGTTGGAAATCTTTAGAAAAGTTGTTATTCTTTCGGGCAACAACCAAGAAATATTTGGCAGGAATTTGATTTAGTATTATTTTCTCTAGAACATGTTTATGAAAAGATTATATTAATGGGGAGAAAGATTTGAACGTATATAACCTTGGGAAGGGTAAGGTATCCTTTCTCAGTTTAGAATGGTGGGAAATAGGTCACTGAAAATGTGTTTTATAAATAAGTAAAAAAATACTAAAAGAAAGGAAACTAGTCACAGAACGTATGAGAATATAAATTAAGATGAATTTGTTGAAAAATTGTAAACCAAGTATTGTAGAGATTATATGTATGTAGAAGTAGAAACTTGTTATCAAGCAAATTTTATATTTAGACAAATAATTCCAAGAACCAGGTGTTTCCGGCCGATTACATAACTTCAACGTCTGCCATTCAAATTAACAATTTTAGAGATTCGGTTCATTACGCATACTATAATAACATTCAGCTATGTTTGTTTGTTATTTTGCTTTATATGTATCTTAATTTTATTGTACTTTAAACACTTAATTCGTAAAATATTTTATTAAAATGTACTACATCCTACATCTAAGGCATCTATTGTTTTAAGTATTCTAATTTTTCGATAGTACAAGGGATCACTCTGTATATGCATCGAGACTCTAAGTACTTCGTATTCTAAAGAGAGCCCATCAGGCATATATTTAAACGACGTGACACCTTTTCAATGCATTTGTACGAATACCACTAATGAAGGGAAGCAGAAAATATATTCCATAAAAGGCAACACTACTGCAGTATTATTAACTGTTAATTTTGTGATTCTTATGGTTGTTAACGAACCCAAAAGGTGATTGTAATGTGGAGTGTTGCGCTGGGAGAGGTTGACTGTTGTAGGTTCTTCCTCATAGCTTATTTCGATACAGGATGTATCAAAGTAAACGATTGCAAATAATTTAACGAACAATATCAATTATATTTAGGAACGAATATAGTTCTAACTTTAAAATTAATTACAAAATTCGTAATCATTTATGGATTGAAAAATATTCATTATACAGGGAATTCCAAATATTGTGTCCAAGTAACATTGGAAGACATTTTGACACTGCATAGAAACAAATTTTTGGATACAACACATTTTAAAGGCACAGTTTCGACACAGAATCCACACTGTAGGAGAACTTTAGGCATTAAATTGGTGACGAAAATATGTGCTAAATTGATTCCAATAGGTGCACAAAATTGTTCCTAAAATATGCGTGGTATGTGTGACAAACCTGTACCATGTTTTCAAAACTTATCCGTACTGAGGCTCAATGTGTATAATTGTACTGAAAATGCTCGTTAAAATGTATCACAAAGTGTCACTACAATAATACCAATATGCGCTTAACATGTTTCTAATTGTTTTTAAAGTGTATTTTTAATACGGTTGACTATATGTAGTCACAGAATTTACACAAATACGAAATAGTGTCGAGGATCAAATTTTGGAGCCCAAAACATTTACAAACAGACTCAGTACTGGCACAATATGTCTGTTCTCGAAACAATATAGACTTGCAACAGAAACCATTTTGAAATTTCATTTTAGATTAATTTTTCACTTTGCAAAGTTCAAAAATATGTAACTATAAAAAAATCTATATTTTTCGATGAAATTTGAAATCTGTCGATATATTTTCCAATTTGATTATGAAAAAAATGTTTTGCAAATATTTTATAAACTGTTGAGTGAGAGAGAGAAAAAAATGAGAGAAAGTGAGCCGCACAATTTATACAACTTTTTTTTCCCAAATTTCAATCGCAATTTTTTTTTAGCAAAACTTCTCCATTTAGTTTTGATAATTCAACCTTAAAGTATCGCTTGGATCCCACACTCCAATATTAAGATACGAAATAACCTAAATTTCACCAGCTGCCACTGCTAACTTGTCTTGTGTGAATATACAGGGTGGGGAAAAGGAACACAAATTAACTTAGAAAGAACAGCTGCAACATTTTTGCGATGACTCGTGGTTTTGAATAAAATTTCTCATTTTAGCAAATAAGGAAATTACGAAGGCGTAGAAGGAAAACTTTTTTTTGCTGTAATTTCCGACTCTATACTCGGAATTTTACTAATTTCCGATTTTGAACTCGGAATTTTATTAATTTCCGACTTTAAACTCGAAATATTATTAATTTCCGAATTTGAACTAGGAATTTTAATAGTTCCGACTTTAAACATGGAATTTAACTAAATACCCTCTTTAAAGTTGACATTTTATTAATTTCCTAGTTAGGTCCTGGATTTTCTCATTTTTCAGGTCTGTGAACTTAGCACCACAACCATTGGTGCTAATTGCGAGACCTATACCATCATTTAGCACCCTCTGAATATGTAAAAAACAGAGGTGCTAATTGTTTTAACAAAGTTATTAATAATTTTATATTTTATGGTGCCAACCTCACACCAGCACCATAACTATCGATGCTAATTGCGAAACTTATACCATTATTTAGCACCCATTTAGCACCCTCTGATAATGGAAAAAAAACAAAGGTGCTAATTGTTTTAAAAAAGTTATTAACAGTTTTTAATTTTAATGCCAACTTCACACCAGCACTACAACCATTGGTGAAAATTGCGAAAATCATACCATCATTTAGCACTCTCTAAATAATTGCGAAATATATACCATCATTTAATACCTTATCAGTGCTCTGTACGTACGTATTAAAATCTTCTATCCCGTAGTATCCTAGTAAAATTAATAAAATTCCGATTTTAAAGTTTGAAATAAATTAAATTCCGAGGTTAAAGTAGGAAATTAGTAAAATTCCGAGTTTAAAGTCGGACATTAGTAAAATTCCTGATTTAAAGTCGGAAATTAATAAAATTCCGAGTTCAAAGTCGAAAATTAGTAAAATTCCGAGTTTAAAGTCGGAAATTAATAAAATTCAAAGATTAAAGTCGGAAAAAACAAAAAAATTCCTTACCTGGCCCTTCTACGCCTTCATAGGAAATAGCTATTTGTGCAATAAGTAAGGTTAAGTATTTTTTTTTCATACACGCCGGTACGGAAAAAGACACTTTTCTTATGTGTTATAAACAATATTTTTTTTACTCACGTTCGGAAAAAAGATTAAACAGGATATTTAAATTTTTTAATTTGAGTTATCTGCCACTTTACGTTTTGGTAAATCATTATTTTTGGTGTTAATAGTTGGATTGAGAATCTTTCTCATTTTGTCACTAGGGAATGTTACCCTGGATACTAATTTTGTTTGTAAATATCACTTAAGTTGATTATGAGTATATGTTTTTGTTCAAGAAAAATAAAGAAAATTTAATGTAAATGTTTGATATATAAATAAATAAACAAATTGTGTCTTTATTCTGTAATAACAGTGAATACAAAAAAAGATTATTCTCTACAGATGGCGACGTTGATATAAATATCAATTATATTAAATTAAATATAGCAACGTACTTCTTTCTACAAACAAAAATGATAAAACAATAGTTATTTACGTATGAAAAGACTAATTTTATTTGACGAATGTAATATTTGCCAAAACGAGCGAGCGAAGCGAGCGAGTTTTGCAAATTACATGAGTCAAGTAAAATTACTTTTCATAACGTGTTAAGTACAAAATTTTATCTAATCACGCTTTAAAATAGGAAAATGATAATAATTAGTTACGTAAAAATTCATTACACCACTCAGTTATGTAATGGGACTGAGTTATGAAAAATGTGACGTTCCGTCAAATGCATTTAAAACTTGACATTTCATAACGGGGTTAGATAAATAATAATTATTATCATTGATTTAGGCTCTATTAGACAATGTATGTGTGTTGGTGTGTTTTCTAAATGTTACAATACTACGTTGAGATTTGACATTCTAAGGTAGCTTATTAAATATTTTAGAATCATTGTAACTAGTTGATCTCTGAAATTGTGCATATTTTATGTTTGGGGACATTGTATAAACCACAATTACGCGTAGGACATTTATGAATATGTTTTCTTTTAACAAGTGTTTTAAACAAATATTCAGGTGTTTCCATTTTACTAATCTTATAAGTTAAACAAGTAATATGAAGTTGAAAACGTTTGTTTAAATTTAGCCACTTAGATTCTAGAAATTTTGAAGATATATGGTCAAATTTTCTTAAATTGTACTGAACCTTCCGCAAGCATTTTGGATTTTTTGTAAACTTACCTTATCTTTTTATACCAAAGTGGACCAAAAACGTAAATCACAATAACTCAACAGAGATAATATTAGTGAATCACAGATTTTAGTTTAATATTTGAATGAGTAAGTTTTAGCTTTCCATATTATACATGGTTGATAAATTTTAGTTTACCTTAAATTTTATACCTAAATTTTTACAATTCTCTGTAGGTTCTATCTATTTATTATTTATATTAATTTTAAATTCAGAATTTTCAACATTTTGCCAAAAACGAGAAGTTCAGATTTTGTCTCATTTAAAACCAGATTGTGCGCTTTAGAAATGGATGATATGATCTTTAAATAATTTTGTTAACAGAATCGTTCAGTTCATTAGGTCTGAAAGAAAAGTAAACTTGCGTATCATATTGGTGAATATTGAAATTTTTAAGGTAGGAGTTACAGTCTGCTGTATAAATAGTAAACAACAACGGTCCTAAGATGCTCCCTTGCGGAATTCTTCTATTGGTGGTCTCAGAGTTAGAAAATTGATTATTCATTACGACTTTATAGCCTGTTTAAAAAAATACCGAGGACAAAGTAGTCAAGCTTTTTAAGCAGGATTGTATGATCTAGCGTTTCAAAAGCCTTGCTAAAATCTAAGAGAATCAAGCAAGTATTTTGACTATTTTCATTGGCCCTAAAGATATTATCTGATAGCAGTAGTCGTACTATGATTGGTGAAAAAATCTGATTGAGTGGCGGGGAATATACGCTTTTCTGTCAAGTACGCATTTAGTTGTTTCGAAGTTATTTTTTCTAATACTTTTGACAGTGGGTAGTGTACTAATTGGTCTAAAATGAGACAATTCTGATGGATTGGAATTCTTTGGAAAATATATGACATCAGCTTCCTTCCAAGCCACGGGAAACCTTCCTGTTACTAAGCATTTATTAATAATATCAGTAAAATAAGCAGTTAGATGCGGAAAAATTAGGTTTAACAATTTTAATTTACGTAAAATTGTTTTAATTTTTTCTTCTGATACCGTAATAAAATTAAAAGCCGTTAATATTACGGTGCCTTTAGTTTCCATATTAATTAATTATTAAGTTTTCGTTATTTGCATTAATAGAAATTGGCTGAGGAACATTATTAATAACGCAAGAATTTATTTCATCAGGATCAGCCAGTTCAGTAGAACAGTCAGATTCCCTTGTATTAATATTGAGATAATTTAAAGTACTCCGAAAATTTTTAGAATCGGTTCTAGCTTTATAATTAAGGTAAGCTTTTTTTTCCAATTACACGTAACGATTTAAAAAATTTCTAAGTTCTTTATATTCATTAAATAAATACGGAATATGTACGTTCCAAAAATTAATCATATGATCAACATTTTCTAATGTGTATATAATATCCCAGTTGATAGAGTTTAGGTCAAGGAAGAACTCATTATAGTCAAAATTTGCAAAATTTCTGTAAGTTTTAAACATATATTTACAACTAACTAGTGAGTGATCAGAAATACATATCTTCCATTTTAAAAACATCACTATTAACAACAACATCTCTATTAGTCGTGAAAATAATGACTATCAGAGTAGAAGTAGTATTACCTTATTCGTGTTGGTTGAGTAATTAATTGATGTAGGTTATATTTATTTATGAAAGAATTCAGTTGTGTTGTATTTGAATGGTGTCAGTTAAGACATCGACATTGAAATCACCGCCAAAAATAACAATCGTAATCTGGCAAAAAGCTAGTTAGGATGGTTTCTAAATATTCTGGACATTGGCTCAAGTTAGTATTAGGTGGCCTATAAAATGTGCCCAAACAAAAAATTTCACCTGCGATTTTTGTGGAAATCCAGAGATGTTCCAGATTACTTGTAGTAGGGGTGGCTGGTTCGAGAATTTTGATTTTGATTGAATTAGGTAAAATATTTCAATCTTAACATCTCAGACAGAAGAATCAGCAATGTTAGTATGAAAGTATTTATCAGTAATTTGTAAATTGATGTAAAGAAAAAAGTGTGAAGGTGACCGATGAAGACGTTTTACAAACATATTTTGAATAAAAATCCAAGGTTCTCAGTATTGAGAACGATATTATCAGAGAAGAGAAACATCGATATAAAGAAGTTTGTTGGTTTACTAGATTCGTTAAAAGGATGCTGGTAGGGCACCAGTCCAAGAAATCCAGTGTTCTAACAAAATTAGAAACAGAAAAATTCTTAAACAAAACATGCATTACCAACTTAATGATAAAGGGCCATGGGCCCTGAGATTTTTCGGTAAAAATCGTAGGGGCAAAATGCCGTTTGGCACGCAGAAACCATATTTTGACTAGTCTGATATTTATATGCAGAATGCACTTTAAGGCATTTGAGAGGTACGTATAGGAGGTTTACATGAATTAGTGCATGAACAACTTAAAAGTTTAAAAATCGTTTCAGGTGCAGGAGCCATTGTTATCCACTGAATGCTAAAGCCACGTTCATCATCTTTTGTTCATTTATGACCTGCTGTGGGATATTGTATTGCTGTTACATTTTTCAAAACTCATCTTTTAAATACCAGTTTGATAGTTCACACAGAGAGTATGCTGAAATTAGCGATCTTTCCAAGGTGGTAACTCTCCAGAATCGGCCGCTCCAATTTTAACTTCTAAATATTTGATATCGCGTTTCGTTAAACTGGTTAATAGTATCGAAAGCCTCTATCTGCTTTTTATTTTTTGATGAGGCCTTAAGGACTTTTAATTTTTCCTTACCTCCCACAGATTTACAATATCGCAATCAGTCCAATAACGTAACCTCATCATAGATGAAGCCGACTGCCGACGGCTGAATTTTTTTATATCAATCTTAAACGATTTTTTGTACCACTCCTAATGATCAAATAACTATTAATTACAGTGCACTTATCATGCGAAGAAGTTGATTCGTCTACATCTTCTGAATTAACAGAAGTTAATACTAAGATTATTGGTGTGTAAATAACAAGTTCTTTTTCTCACAAACTCTTTATTAATGCTACCGGTTTCGTGGTATTTATACTAAACGTATTACCACATCTTCACATAAATTAAATTTGAAGCGTAGGTGTACTCAAATAATTTTCATAATTTTTGATATTGTCGAATCCTTCGAGCAATACCAGACATTGCTTTAGGGATCACCTTTTATGTTACTGGCTGATACAGAAACAGACATTATGACAGTGGCGGCTGGTGAAATTTAGGCTATGTCATATCTCAGTATTGGAGCATGGGACCCAAGCGATACTTAAAAGCGTAACTATCAGGACTAAATGAGGAAGTTTTGCAGAAAAAAATTGCGCTTGAAATTTGAGAAAAAAAGTTGGAAAAAATTTGTGCCCCCAGGTTATTTTTTAAACGATTTGTAAAATATTTGTGAAACATTTTTTTTCAGAATCAGGTGGAAAATATAAGTTCACATTTCAAATTTCATCGAAAAATATTGGTTTTCTATAAAGTTACACCGTTTTGAAGTTTGCAAAGTGAAAAATTCCACCAACACTGATGGTGTTTAGCGTAAGTTTATATTAATATTACTTAGAATTGTTGATACCTACCAACCTATACTCAAATCTGAATTTATCGTTTACATTTAATGAAATGGTTTCGTTAAGGTAACAAATGACAATAATTCATGGTTATTTCTAGTTTAGTTCAATAGGCATGTTTTGCATAGAGGCACTTAAATCGTATAGTAATAAATTAAATAGATAGTAGATAAATATAATATGCAGTTAATAGAGCATGACCTTAGTCACATATTTGGTATGTGCGGAAATTGTTCATAACATAATAAATATTGTTTAAAATAGTGTTTTATGAAAACTAATAAAAAAAATTATTTTACTTAAGCTTTCTACTGCTTACTTTGAACAATATTGATTTAAATTAAACAGTACAATCATAATGCACAGCACTTTCACCATTAGATGCCGTTAAATTCTGTAATTATTGCAATATTAGTTTAATTGCTATCATTTGTAGAAACTGAAACTACGAAATTAATCACAGTTAAGACTACCAGTATTATTAAACTCCTTTATTATTTCTATTAAAGTGTATCATATTACTTTCATTGAGGGCCGGTATATTCACCTACTGGTAAAGTTACCGAACAGGTAAATTTAAGAATAAAATTATTAAACCTGTAAAATAATAGGCACTATTTATCTATTTCCGCAGAACAGTTATTCCACATGAGAATATACTTCGTTGTGATCAGTTTTTTGCAAAAGTAGAGACGTAATAATTAATATAAATCTGTTTGGTAACTAACAGCCGCGCTACCAGAAGATATATCGGACCTAAAGTAAACAAAAATAACTATCGTTAGTTATTTACTACAACATAAATCATAATAACAGGAATATCAGTATCAGAATAAAATAGTTTAATTCAAGTGTTATATTTCATTAAACATAATATACCCTGCGGGAAGAAAATAGCTTGATTGAATTAAGGAAATGTTGTAATTATTGAAAGATAAAGATGAGTAGATAACTTACATTTATTCAATATCAGTGGTATCGATTGATTATGATTATTACACCGTTGGTGCGCAAATAAAACTGATCGTCATTTGAATCGGTCCATCTAAAAAATTATAGTTTAATGGCTCATAATAACTTTTAAACGAATTGATAAATCTTGAATTTTTCTTTCAGCAATGGAAACACCATTCCTTTGGCAGTAAGGTGCTTTATTGCATTCATTTTCAATTATTATTATTTGTTATATAGGATGGTTTAATAGGACGTAATTGGTTTGCTAAATTTGTTGATGTACACAGGATGAATGGACCACTCTGTATATTTTAATTAACTTTATTATTTAGTTCTATGTCTTAATTATGCACTATTTTTTTATTCTTTATCCTAGCTCAATTGAACCTATGATTTTTTTAATTATACGAGACAAAAATGAAAAAATATCAGAACTTATGAAACACCATTTCTAATTTAAAGTAACAAATAACAATCACAACTTATAAAAAACAAAATCTGATTTTTTCGATACTAGTTTTCTGTTGTAATAAGAAAGAATTGGATTCTTATTTACTTTGATATACAATGTATACTATAACTAATAATGTTTCTTTTAAAAACCGTTTTGAACCTGAGTTAAATTTATTTTATAAGTCCAGCATCTGCAATAACAATCATTTCCTAAACGTAATTGTTTCAAACCGGTTTCTTTTCAGGGTAATCTTAGATAATTTTATTACCTTAATGATAAATCAATTATTGTGTTTATACCAAACAGCTGCTCGCTGAAGCCAAGTAAGGGGAAATTATTTTAATTTATATTTAGTTTAATTTCAAATCAAGTTGAAAGCATTTATTAATGGTAACGAAATATGTTTCTATTTGTTTTTAATATTTACAGGATAAAATATTAATCGATTTAACTTTAATATCTTTCCTAGCCATTCACACCACTAGTAGATCTCTACAGTGGATTCTAATAAAAAAAACTTTAATATTAATACATGGACGTTCTAAGTAGTTTCTTTTTGGAAACAGTTCTTAAATTATGAGAAAGCTATTTCCAGCCTCAGAATATTTTATAAACATTTGTTTATGTTAAACAACGCACAGAATTTATTTCAAGCGCAGTGCGCCAAGGTAGCTTAAAATACGATTTCAACGCACGCATATCAGCTAAAATTTTGCTCAGCGCGCAGAGTCCCGCGACTTTCTAGCCACGGTTTGGGAATAAAACCACACGCGTAGGCAAAAATGGTCAGTTAGTTCCCCCCGTTCTCAACCCAGCAGTCAGGAGCAGAGCAACAAGTGACCTCCCGAGAAATCCAGTGTGCTACGCCATCAACAGTGGTAAGATTTATTTCCGCTATTTCATTGTATCTGTGTCATTTGCTGATTGTCTTCAAATACCGGCTTTATTTTCTTTCCGTCTCTGTCAAGTATCTACGAATGCCTGCTATTCCGATAGGCCAAAGATATTCGGGTGATTTCGTGAATTATTAATAAAAGCCGGTTATTTATTCAACAACGAGCACCGGGAATATTCGGTTGTCACTATTTATTGTTAACGTAAAGATAGGGTTCTAACGCCTCGATCTATGAAAATAATCCCGTTTCAGTCGTAGTTGAATTAACATCAATGAAATCCTAACATCTCTGGAAGGGATTTCATCAGGTCACACAAGGTGGCACAAATGAGGATCTCTGGAAAAAATCTCACGAGGTGCTTGAGGAGGTAATGCATGGTCCGACACCCGTGTTAACTAAACTTAAGTTGTGCAGAAAAGAATCTCGAAGTTGATGTGATAGCCTATCACTTTAATCTATCTCTAGCTACCGAAAGTTAACCTAGAATAACTCAAGACACTCACACATATCTCTGGTTTAGTTAGTTTAAGGGGCAGTTTTTATATAAAACTCGAGTTAGAAAAACTGAACTTGTGTGCTATATAGTTAGACGAGCATCGGAAATACCCGCTTATCATTATTGATTGTTGACGTAAAGATACGATTCTAACGCCTCGATCGCTGGAAAGAGTACCATCTCAATAGTTGTTGGATTAGTATCAATGAAATCCTGACACCTCGATCTATGGAAGGGATTTCATTAGGTGTACGCAAAGCGACACAAGTGAGGTTTTAAAGCCTCGATCTGTGGATGGAATATCACGAAGTGCCCCGGGCTGTAATGTACGAACCGTTCCGTCTACCACACGTAGTCAAGAAACCCTAATAAGGAACATAAGGAGCTAATCGAAAGATATAGCACACCCGCGATTAGAAACCGTATATATCACCTGTCCCTGGACTGATATCCTGCAATTGTGTCATGCTTGTACTCCGTAACGACTTTTCACTGGATATACCTGCTTTAAGCACTAGTGACTATAGCATTAACCGCTTGCTATAGATACTAGTAATAGTAGTTTCCATAACTTGACTTTACTTGAGATACTTGCTGCACCGATCGCCTTTCGTAATATCACCTTAAGCATTAATGGCTATAGTCACTAACAGCTTGCTATAGATACCAGAAGTAGTAAGGGTAATTTCAGTAACTTAGGTTCATGCTTGTAGTAAACATTTGAATATTGCCTGCTTATAGTAACACCGTAATAGTAAGTTTCCGTAACTTGGCTGTACTTGATACAACTGATCACTGTTCCTGAATTATCATAACTTCTTGCTTGGTTTCTTAGTTGCTTACTTGTAATATATGTTAATATTTACGTTGCATTATAACATAACTCTTTTGTAATTATTTATTATTATTTTTTATTCTTCTGTGAAGCAGCCTTAAATAAAATAAAATAAGTAAAGTTGAAATTCTGTACTTGGCACTCGAGACCATACCGTAATGAAAACGTACCGCTGCTGTAATAAAGAATGCCAAAGTGACACTTTCCTTCTTGTACAGTTAGGCAAAAGAGCAAGAGGAAAGAAGTAACGTCACAATAGGACCACCTCTAGTCCTTATGAACTCTTGACATCTTCGGGGCGTAAATTCCAGGACAAATTGTAGGTGTTGTAGTGCGGTCCTGATTCCACTTTCGATGTCTAGCTGGTCACCTGATATGATTTTCAGCATTTTCACCTTCATGCAATCTTCACCGGATTGTTGACGTTGAAATGTTTATATCTCTTGCCACTTGTAAAGCCCGTAATAACTGTGTGGCATTCGTTTTTCTTTCTTGAGGAACAGCTCTTCTTAAAACCGATCTATTGCTGGAGTTGTTACTCTACGGTATACAGTCATTAATCTGTATATACCAATTTATTCAAAATTATAACAAAAGTACTTATAAGAAACGGTCAACAGATACACAGGCTGGGCAAGGACATTAAAGCTAAACGTTACTCTCTGTAGCCAAATTTTGGGAAATACCGCGTTCAAATTAGACGTTTTAGAGGAAATAATTTATAAAGTTTACACGTCTGATATATATTCGTATGAATACTGTACTTATAAATACTTAAACAGTTTCTCTCCGTCCGAGGATAGCTTCATCTAAATCCCAAATATACCCCTGTGTGATGATCCAGAACAGGTTTTTCGCATTTATTTCGTAAACAGTGCATCAGATGAAAAATTGTACATCGAACAAAACTGTACAAGGGATTTCAAACAAATATACATGTTTGCAATGAAAGCTATTTGTCACGCGTAATAGCGGCAAAAAATGGGGAGGGCGAAGTTTATTGCTGCAGTTTCTCACTCTATTTTTGCAAATAACTTACAAGCAACTAGTTTTTCGGTGGAAATGCACATAGCTGAAATTGTAGCGAGAAATGCTCGATTAGGATCGGTAAAAATATGTTTTTTTTAAAAAGGTGTTTACAGAGTTTTCCGTTAGATTTCACCACCCCATTTTTTCGTTCGATTGTATGCGAACTATAGCTTTTACAACAAACATAAGTATGAAATTTTTTGTTCTAATTCTTATCCTCGATATAACATATTTCATTCGATGCACCGTTTACGAGGATAAATGCGAATAAAATAGTCCTCCATCACCATTTGGGTGTGTTATTTATGATATAGGGGCTAAAGTCACCCTCGGACGAAAGTGAACTTTTATTAAATATTCGCCAGGTATTACATAATATGTGTATATAACAACAGATTTAAAATTCAAAGTTGGGCCTATGTGCGTCCAAGTTAAATATATATATATATATATATATATATATATATATATATATATATATATATATATATATATATATATATATATATATATATATATATATATATATATATATATATTTATATTTATATTTATATATTTATATATTTAATCTATTTAATAATAATAAATATATTATTATAGTTGAAAAAACCTATTTGTTTATTATCTAACTACACAAATAGCTTTACTTCTGCAAAAAAACGTAAACCCAACAAAAAAACTGAATAAAACTTCTGATAATTCCCATTAGTGCACTGGAAAGGTTCATAGTTGATCAGTTGTGTTTAAAAAAATGTGTGTGATGCATGTTGTGTGTGTAAAACATAAAACTTTCGTGTTAAATGATTTTCTTACTACGACTGTGTGTTACTTCGCGGTATTAATTACTTATTTATTAGTGTTAATTTTTAATACTGTGTTGATGGGTGGTGAGACGTATTAATACGCAAGGGGAGGCAGCTCAAGGTAATTATTGTTATTTTTCTTTAGAATTATTATTTACTTTTAATCAGAAAATAAGTTTAAAATAGTGTTTTTTATAAAACATAATTATCCTTATTATCATTTTCGTGAGGATTGTTGTTTATTGTAAGACCTATGCTTTCTAATAACTTGGCATTTAATCGTCTATATGAAAAGTTTTAAATAACCAATTTTAAAATAAATATTTTTATACGGTAAAAGCATTTTTTATCATTCTTATTGTGTAGTATAAATCAAATCTATAGCTGGAAAACTATTAGTAACTTAATTGTTATGAAATAAGTTGTATATCTAATTAGTTTTGTCTAAAAATTTTGAGGAATGATATAAACGAAAATTAAATTTAATGATGGAAAATATTGTAAATAAAATTTGTAGACGAGTACTTTCTGTACCTTTTTTACTTTTCTAGACAAAAATATATTATTTTTTTTTATTTATATTACTCTTGATATTACTTAATCTTTTCAAAATTAATTAAAAAAGTTTTTCAAAAAAATCTGACGTATTATTGCTTCGTATTTATACATTTTTAGAAAAAAAAATTGGATATTACAAAAGCATTCTTTCAAACCTAACATGATAATAATAATATATATGTTTATATTTTATATTATCATTCTTATCTGAATGTGCTAGTATAAAAGTTTTAGACATATGTATAATATAGACATTTTAGACAATAGTGAATATTTTGGTAATATTAATGGGCAGATGCCTATAATTGTTGTTCTCGCCATATCACGTCGAAGACAGTACTGTTGTGTAGTACTATTTTGTTTTTATTTATTATTATTATTAGCGTGTCCCTAGTTACGACACATATATTTCATTAATAAACGTGTTTATATTGAAAAAAATAAAGCATCTTTTTAATACAGTCGTCGCAAGTTAAATTTAATTCGCAATAATTTAAGGTATAGTTGTTATTAAACGAGATATTTTTACTAAAAAAAGAAAATCACTAGATAACAATAGTCAATAGCCAACAATATATGAGAGGAAGATTTGTAATAAAAAAGGTTATAACTTGCGTTATATCATTACCACCTCAGTACTGCGGCGCGGCGTGACGTCACAACCGCTGGTCCAGGCGAGTCAGCGTATTTAGCCATGAGCATCGTAAAAACGAATAATAATAAACAGCCCTAAATTATTTTCAGCGTTTAGTAAGGGCTACCTGTAAAAATGGGGCTGCCAGTCGTGAACTGAGCCCTGATATCGCACCCCATTCGGTTTTTTAAAGGGAAAACAAAATTTCAAAACAAAATCCCAGCGGAAGTCATGTACTAAACTATTGTTAAAATGAATATGAGAATAGATTTTAGATTTAAATTTCAAAGAAATAAATTAGAAAATCAATACGATGTAATAAATTACATTTTAATGTTAAATTTTTAACACGATTTATGAAGCAATAAATCAATAAATACGAGTTTTTATACTAAGATTAACAAACAAGGATTACATTTTAAAAATAAAATATGGTTTAAAAAAAGTTGAAACTGTTCAACAAAATAAAGTATGTTTTATTATATCACAATAATTAATTATCATTTAAGAATCACCAGTAACGGCTTATGCAATTTAGTTTTTAGAAAATCTGTTACCTATATGCAGTTATTTTTATTTACCTACCAAAATATTGAATTGAAAAATCTTACAGTGTATGGGACTATTTTGGATAATTATATTTCTCTGTTAACGTATTCAATATTGAGAGTAGGGCTGGGCGATTGTCAAAAGTCATAATCGATTATCGATTATTGAAAAATAATCGATTATTTCGATTAATCGATTATAATCGATTAATCGATTAATCAAATGATCGATTAATCGATTAGTCAAATAATCGATTAATCGATTATGACTATAATACTATAATAATTGTATTAAGTAAAAAAATAGATCATGAGGATAGGATAAATAAAGGACAGTTGTTATTTTAATATTTTGATTGATATCTATTATTAGGGCTGGGTTATTGTCAAAGGTCATAATCGATTATCGATTATTGAAATAATCGATTATTTCGATTAATCGATTATAATCGATTAATCAAATAATCGATTAATCGATTAATCAAATAATCGATTAATCAAATGATCGATTAATCGATAAATCAAAAAATCGATTAATCGATTAATCAAATGATCGATAATATAAGAAGAAATAATCAAATGATCAATTAATCGATTAATCGATTATTTTTCGATTACTCGATTATTTTTCCCAGCCCTAATTGAGAGATTCTTCGTAATTTTTATACCTGGTAGAATTTTGGAGTTATAAATATTCTTTTTCACTTTCCTGAACAGCTTGAACAAAATCAGCTTGTTCTATCTATTGCCAGAAATTTAGCATCCATGCTTTGACGAATAGATAAAGTTTTTGAAAAAATATTTGGGAAATTTTGCATCTGACTGCAAATGAGGGTACATTAATTTTTACCCTTACAATTTGACCTGTTCGGAAATCTTGTTCAGAGATTTCTGTAATGAATTTCTGTGTAATGAAATAAAGCTCGCACACTTTATTGCACTTTGTAGGTGTAAATCCTTTTCTTGGAATAGCTGAGATCCATTTTTTACGCAAGCTTTCACCCTTCGGAAAAGACAACACACACACTTTCGGCCCATTCATATTCACACGGCATGTTTACGAACTTCTACAATGACGATTTTAATTAAAAAAAAACACTAATTATAGCGTCAAAATGCTCGGAAAAAAAGAAATAATAAGCTAGGATACACCTAATCTATATAGAACACGCGTCAGTAACTGAACACTGAACTCATAGTATACTAAAAATGTGCAACTGCATGGAACATTCTAGAATTCATGGACCAACGCGGGTGACGTCAGAATGTGCATTCGGCTCAGCACTGATGACTTGTTTTAAGGTGGTAATGGTTATATGTAGGTACATCTCTATCAAGTTTAAATATTAAAAAAAAGACATTAAATGAATTATTTATTTCTCCCAATATTCAGAATTTCTAAATATTGTCAAAATTTATAAGCTCAAGCCAAATTTCTAAAAAAAATTCTAACAAATTGTAGAACACTAAGTACCAACATGTTTTCCGGTACTTAGCGGTAACTTAATATGTATATCCTTTACCCAAACATTATCATTATCAACATTCTGAAAAAAATAATAATATTACCTAAAAATTACCAGCTACTAATTTATTGTTCGAAATTATGTGGATGCTCAATCCCCTATTTTTTGTTGACTATCGTACAACTAAATGAATATAATTTAGCCATTTAACACAATCAAAAAAGTAAAACCCTTTTCAACAAATTATCTAGTAATTATATGTATACTATACAATATTAAAACACGGAAATATATTTTTTTTAATTTCAGGTAGGTTCCGAACCAGACAGGATATGGGTGAAAAAATCTAAGAAGGTAAAATTTTATCATATTTATGTTATACATTTTATTCTCCTTTCGACACGTAAGCGTTATATCTCCTAAACACTTTTCTTTTCTTTCAATTTTGGTAAACAGAATTAGGACCCAGTTATACGTATGTATAAAAGAAAAATGTAAGTAGGTATGGCGATACTTAGGGCAGGGCCTTACCTTCAAAAATGGTGCTTCTGTAGAACTTTGGATAGGTCTCCAACTTACTTAATATGTATATGATTCCCGTTACTTTCAAATTTATTAAAATAAGGAAAGAGGGACGTGTATGATTATTCAGTCATGTAATTGATGACGATGAACTAAATTATTGATCATACCGGGAAACGTGGTGAATGAATGGAGACATTTTTGAGAGCATTGAATATATAAGTTAATAATTAAAAAGAAACATATTTGACAAAAGTTTTATCACATCAATTCCTAGCAACGTAGATTTTAAATTCAAAATAGCACATTTTTTTAAACGATACATTAATTCTTAATAAGCCTCTTTTCAGAACGCTTCATTATGAATATAGGCCTAATAGACCTTTTAACATACGCAAACTTACCTGCGACAAAACAAAAACATCGAAATAACTCAAAAATAACAGTTGTACAACAAAGTAATTGCTCAAAAATATATTCCTTCTTATTTATACAGGATGATTCATTAAGAATGGGAAATCTCGAACCTGGAGATACTAGACACCAAAATATGACGATTGAGCTCAATATACCTGATACAAATGTTGCTGGTTTAAGAGATACAAGGTGTTCAAAGTTACAATTTTATTTTGAAATTCCTTAATCATTTTGAAAGTTTTTATAGTATTGTCACGTGTTTGCTATCCACACAAACACCTATACTCGTAGATTCGTTAATTAAAAGTCCAGGTAACACTTACTCACTAGTTTATTTACTAATTAACAATTAACAACAATAGATTAATTACTGTCTTAACTATAATCACACTTGAACACTTATAAGTCTCTTTCTTATTTCTTCTTTACTCGTTCACGTTCAACTTAAGTTCAACTTGAGTCTCATCCCACCGTGCGTTTTATTTATACATTCACACGGTCTAGAGCATTCCAGAATATTCCCGGCTGGTGTGTACAATTCCAGTCTCATCTAACCAGTCGACATAGTCCAGTGGCGCAACAGTATCATCTGCAAAATTGGCAGAATTATGGGCAAAATGAATCGAATATCTGTAAGAGCGTCCTTCCTTACATGAAAAAGTAACCCTTGTTAAATTTCAATATCTCTATCCGTTTTCGAGATATTTGCTCTTAAAAGTTTCACTGCATTTCGTTTTTATGTAATTTTGAATTCTTAAAATACAAAACTCTTGTTCACTTGACTGTTGTCATTATTTTTAATACTAAATCATAATTATGTGTGTATGTGCTATTTCTATTAATTATTTATGATTTTTCCGGCACATTTTGTATTTTAAGGATTAAAAATTTGATTAAAAAATGAAATGCATTGAAAATTTTAAGAGCAAATATCTCGAAAACGGATAGAGATATCGAAATTAAATAAGAGACAATTTTTTGTATCAAGAATGACTCTTTCAGATTGTAAATTTATTTTGTGCATAATTCTACAGGCAAAAAAAAGGAAAAAATACAGGCATTTTGAGAACATTTTTTATGGTAATTTCTATGAATGGAAGCAGTATTAAAAATATGGTAATATTGTATATTAGAGAACTTCCGATTTTTGAAATTTTTTTCCTATAATATTAATTTTTGCCTGCTGAACACAAATTTCGAGCAAAAAATTCCTGCTCGTGTATGCTTTTCGAGACATTTGCCTGCTATATTAATTGAAAAATGCACCAAAATATTTAGGCCAGTGAATAGAGACGTGAAAACTAAAAAATTTAACATTAATTCTAACATTTTTGAAACTTTGTCATCTGTTGAAGTACCAATCAAAACAAAACTATAAAATTTTGCAACTCGATTCAAGGTCGGCAACATTGTTAAAATCGCGAAAAATTAAATTAAGCAATATCTCGACAAACAAAAATGTACCACCGCTGCAAATTTGATATAATTTGTATTACAGTATTCAAAATATAAAGGTAAATTTGCAACACCTGATGACCCGGGCAAAATAATTAATTATCAATAAGTAACATTTTTTGCACCAAATTTTGGAAACATAATATTAACATGCTTGCAAAACTACAGTGTACTTGCTAAAATCGCCTTACATGTAAGTGTAAGTTTGCAACTCTATCCGATGGCGGCGTGGTACATTTTTTACAATTTACAACTTGTAGAGTATCATTTACCTAAAATAGATTCCAAAAAATAACATATGCACAGGTGGATTGCAAATGATCGCATTCGTAACTGAAATGCGCTCTCCATTTTGCAGCAATCCCAGACGTCGGCAGATTGATAAAATTTGCAACAAATAATTTGTTGCAAAATTTTTTACTATCAAAATAAAATTAATATCACTGCAAATTTTACATCGAACTCTATAAACGTTATTAAATGTTCATAGTCCTGTAAGGCGATTTTAGCAGGAACACTGTAGTTTTGCAAGAATGTTAATAATATGTTTGAAATATTTGATGCAAAAATGTTAATTATTGATCATTAATTATTATGCTCGGGTCATAAGGTGCTGCAAATGTAGCTTTATATTTTGATTATTGTAATACAAATTCTATCAAATTTGCAGCGGTGTTACATTTTTGTTCGTCGAGATATTGCTTAATTTAATTTTTTCGCGATTTTAACAATGTTGCCGACCTTGAATCGAGTTGCAAAATTTTATAGTTTTCTTTTGGTTGGTACTTCAACAGATGACAAAGTTTCAAAAATGTTAGAATTAATGTTAAATTTTTTCCCTATTAACTGGCCTAATTACCCAATTTTACGTAAAAATCTGTTAATTTGAACAAACAGCAAGCTATGAAATATTAAACTGTTGATCAAATTGTAGTAACTTTGGACAGTTAGCAGTACTGAAGTAGCTAACTAGATATCAAATTTTATTGACATAATTTACGAGAAAGAAGGAACATTCTGCTTTCACGGCCCGCGCTCATAATGAAAATAGTCCTTTTCCCAAGCTACCAACATGATGGTAAAAAATTCCTAGGTTCAGCTGATAACCTGCAAAACAATTTGGAAGTGTTATATTTTGGTGCATACTTCAATGAATATAGCAGACAAAGATTATTAAAACGAATGTGTTCGTCAATTTAAAAGCATTCAAAGAATCCTTATTGATATTAATAAACTAACAAATTTCTGAATATATATTGGAATAGGTAGTGGGAAAATGCGACATTTTCGAAATTTTCACCCCAATATCTCGAAACGTATAGCCGAGCGGGAATTTTTGCCCCGAAATTCGTATTCAGCAGACAGAAATGGGTATGTTAAAAAAAAAATAAAAATCGGACGTTCTCTAATTACAAACAGTATTTATGTTTTCGAAATAAGATCAAAGTGGATTATCGAAAAGTAACGTTATTACCATCTTCAGTAAGATTTTTTTTAACAGTCCAAGGGGGGCAATTGTAGCCGTCCCCCCCCCGGATCCGCTTTTGATATACCTAGTTTGGTTAAATTGACATAATTTGCTGTATAGTCTCTGAAGTTTATTTTCAGCTATTATTTTTTGGAACATTACTGTTTAAAGGATATTTAATGGTGAAGCAGTTCACCCTGTATATGTAAAGTGCAAAAAAAATCAGCGTAAGAAATATTTTCTGCAGCGCACTTAACATTACAGTTGTTTTATACATGGAAAATATCCGCCCTGTATAAATAACGAACAAAACTAAGACTAGACTGTAAACCAATAAACCATTGCATTTGTCAACCGAGAAGCATATTCTTTCGACGTGTAATGCACCTGGCTGGCTGTATAATATAAAATACTTATATAAAATGCACGTACGCCAAAGAGACAGGGCCGGAATTTGCTAATAAATTAGAGAAAATATTGGTATATCTCATGTTCTTCTGTTGAATTAGAGAAGTATTCTTTGATGCAATAGATGAAACGACAAAACGTGTTCATGGAACTTTTGATTCCTTTGATGATTGCCGCTGAAGGTTATGAATTTCAATTAAAAAATAATATATTTTTTATTCCTTGAATATGTGTATGCTACTATTTATTTTATAGTTTTCCTATTGTACGTGTAACAGATAAATTGGAAATTACTTCCTGAGGAATATTTTACAAACAAAAAACGCTCAATGTTTTTTAAATTATGGTCATCTATAGGCCATTCATCTCAAATAAGCACATAAAAAATTCGCATAGGCGCGCGGTATTATATAAATACATTTTGCGCATTTATAATGCATCGCGCGCCTATGCTAGAGAACTAGTCAGGATTGAAGGTCGACAAAGGATCGCTGTGCGAGCCCAGGTAAACAGTCTTTTATGTGCTCATATGAATGAACGGAGTATAGAAGGTAGTGATTTAAAAATTATGTACTGGGTGATATTTCTGTTACTTTTTATCTGTTAACAAACTATAATTATTATGGACTGTTTCTGTTATATTTTCCAAAAGTTCTAAGTAAAATACTGATACACTTAATTTAAAACATCACAAACTAATCAGTTTTACTAAAACCTATGTACAGTTTCGTCGCTTTTAAATGATTGGAAGGCTGATATACATAAGCTTTGATCGTAGAGATGATTTGTGATAGTTTCATGACTATAGCGATGCGATTATTACGATAGTTCTACATTATAAAAGGTTTTGGTTGAACAAGCCCATCTCTATAACGATGTGCGCATACTTCTGACAGTTTCGAACGGTTGAAAACTGCTGCTCTACGAACAAACCTATATATACATTCGACAACGGAGCAAGCTTATTATTGAAACAGGTTAGATCAAACAGTTGTGACGCCTTCTTGGCGTTTTCGACGGCAGCTCTTCGCTTGGAAGCACTAGACCGGGGTAAGGAGCCTTTATTGTGTCTAGAAGGTTGAAGGTTAGGCGCCACTTAATCTTATCAAATAAACTAAGAAAAAATTTAGCAAAAGAATAAAACAAGAATTTACTGAGATATAGTTATATAATGATTTAGATTACAGTTAACTCCAAACAATAAAAAATAGATATTAACAATCGAGTAGGTATTTTCCGTTACTTTGACCCCACCGGTAGTACTACCCGCGGTTTACACTTTTGATCTTATTTATTTATTACGTAAAGGATACGGTATGGTTAAATTGTGAGGAATTAAAACAAGAGTACGAGAACAAAAATAGAACAAGTCTTCCTGCGACGTTCCCTCTGGTTTTATGAAGTAGTTGAATTTAAAATTCGTCCTATCCTGGGGTAATTATATTTATAGAAATTGGGTGGCTCTGACCTGTGTAATTTGGGGTAACTTAACGTCCTGCGGGCACACCATTCACCAATCTATTCCCAAACCATCCAGAAGGGTATATTCTCGATTGACAATAATTGATATGACCTTAGACCAGTTACCAGTGGATCAACACAATGCAGCTATGGGTATATAGAGTCGATGAAAAAAACAAAAAAAAGCCGACAGATCTAAAAATATTTATCAGATTTAAATAAACAAAAACTAAAATATCTCATCGCCTACCTTCTAATAAGAATTGCCTTTTCACAAAACTACCAATTAATAACCAATAAATGAGCAACAAAACAATTTTTAACCTCACTGTGGCGACGGGTTCATATATCTCCTTTTTTCTGAAATCCAATCCATATCCGATATTAATTAATAATGAAAAACTGTTTTAAATCGCATTTCTTAATTCGCGCAGGTGACGTAGATCGGAACGTGCTCGCAGGAATTATCCTTATATTCGAGGTCTAGCGTGATGTTGAGATCGATACAACAATTTTATTTTTCTATTGCTGTAGAAAGGAAGGCATCATGGTAGCTTACACCTAAGGGTTCGAATATGCCGAAGATGGCTCGCTGCTCGCGGTGTAGGTCTCGATCGCGGTAGCTACATCGATGTCATAGCAATCCTGCGTGTTTAAATGCGACCGCACATATCGAAGATGGTAGCAATAGTTCACCCTCGCCGTTTACTTGAAGGTCTAGCTGGATGTTGAGGTCGATACAAAGAAGTTTGTTTTTACATCGAGGTAGAAAGGAAAACATCGTGGTAAGATTGCACCTGATTGGTTCTTTCAGATCACGTTAACACCCTTCCACTCGACTGCACGCAAAATTCGTCGCAGAATTAATTAAAAAAAGGTTTAATCTAAAACGTACTTAAGGTGCACCATCACCATAGATTTTTACCAAATAAATATAAATTCTTCTTAAGGCCATCGCATATACCATTCGCAGACCGCGAAGGTATAGTTGATATTGTTAAGGTATTTATTTAAATTATAATTTAAACAAATGTTGAAGGACGAATTATTGATATATTTCAGTCCCGCTCTTCGACATTTCTGTTTTCTGTTTTTGTTTCCGTTATTCAGTATAGTTATTTTTTTTCCTAATCAGGATCTCATTGTTTGCTAAAAAAAATTTTAAAACTTATTTAAATTTTCACTAGGTCTAGGTAGATACAACAAATTTGTTTTTCCGTCGCCATAGGAAAACAAGCACCGAGGTGGCTTGCACCTGACATTTGACACTCTTCCAGTCACCCGTATATATATTGTCGTATATTACACAATCACAATCAGCACGGAACACCGAAATGATAAACCTCTCTGGTATGTCCACTCATCATCGGCATCTACCTCGACCGAGACCGAGACTGCAATCGCGACCTCTTTCTCTAGCAGCGAGGCATCTTCGACATGTCCGTACCCTAAGTGGTTCACTCAGATCACTGGACATTTTTTTCAGTCACCACATGCCTCGTTGTATACTACACAACCAGCACGTAAAATTGAAAGAATCAACCTCTCTGATATGTACAGTCATCATCGACCTCCACCTCGGCCGACACCGCGACCGCGATCGCGATCTCCTGGTGATTCTGATAATTATCACGCTTTTACCAATTGGTGCTGTAAAAATAATGTGCGGTATCGCAGCTTTGAGTTTTAGAGTATCGCTCACATTTTATTGTAGCCGTTACAGCAGTGATTTACTTAAATTTCCTTTCTCAGATGCCTCGTGTTGTACTTCAAGAAACTTTGATGGCGATGATTTACACAATCATTCAAAGAATCTTGAAGATTTAAACGAATCATTTTCTGAGGAGTGCGTCCAAGTCAGTAATGTAAGAAATCTTTTACCTTTTATTAGAGAGCAACACGTGATCACAATGTTTCTTTAAAAAAATGTATTCTTAACCGCCTCTCAAGTCACCTAAGTAACTCCCAGAAAATCCTAGGATTTTATGTGGAGTAAAGAGAGATGAGGCCCTACAGTTTATTGTGGAATCCGAACCACATCTAGGGCATTGACAGTTCTCTCCCATCTTAATCCGAAACAAAATACAAAAAAAATTACTTGCTCCGGGATTGACTCGAACTATCGATATTCGGTACCGAGTAAATAGCTATAAGCCAATTTGCCAATTTAAATTTGTATTGTCTATTAACATATAAATCTACTTAGAGGCTAATTATATTTAATTTATTTCATTGCTAAAATAAATAAACAAATAATACGAACATAGGTTTAAGTTTGATTCATTTTTACATATAAATAAATAAATATTCATACAAAAATGAACCTCCAGGGCGACAATTCCCGCCGAGAGATGCGGACAGATCGTCCTGGCAGCCGCTGTTGTGACTCTGTGCCGCTTCTTTGTGATTTTGCTGCAGCTGGCACTTTCCTATAGAACAAATACAGTGCGTTTTAATTATTTATCTTTGCAAGTTTTTAGAATTGAATGTAAGGAGATTTTTCTAGTTATCGTATAATGCACAGTAAAATCTGCGAGAAAACCTGTTTCAAGCAATTAAAAATTAGAATCAATGTGAATTTGGTTGGAGTGGAAAAAGCATGTCCATACACTGTAAGGAGTTAAGGGAGTGGTTTAAGGTGTCTGTTAGGATTGTGGGTTGAATTTGTAAAGTGAGGTGTGTGTGTCCGTCGTTGTACGTGTTTTGTTAGTTTTAGTCGACATCGTAGTATAGTAGCAGGCTCTCATGTATCAATTTATGTGTGTGAATGTAATTGTGATGTCCACGTATGTCTGTTATATGTCTTGTTAGGTTGTAAACGTGGATATTGGATGTTAGGAATTTTTGGGAGAGTTCTATTATGTGGTCGCGTATTAGTGGCATGTTTGTGTTTCTGTGTAAGTCGTCTATTCGTATGTATCTGTTCGCGTTGGTTACGAGACTCAGTAATTTGTTCTGCATCATCTGGAGGCGGTTATATTGTGTGTCTGACATACAGCTTCAGGCGACCCAGCCATACGTCATTATTGGTCTCAGTATTGTCTTGTAAAGTAATAGTTTGTTGTCAGTATTTAGTTGGGAGCATCTGTTATGGAGGGATAAAGTTTGCGTAAGTTCATGTATATCTTGTTTATTGTTTTCGTGATGTTGTTGTTTTGGCCGTTTATATTAAAACACTCTGTATAGCGATTATTCTTTTTATTCGAGTGTTTTTGCCACAAAAACTCGTCCTTTTTTTCTGCCGAGAGACGAACAGAAAGGAAAGCATATTCGCATAGTTGTGAGTAAAACCGACGGTTTAAAAACGCATAAATTCATCCGCAATTAAATAGGGTTTAGAAGAAAAATATTGTGCATTCTAAAAATTGAGGTGTGTTCGCTCATTTAACTTGTTCCAAATTTCCTTCTTTTACCTTTTTTCCCACTACACGAGTGAGACACATACTAATGATTAAAACTGCCGTTAAGGGTAAGTCATTTTATACTTTATCTTGAAATCCATACAGTCTACTAAAATTCAAATACACCACAGATGTTATTTAGGTAAATTTTGAATAGGATATTGGGGATGTTATCTGGGCCTGGAGCTTTATGGTCGGGTAGGGTTTTTAGGACTTTTTTGATCTCCATTGGAGAGATGATCATTTTATCCAGTTTTCTCGGGGTTATGGAGACGTGGAGGGGGATGTTTTGGGTGTGTGCGTCGATGTCGATCTGTTCTTGTGTTGTATTGTTTTTGGCGCTGTACATCTGGTGCAAATATTACGCCAATACGTTGGCCTTGTCTTTGTCTGTCAGTGCCGTCTGTCCGTTTGTTATGAGTGCCGATATATCGTTTTTGTCGCGTTTTAGTAATTTAGTTACTGTCCATAGCGAATTATCTCTCACAGAGAGTTTTCGAATTTTATCGTTCCACTCTGTGTTATGGTAACTCGCTAATTTGTCCTTAATATTGTTTTGTAAGTCAGTTAATCGTCGTTTGTCGATGCGTCTTTTGTGACGTTGCTACCTGCACCATATGTTATTTTTGAATTTAATGAAACTAGCAAGTTTCATTGGTATCTTGTCTAGGTCCGAGTGTTGTTTGTTTTGTCGTTTTGTTTCTAGCATTTTGTATTGTTTGTGTTAGTAGTGTAATCTCGTCGTCGAGTTCTTGTCTTGTGTTCATGTTATTTTTTATAACATTATTGTTATTCATAATATGTTTATATTTAGCCCAGTCAGTCGTTTTGTAGTTGTAAGTTTTTCCGAATGCTTCATTCCTGGTGACGTCATGCAAGTTGATCGTCACCGGGTTATGGTCTGAACTTAGTTCCCTTCTTGAAGTTAGGTTCACGTCATGTCAGTAGTTTTTAATGAGTAATAAGTCAATGTAAGTTTGCGTCGTGTTGTTGTCTGTGTAGTGTGTCGGTGTATTCGTCAATATGACTGCAATACCCCCCCTGTAGTGCATTAGTCATACACGACGACACCGTTGGCATTACCACGGTGGTTTTTCCATGTGACATGTCTGGCATTGAGGTCCGCTGCCAAAATAACTTGTTACTTGTGGAAAGCGAATCTAGTTCTAATTCGATTAGGGAGGGGAGATGTATACTGCAGTTAAAATGGTACCTTCTCCCAGTTGAATCTTTATATTTTCGATGGAAAAATTCTGCGTTGGAAGTGGGATGTGAGGGACGTTTTTCCTCAAAAGAATTGCACGCCTCCTCCTCTCCGCCCGATTTGGTATTTAGGGATAATGTTTTCTGTGAAATTCTGTAGTGTTATTATTGCATGGGCTTGGTTACGAGTTTGAGCATTTTATTGAGTTCTTGAATGGTAAATAGCTACCCACTCGGCTACCATGTCCCAACCTAGAAATTGCGTCAGAACTATTTTAAACCTCGCCGATAACAAACGCACGTGAAGAGATTTCGTTTTTAACTTTAAAGAGGACGAAAACACATTTACGAAATTCAATTAGTTAAGAAGGACTTTGGCAGTTCTGTCTAGAAATAGTGAATTGCCCAATGATCTTGATTTTAGTGATATGACAGAGTTGTTGTTATTTATACGTTTTGTTCAAAATCAAAATACGTTTTTAATTATTTTTAATATACGTACGATAAATGTTGTTTGTATTTTGACTTTTTTTCTTATGGAGGATAGGACTTGGGGGCGCCAGACTACTTTTGCCTAGGGACACATACAGATAATTCGGCCCTGGATATGTCATGGAGTAATAAATATTCTTTTGTTTTAATTAAAAAATATATACATAAAAATATAAGTACCTATAGTTGATAAACAAAAATAAGAAATACTTGACCTGTTAACAAATTTAGAAATAAAAAAATGATCTAAAGTAAATAAAAGAAAACTAGAATAAACGTATCACACATATCATTCTTGTTCGGCAAAAATGCATAAAATAAAATTAATACATATTTGAACAAGTAATGATTTCAATAAATATTCATCAAATTAATTTAAGGAATAAACCAACAATATTAATGCTGCAGAAATATACAATAATATAGTATAAAAATCTTTTTGTTCCGCAGTCAATTTTCAGAAAGTATTCCAATTTTAAATACGTCTCTGGTTATTGTAACTCCTATTCTCAATTTTTTTGAATATATCTAGTCTGCATATTGTTTCTATTAAATGTATTTTCTGTTCAATGGCGTACCGGGGCGCTACGTAGAATTATGTATGAAAGATAGAATAGTGTTATATAGAGATTAAATGCATAATATGAAACTCGATTTTTAACTAAAAGTAATCCTCCCATATATTTTTTAAATTTCTAACTATACATACAGTGTAATATTTTTGCAGTTTTCGTACTAAATGAAATTAGGCTAAAGAATACGCAATCGAGACGATTAAATAAAGCAGAATACGAAATAGAATAAAGCCCCATACTCACAGCGCGAATTTTTCTTCCGAATTTCGTGTAAAACTGATTTAAATATATTCGTGGCAGGAAATCTGAACTTTAATACGAATTCAGAAAGAAGTAAACACCAAATGAAACTTTTTGTGACATTTTTCTCACTCTAGATATATTATATCATTCTCTAATCCACATATTTCTTGAATGTTCATTCTTTACATTTCTATTATACAAATAATTAAAATCATAATACGGGTGTCCCGAATGGCATAGAACAGACTTCACAAAGTGATGGAACTTGGTTGGAATCCTATAAACATGAGTCGGGAAGTGTTTAGTTTCCGAAATAAAGGTTGATCAAGTTAAAATCCCAAAAATGGTTTTTTATGATTATGTTCGAAATGTCTAAAGATAAACAAATGATAATTTACACAGTTATTTAACTACTGATAAGATATGAACAGAAAATTTAAAGGGTTTGACTCCGGTTGAGTTTTTGTTTGGAGCGTTATTTAAAGGGCAAAGAATACGCAACCCCTGTAAGCATCAGATAATAGTTAATGGTAATGGTAATGGTGGAGGAGGCTGAGGCCTGGCAAGTAGACCGCAGACTGGCCCTTTTTACCAACCCCCAGCTGTCCCCTCAGCCCTGTGCTTCTCTTGCTCTCTCATCAAATCTTTCAAACCTTCTGATGAAGGTCAAGATGTCACTCATTGCGAGGGAGCTCATTTTCTTCTTTTGAAGCGCCTCAGAACCGAAGATACTGTGTCTTAGGCGCCCAAATGCTTCACATTGTCCCAGGAAGTGATAAGATGTTTCTCCATCACCCCTGCATCTTGGACATGTAGCTAGGGTCTTCCTCAATACCTATCAATGATATATGCCTCCTAAGTCTGCAGTGGCTTGTCAAAACTCCGATTAAAAGATTCAGTTTTTCGACCAGGCCGATCTCGATTTGTTCGGCCACGTCACAAAATTTCGGGTTTGCCTGCAGGCCCTGTTGGTCCTCCAGTGCTTCCTCAGTGTCTCGTGGGTCCACTCATTGAGGGCCATTGTGACCTGCCTTCTTGAAATGCCTAACATAGGCTTAGGCTCGAGACAGGGTTCCTCGGCCCTGAGTCTAGCCAATTCATTGGCCTTCTCGTTGCCTGCAACTCCCATATGTCCCGGGACCCATACCAGTCTAACTTGTCTATCCCTAGCCAGCTCTTCTAAGGCATCCCCATACTCCTGGACGAGAACTGATCTCGTCCTGGGGGAGCACACCGCTTTTAGAGCAGCCTGGCTATCAGAGCAGATGTTCCGCCACCGCTAGGATGACGTAAATCTCTGCCTGAAAGAGCGCGGTGTATGAGCCTAGAGCAAAGCTCTTCTGTACTTCTTTGCCTTCCAGATATATTCCCGCCCCGGAGGAGGGTCTAATGGCTATCCGAGGTCCATCTGTGTAACACACCAGAGAGTCCAGGCGGAAGTAAATTCTTCCTTCACTCCACTTCTCTCTACTGGGAAAAGTGAGAGTGTAATTCCTTTCCAACATTAGCTGATCTTTCGCTTCTCTCACCTTTAGGACAGAGAGAGGGCTTCCCCTCTCCGCAAGTCCAGTAATTGCTGCGTGACCTTCAGCTCTGCCTGAACACTGCCAGCTCCGAGAATCCCGCATTCTCAGATAGGCCGCCATAGCATCCCTCTTCATCCACGAGAGAAGCGTTGGCAGGCCTAGCAGAACCTCTAGAGCAGCTGTCGGTGTCGTCCTCATTGCGCCAGTGATCTCTAAGCAGGCTAGTTTCTGGATTTTTGCCAGCTTTCGGGACGTAATTGCTCTGTCCACGCTCAGCCACCAGACCACAGATCCATACTGGAGCCTTGGCCTGATGACCGCCGTGTACAGCCAGTGTAGGATCTGTGGGTTGAAGCCCCAGTTCCTACCTACCGCTTGGCGCAATTGCCAGAAGGTTGCAGTCGACGATGACGTTGTAGATTTGCGACGCCCTTGACAGTTTGCTATCTGGGGTCACTCCCAAGTATCATACCTCCTGCGCAAGCGCGAGAGGTTTACCATACATGGTTGGTGCCCTAAAATCCTCTATTTTTCTTCTCTTGGTGAAAAGGATCATCTCAGTCTTAGATGGATTGACTGAGACCTGTTTCGCCGCACCATCTTTCAATTATTCCACAAGCTACCTGCATTTTGTTGCAAATGACGTTTAGGAAGCGGTCGGTCACTAGGACCATCTCATCGCCCGAATATGCCTGCGCATAAAATCCTTCCGAAGTTAGGCGCTCCAAGAGACCATCCATTATTAGACACCATAGATGGAGTGATAGGCAGCTGCCTTGTGGACAAACGCCCCTCATCCCGACGTTCAATTGACAGTCTCCCAAAGCAACACTAACTCGTCTCTCTTCCAGCACAGATTTCACTCATCTGACCAGTACTGGAGCAGTACCTCTAGTCCGAAGGGCATCGCAGATAGTAGTAGTCTTTGCATTATCAAAGGCTCCCACAATATCGAAAAATACTGCTAGGATGATCTCCTTATGCAGGAGGGCCCTTTCTACCTTATGCACGACGGCGTGAAAGGCTATCTCCGTGGACCTCCCTCGCCTATATGCGTGCTGATTCTTGTGGAATGGGTACCTGGCCAGGTACCCTTCCAGAAGATATCTGTCCACTATCCGTTCCAGTGCTTTTAGTAGGGAGTACGTGAGACTGATCGCCCTAAACGTTTTGGCAGCTCTGTAGTCCTTTTTTCCCACTTTAGGGATGAAGACCACATTAGCTGAACTCCAGGCCAGGGGAACATATCCCAGTGCCAGACTAGCCACAAATATTCCTCTTAAATGCGATAGAAGAATATCCAGGCCCTTCTGAAGCAGAGCTGGGAAGATCCCGTCTGACCCCGCTGCTTTAAAGGGTCGAACTTATTCACTGTACAGGCTACCGCTCCGTCCTTTACAATATCCTCGGCAAGCCGCTAGTCAGCTGGTGGCATTGGCTCTTCCGAGGGTACTGCAACGGCAGCGCTTTCGCCCGGGAAGTAAATCTCTAAGAGGTGTCTTAATGACTCCTCCCAGAAGTAGTCCAAGTCCCATCTTGTCTTCGTAGTCTCCCTTGTCTCGCTGCTGAGTATATTCATCAGTCTGGCGGTTTCCGGTAGGGAGCTCATTTCTCCACAATACTTCCGCCAGCTTTCTCTCTTGCTGCGCTTAGTTCCTTTTAAAATTTCTCCTAGCCTCCTTGAAGTCGTCCCATGAGAAATCCGTCCCTCTCTTGACGGCACGATTGTTAGCACGTCTGGCCGTCCAGTGCAAGTCATCAAGCAACCTACTCCACCATCGGGCCATACGTACTCCCACCGTCTTGAGTGGGCAGGCTTTCTCATATGCTGTGACTATATGACTTTCTAGGCTGGCTATCTTTATGTCTAATTCCTCAGGGGAGATAATCCTCCCCCCAGTTCGTCTTGGAGACTTGCCAAGGTAAGGAGATACCTCTCCCAGTCAGGTTTCCTTGGATTTTTTCGGAGGGTGTCCTCTAACCTATCGGACTCAATCTCGAATCTAATTATACCAGAGAATAGTTAACTAAAAACTGAAAGAATTCGAGAGGCGTGTAAAAATTTACGGGCTAATCCTAATTTCATTCGTAATGTCACACTCTATTGTGCGTAGATTCAAAAATGTGTTAGTTGAAGGAATGAACTTTGAACAACTTGTAATTTGTAAGTTACATTGGTTTAATCAAATTCTTTGTTGTCTAAAAAATAATGTAACCAAATTATGTTTTCCTGATCATTTTTTTCTGTTTTGCAAAAATATGAATATTTCCGCATAAAATTCAAATCAATTTTACTCAAAAACGGATAATTTTAGAGAGAAAACGCAAGAGACCTTTTTTTGTGTGACAAATTTTTTAGTTTCAGAAATTAATGGAAAATTGGCACACAAATAAGTTGGGTCAAAATTTCACCTAAGCCCCCCAGTTTTACCTGCTCTTGAATGATTTTGGTTCATAGTTGCTATTTTGCTTTATAAAGCATAAAATTTAAATACGTGTGTAAATTATCATTTATTTATCTTTAGACGTTTGGAACATATTCATAAAAACTATTTTCAGGATTTTAAATTGAGCAACCTGTATCTCGGAAATTATGCCCTTCCCGACCCATGTTATAGGAACTTTATTCTTATTTTAAAAGTTCTATCACTTGGAGAAGTTTGGCCTATACAGTTCGGGATACCCTGTATAAGTACCTGCATAAATTATCATAACGGTAATTTGCATAACTTTCTAATGAATTATCCATTTACTTTGAAATTGAGTGTATTTGATCTGAATTGAAAATTAGAACAACACAAATTTAGTAAATAAGATGCCTTTAATTTTTAACGAACTTAGTTTTAATGGGAATGGAAGAAATTGACAAAAATGCGGAACTGCGAATTCCGTAAAAAAAAAAAACCGCATTTCGTACCAGTGCCGGATTAGACTGCGCTCTCTTCCTGCACTTGTTTCCAATATTAAAAGTTTCTCATCTAATACATCTCTGTGCTATTCTCTTGAGGAAGTGAGACGGATAATCTAGCAAATAAGGGCATAAAGGAAAGAAACGACACAGTACAACATAAAATCGTGTGATTTAAATTCAAGGTTGAACTCTTCCATCTCACTTTGTGGTGTTTTGTGTGGTCCACAGAAAGCTCATATGGTCGCCGTTTCTTTTATTTAAGAAACAATAAACGATAATATAACATGAACTTATAAAGGCGATACGATACGCGTACTTTTGTTCTTAGTATATTGCGGACTTTACTATCGAGGAATTATTTCTTTTAATTTACGGTGGTAATAAACAGGATGATTTTTCTCTTTCAGCTATTAATGGTAAAATATATGCATTTTTTTAGAGGGTGAGTCACCTCTCATGACCTCATCTCTTGCAAGATGAAAATGTCCAACTTACCACTTAGAGTAAATAAATTAACATTACACTTTGATAAAGTATATAATTTTTTTAAGGTAAGTTTAGAGTTAATATTTAGCAATCACCAATAAACATTTAATAAGAAATCATTTGCAAAATTATTAATCCTAACTTTTCAACAATAGTCCGGTAAGAAGTTGCATTCCGTGTCAGATGAATTGTTAAAAGTGCAAAAAGGGGTAGGGTCCTTCAAAAAGGGTTTAAAGAATTGGTTTTGGTTTATTGTCATCCTGGGAAATGCCTACTAATAATTTTAGGGCACTTTCCAAATGGCATGAGGTCGTTGCAAATAGTTTTTAGGTTATTCATTTCTTTTACACATATTCTGGGGTCACTTTGTTACTAATAGCATACAAAAATTATTATTAGTTAATATATACAAATTGGGAATGACTTTACAGATAATCTTAGCAATCGCAGTAGTTTAAAGCAGTGTGAGTGGCAAATGCGTGTTCGGGTAGAGACGTGTGAACAATTCTTGGCGCTTTGTGGAGACGAACCAAATTTAATTTATCAACACTTGTCACTTGTCACTGGAGATGAAACGTAGGTTCATTATTATCATCTCGAATCGAACAAGAGTCGATATAGTGACATATCAAGGGTTCCATTCCTGCCAAGAAGTTTAAGGTCACCCAAGGGCGTGCGGTGAGTTTTGATACAGGGGAAGCAGTTTGTGATATAGGGTGATGGGTAGTGCGAAGCCCCGAGCGAAGCGAGGCAAATTTTTTTTAAGAAAAAGGGCGTGGCTTCCGTATACTCATTTTAAAGCAAATGTCAAAAACTGCAAAGTTATGATATCTAGAAAAAAAGTACACTTGTAGGACCACCACTCCTCAATAAACATAAAACATAAAAACACCACAAAAATTAGACAACCCCCGATTCCAAAGCCGAAGCTGCACGGGCGAGGATTAAACTTATGAAAAAAACGCAGACACACAACCATACCTACCGACATTGCTAGCGCCGGTGGCGGGGATTGAACCCGCAGCGAAATAGAGAGTTTGTTCAGTCACACTAGCCATCGTGCACTCTCTAGCCAACTATAAATTGAGCCGGCTGGTTAAGTAGTTAACATGCACATACCTACCTATTTATAATGTAGTTTCCGCCTCTCCTTTTTTGCGATGTCGGAAATAACTAACAATTTTAAGAGCCGCTCTTCACTGGTTGAATTTCTTGAAAAAAGTTTTTATTCTTTTTAAGGTCGAAAAACTGCGTTCAACCGAAGCACTAGTTGCAGGTATCGTCAACACTAATTCACACAATTTCAACACTTCAAAGTAGGCCTGATCCAAAGTATTTTCTTTTATAAAGATAATCAGTTCGTTGGCGTTATGTTTCTGACTAATATCTTCTGTAGCATAAATAACTGAAAGTTCCGATCGTAACCCAATTATATCAAAAAAAATTCCGTAGTAATCACTCAATGACTGAAGTGCGTTTTGTGGAAACTGTTTATTTTTAAATTCATTAAAATTACACAATTCTAAAAATTGTATATCACTAAAATTTTTAAATCTATTATTTAGTTGCTCAGTGATATTATCCAAAATTTCAATAAAATGTCTTCGATATGAAGTTCTATGATCCACTATAAATTCAGTTCGTATTCTTTTTCTTTGCGGTTCTAAATTGTCATTACTAGTTTTCTCCCAGAACTTTTCAAATTCATTTCTTTTGTTACAAATCAAATTTTTTGAATTATTCAATTTTCTTTACACAAAATCCAATGTCATTTGATTTAGTTTGCAAAATATTGAATAAATTGTCAGTAAATGGGAATATTTCGGAGAAAATATTTAACAAAAAATTAAAATCAAACTCTCTTTTCCATGAATCTAAGTAACCTCTGGATCCTTTCAAAGTCTCAGTGTCCCAATCATCTTTGATTTGTAAAATATTTTCAAATAAATCAATTAGAGGCTGTCGATATTCAGATACAGTTTGTACTAGTCTCCCATTGTAATTCCATCTTGTTGGAGCAACTCTGGGTAGTCTCTTCTGTACTTCAAAATCTAAAGCTCGTGTCTGTTTTGATGATTTTGAAAAAAAGGCAGCCATTCCACTAATACTTGAAAAAAATACTTTGCACTCTTTAAGACACGCTGCAGATTGAGCAAGAACTAAATTTAATCGATGAACAAAACAATGTACAAATATTGCATTCTGAAAAGTCTCTTTTACTTTGGCCTGCAGGCCCCCCAATTCACCAGCCATTACAGCGACCCCATCATAACTTTGGGCGATAAGTTTAGCACCACACTGTAGATCATCGACTATCTGACAAACTATAGTATATAAAGCTGCGGCCGTTCTTTGCGTTGTTACGTCTAAAAATCCTAAAAAGCGCTCTTGGACTTTCTCATTTGGATTTATGTAGCGTACTACGATTGACAACTGACTAATATTCGTAATATCGGTTGTTTCATCTAACATAATTGCAACAAAAGGAGCTTTTTTATTTCTTGCTTGATCTTTTCAAAACAATATTGCTTATCGACTGAATCAAATCATTTTGAATATGATTTGATGTACCGCGAAATATCGAGGAGTGTTCCAGATGGTTACTTAAAATTGTATCGTATTTTGCTAATAAATCAACGAAATTGATAAAATTACCCCTATTAGCAACGCTCCGAGATTCAGTATGACCTCTAAAACTAAGTTCATTTTCGCCGAGAAAACAAACAATATCAATAAGTCTTTTTAACACCTCGATTTTTTTTTATAAGTTCATTATGCTTACAGTCACTTTCTTTCAACTGCTGATCTAATGAATGCTCAATTCGTGATTTTCCAAATGTTTATTTTTTAGCACCGCTCGCAAATGAGTTTCACACTTACCATGCCTTTTTGTCACTTTGTGAATGTCGTTTAAATCTGAAAATCCATTTTTATTCCAAACACCTTTTTCATTTGTGAAAAGTACACATGGCCAACAAAACAATTTACACAAATTTTCACAACCCCTTAACCACTGATTAGCACTGTACACTTCAATATTAAAGTAACTATAGCATGATTTAACTTTCGTTTTTAAGAGTTTTAAATCAGGTGTTGGTCTCCCGTTTCTAATAATATCCAGTTTATCTTGAAACGAATATGTTGAAAATCACCACACAAACGCAAATAATATTTTCCACAGTGCTAGGACCAGCTTCCAAATTTAATAAGCAATTCTAAAACTGCTTACACGTGCACTAATGTTCAACGTTTTAAAAATCACTTGTCGCCGCACCACAGATTTAGAAACACCAAAAAAGTTTTTACAAATATAGCACAAAAGCTGAGAATAATACTAGGAAGAATAATATTAAGTATAATATTAAAATCGATATTAAAATCGAGATTAAAATCTATAAAACAAAACGTATTACGATGCTATACAACTCAGATATCAAGATTATGAAGTGGGGATGGGATGCATTTCAAGAAGTTGCTTACATACATATATCGAAGTCGCGCGAGTTCGTGTTGGCTCGATTAATCGAGTACGTCATCGTTACGGTTTTATCATGCAACATTATCTCAGCTGTTGAAAAGCAGGGCCGTGTCTATTGAATTGGGTAAAAGTAAATTTTTTTTAATAATCCCAGGAGAAGCACTGCTTCCCTTGCTTCCATGGACCGACCGCCACTGAGGTCACCCCTTCTGCAAGAAAAGTAATGGCAACCATTTTTTTTGACACTGTCAGGGAATTTTGTATATTGATTGTCTGAAGAAGGATAGTTCAGTAACGGTAGAATATTATTCAAGCTTAATGCATCCCCTCAGAGATTCTATTAAACTGAAAAGACACGGAAACGTGACATGAGATGTTTTGTTGCTCTACGACAATGCATCAGTGCACAAGTCAAGACTTGCAAAAGCTGCTGTACTGATTGTGGCTTCTAAGAAGTTGAACACCCGCTTTATAGTTCAGATTTAGCACCCAATGACTACTTTTTGTTTCTGAATCTCAAAAATACTTAAGCGGACAAAAAAATTAACGGACAATGGCAAACTTATAGCAGCTGTTGAGGGCCATTTTGCAGAGAAACCAAATGAATATTTTAACAACGGATTAAAGATGTTATTGAAACGGTGTAATACCTGTATTGAAAAACAAATTGTTGTTGCTACTTTAGTCTTTTGTTTTCATACTCAGTCCGAGAATATAAAAAAAGTCCTTGTATCAGAGCCTAAACACGCACAGAAATTCTGGGGAAATTTCCCCTGATTTCTACTCTTACATTTCCAGTAAGTTCAGGAGTGCGTTTTTTTGGCCAAACACTACTTTCTTTTCATTTCACACTGCTTACAGTGCTTACCTTACAGAAGAGTTTAACAGAATGGTCCAGAATACATCAAAGAGTATTGTAATCAAAAATAAGATTAGGAAATTCATTCCTAAATTCTTCTGAAGAACTGATTTAATGTTTCCTTTTCCTATCCCAGTGATTCTCTAAGTAGGTAACTATATTATTAACGTTTTTTAAAATATAACTGTAAAAAATGTTTATACATACATTTAAACCTATAATAATTAAATATCTTTCAGATATTAACATATTTGTTATTATGTAATTAATCGTGCACACATAAAAGATATTATGAAATTAATAAAATTAACATTAAAAGCGTTGCATTATTAATAACGTTGAGAAGCAGTTAATTCTATAACTGTTAATACATAATTCCAATAAAATATACAGGGTACGTAACCGCCATTATAAAAACAATTTACATATTTTTTCTGTCATTGTCAATTATACATATTTTAAATGCTAGTGGTAATTATCTTCAATTCACATATTCCGCTATTTTGAATAATGAACAGACATTTTATTATTAACATTTAATGATATTGCGTATATAGATAAATTGTTAATTGTTGCCAGTAAACACAAACAAGATTGTTGGGTGACTTAATCATCTTTTTTGAAAGTGATTGATTGCTATTTATATATAATTATTTTTTATATATACTAATACTACAGTACCTATCATCCATTCATTATATCATCGGAGTACAAAGATTTTTATAATGATCCTTAATTAACGTTTTTATAGTTTTAATTTATCAATCACCTTGACATGTTTATTCCTATACCAAGAATCTCAAAAATCATGGAAGTATTGTAGTTTATTACAGAAATACTGTGCACATAAAAAACTTAAAGGCTGCCGACCCAGCTACCGACACTTATTTGAAGGGAGAGTGGGGCATGCGTTACTTTTTACAGTACATTAAATAAAAACATGATGTATTAATACGTAAAACATCATTATTCTTATGTAAAATATATTCTGATATAATTAAAATGAGAAATTAATATTAACATAATTGTTTTAACTAAGATTCTTAAGCCTTATAATAATAGTGCGCGATTGCTCCCTATCAACAACACACTTATTATCGACAATACGAAAGAATGCCGTTACGCCATCGTTATAATTAATATGAAACAAATCAGCACTGCGTTAGTCAAATTCATGCTTATTGAAATGACGTCCAGATATATAAACAAACTTTACTCGTTCACAGGTGAAGAAGTAAAAACATAATTTCCTATTTGTCAGATTAATTTAACGATTTCGTCAATCTTTATGTTTGAACTAATTTTATGTTTTTATGTAATTTGGCAAAATGCAGATTGCTTGTATTAACAATTACATTTAAATTAATTAACATCATTAAAACTGTCTAATGGCGTTCTAGAAAAAGGATTTTTTTATGTATTTTTAAGAATCATTATTATTACATAACATACTTTTTGTCTTAAACGTTAACAATTAGTTCTGAAAAGATTTGTTTTCCATATAGAAAAATCAATAAAATAATGAAAACGGTAACAATCAAACTCAAAAATAAACAAATGCAAATTTGACAGTTGACACGCAGAAACAGGAAATCAAGAAACATGTGACAACGCTAGTCAAAAGCGTTAGATCAGATTGCTCGACATTTTTCTCGCCTGTTTCTGAGATGTACGCAATCAGACCTTCTCTTTCTTTTTCGTTAAAGAAGATTTTCGTATAACGCATCAACAACGTTACTAGTCTGAGATATTAACGGCCACATATAATGGATTTCCTTGCGCCGTCTCTCTCGTGTTATTATTTTGTAAACAAAGAACGCTTGAACAGCGTACGTTGTACATTAGAGATAAGTTTGTGACGTAACAGCATTCTTTCGTAATTTCCGTAGTAATTATTTTCACGATCTCCTTCTTTCTTCTCCCACGTCATTCTTTGGATACAGGGTCGAATTTATCAGTTTCGCGAAGAACGACGGAAGTATATCGGTACTAGGTGGGTTAATAAAATATTCTAGTAGGTCAGTAGGTGGGGTAATTTATATTGCTTTTAAAAAATAGATTAGGAATTTTAATCAATGTGTCAGTAGTGTAAGTGTGTTTTATATAGTTTGTGTTTACATTATATATTTTAGAAGATTGTGACAACTTAAAGTGTTTAACTGGTATTTAGGTGATATTTTCCTCTGTGTTCAAGTGTATTTTATACAGTTGTGTTTTTATAAATATTTTGGCGGGCGGTGACTTTTCAAATGTTCCCTGTTTACAAATTGCTGCGGTATACCAGAAAAATGTTCAGGACCTGGGAAGATCCTCAACCCACCATTAGTTAAGAATATCAGGAAGATGTGTAAGATGGTAAATTTTTACAATTCTTTCGTGATTTCGATAGTAATTATCTTCGCGATCTCCTTCTTTCTTCTCCCGCGTCATTTTTTGGATACAGGGTCGAATTTCAAAATTTATCAGTTTCGCGAAGAACGACGGAAGTGTATCAGTACTAGGTGGGTTAATAAAATATTCAAGTAAGTCAGTAGGTGGTATATACGAGGGTAATTTATATTGATTTTATAAGTTAGATTAGGAATTTTATTCGATGTGTCAGAGCTATTAGTGTGTTTTATATAGTTTGTGTTTACATTATATATTTTAGCAGATTGTGACAAAGTGTTTAACGGGTATATAGATGAAATTTTCCTTTGTGTTTAAGGGTATTTTATATAGCTGTGTTTTTATAAATATTTTGGAGGGGAGTGACTATTCGGGTGTTTCTTGTTTACAAGTGGCTATGGTATAGTTGAAAAGTGTTCAGGCCTTGGGAAGATCTTCAACCCATCATCAGTAAAGAATATCTTGAAGATGTAATGTTTCACAAATTACAAAGAAAGTTTCAAAACAGCGTGCCAGCAGTCACAAAAAATAGTTTTAAATGTTTACAGAAATATGAAAGAAAGTGAAAGAGAGACATCAGCCGCGGAAAAACATTCTGCTTAACACAGGTTCCAGAACGAACTGTTTATAAATTAATTCATGAAGGGCCATGTGAAGGAAAAGCTAGTCAATAATAATAATTTAATAAATTGTTATTGGTGAAACTAAGCAACAAGAGAATTACTTGCTAATTTTAATTTAGTTAGATTTTAAGTTAGAGTAAAACAGAGTAAGATTTTTTAATTTAACAGAAGCGGAATCAAATATATATTTATCTAAGACACTACTCTAAAATGTGATATATTATTGTCTTCATTGTAATACACAGAAATTTGAAGTACGTCTCTGTATGCCGCTAATTAGGTCTTGTTGGCATGTGAGTGCGCTGGCTTTGAAGTTTTTACGGCAGTTTTTTGTAGCCATTTTTATGTGCACAGTATTTCTGTAATAAACTATACATACGAGGGTAGAGACTAAAACCTGTTACTACTATTAATCTTCATGACGGATATACTAGAACCAACTATCAGGGCTTTAAATTGGAAATATATATCAGAATGCAGAAATAATTTTGATTGGATATATTATTTTCATTTCTAGAAGCAGCTCTCATGTCGTGTCGTACTTGTGACTTTGGAATTCTACATCTAAATTCATTCTTAGTGAATTCTAAAACCACAAATATTACGTTCAGTCGATTTTTCAATATATTTTTTAAACTACTCCTCTCTGCTGTATGAATCACCCCACCTGATGTTTTCAAATTTCCACATTCTCCTCTTCAGCTTTAATGGAAATTCTCGGTGCATCAAGGCTAAATACTATTGGCCAACTACTATTGCCAGTAAATTTTGAGAAGAAATTTATCTGTTTGTTTACACCAACCACAAGAGCTGGCGTTGGCCGTGGTTACCGTTTGATAATAATTCGCCCGATCGCGTTCGTTCAGAAACGTATCAATTTATTGTTAACAAAAGTAAGATGTCAAATGTAACAACTAACAAGTGAAGATTTATTACTTATAAGAGCAAACTTTAATATATTGGAACAAAATCGTCAATAGACGAATAAATTCTATTTGATAACATCATCAAAGAGTTGGAGAGTATTAAAATATCAGACCCATTAGCCACTAGTTTTGGCCTTGGTTGTTAGTCTGGACACCCCTTATAAAGGATGGACCCGTGGGATATAAAGAATTTGAATCTCCCTCCAATTGTGACGGTCGGAAGCAGTGAGGAATAATGCGAATCAATGGAAATGGCCACCTTTTCAATTTCTCATGTCAATATCCGCCAAGCCAGTATATCGAACTGGTAGATGCAGCATCGCTTATTTGCTGTGCATATGTTTTTGAGTGCAAATCTGTTGTTCAAGTGCAGAGAAGATTTAGATTACATTTTCAAGTTGCTCGACATGGTTCTATTCTATCAAGGAATATCATCTTGAAGTTGAAAAGTTTATTGCTGCCGATAACGTTGATGATCGATTTGTTGGCATTAGGCGTACGATACGTACTTTAGAAACGGAAATACTAGCTCTACTGTTTCTGTGCTACGTAAGAATTGTCAGCAAACCATTACCACTACCAGTAGCGTTAAACTTTTCAATCCACTTCAAGATGATGTTCTTTGACAGAATAGAATTATGTCGAGCAACTTGAAAATATAATCTAAATATTCGCTGCACTTGAAAAATAGGTTTAAGCATACTTAAACACACCGATATAACATAATACAGTTAAAACAACGCCGAAAGCACACATTATTTTCTACCAAAAGGGTAGCGATATTTGCGGTTTTTAGTAGCAAATATAGTCATGGTATATCTATGTATTGAACTATAATATCAACTAACCGAACTAAAAACATAAGAAGATAAATCGTCTGCTGGCAGAAAAAAATTACCTCGGTTGTCATCAGTGAGACGCTCCTCTGCGGATACAATACTTCTACTCACGTGACGTGATGTGAAAGTAATATATGATATAAATGGTTTAATGATTTACGTGCAAATATAACTTAATTTACCCAATGATGTTAGTTATACATATATGCTATCTACCTACCTTTTTAATTTTGTAAATCACTAATCACTGAATGCACTGTGCTACTAATTGTACACTATACACAAGATAAAATTTTATAAATGTTTTTTTAAAAGCACCTTACCTCCTAGGCGTTGAAGCATCGAACCAAATGAAATAAACCTTATGTAATTCTGGTAAGTCGAGTTTTGACAAATAAAATATAACTGAAAAAGGAATTTTACCTCAAGTAATTGTTTCAGAGTGCCAAGTATCACACAAATATTTAGTTGAAGTAGCCCAAGAATACTTCAAGTACAATTTATTACTTGAATTATGTTGTAATATTTCAAGTATTGTTAAGAATACTTAAAGTAACTTACTTGACAAAATCAAGTAAAAATTCAAGTTATTTATGTGAATAATTGAAATACAAGTACAAATATCTACTCAGATAAGTACTTAAAGTAAAGTACTTCAAGTACTAATAAATACTTGAAGAATAATATCAAGTATTTTCCTTTAAGTATTGACAGCTCTGGCGCCTAGCATTCTATAATAAACAGTTACTAGATTTTATCAACATATTGTTTTGAATAGTGTTCATTTCTAAATAAACTGTTTTTCAGAGAATGATCTAGAATATTATAATCAGACAGAGGTGAGGTTTGGAAGTGATGAAAAAAGCATTTCAGCTATTGCTATCAAATTTGAGAAGGTTATCTGTAATTTGTACTAGCAATAGTGGTGTTCTTTGACAAAATCTTATTGTTGTCAAAAGTTGGTGATTTGGTTATAAAGAAGTCCAAATTTTTACCGATTTATGTCGACCACGCTGAAAATATCGCCTTAAGAAGTAAAGTAACTCTAATAGCTTTGTTGAGTAGATCTAATGGATGTATAATTTTAACGGGTTTTTTGTCCTTTTTTTTACATATCATTAATGTTTTGTATTCAACAACAATATCATCTAATGGTACTTGTATCCAAGAGACAAATGGGCATCTTAGTTATATTTATTTATGTAAATCCGAGTGCACTATACAAATTACAGTTATAAACTTCCTAATTTGAAACGACTTTAACGTAAAGGATGCTCCATGTTTGTTAAATAGAGAGTACGGTTTTGTATCCTGTACATGGGCTGTGGTTATAACATTTTATTCTTTTAATTACTCTTCTACGTGAAAAAAATACAGAGCCGTGTCAATATTATTTTTCACTACTATTTTTTGTAGGCAAAATGTGTTGAAACATTTGTTATATTAGTCCATATGTAAATTTATATTTTTAGAATAAAATGTTATTATATTAATAAAAGCTGCAGCTTAGTAAAATACATTCTTAATAAAATAAAAATGATTGATTACTAAACATCATTAAAATACTTACTTGCACCTAATCCACCTTGTCAAATGAAAAATCTACCCTTTATTAAATAATATATCAATTATCTTAAGAGAATAATCTATATTTGCATTTAGTTTTTAATTAAAAGTTTGTTATTGCTGTTAGGTGTATTTTTAGCTGTTCGAAAGTCACAGAGATCATAGTTCATCAACCAGCAATAAATAATTAATATAGATATAAAACAGTGGAGGTGCGTAAATTGTAAATATTCTGTTATATGTCCGTTTTGCAACAAAAACATCTCATAGGAGATAGTTTATGGTTCTTGACGTATATTTCAAATAAATCTGAAAGGACTTTTACTGGAATTGGTAAAAAGTTTTTAATACTACTTCATTCAGCACAGTTGGTAGAGTTTATATGGAAAAATATACATACATGCATTCATTTTTGTATGAGTTATTAAGGTCAAAAGATCAAATCGTGGAATATGTGATCTTTATATCATTCTTCTGAATAGCACGAAAATAGACCAGATTTACGAACAGTTAAGCTGAAGATCAGGCTCAACTTAACATCTAGCTCAAGCTCTTTCTGTTTTCCATTTTAAAATAATATTTTTTCTTTAGTATAATTATATAAATACCTCATAAATGCATACAAATATATTTGGAAGAGACTCAAGAAACAAGTAAAACCTTGAACTAAAATTTAGGATCAGCTTGATTTTGACTCAGTTTCTTTGTGAATCTGGGAGTTACTATTGGTACTTATTTGAAAGCTATGAATGCAAGAAAGACACATAGGGTACTATTTTTGTTCTAACCTCCTTATAACAGGAGTTTGTGGTTCATGAATGTGACAAATCACGGTCGCAGTTGTACAAAATCGATGTCCTTATTCAGCATAGCTAGAGAGCGAAAAACCAAAAGCATATCACCATAATATTGCTTAGTCAGGATTTCAAATGTTTCGCTTTTCTTGGCATACTCTGTATTTTGTTTGGAGTTGGATATTTCAGGAATGTTGGTGTCATTAATTGTGCCTTGCTTTACTATAGAATTATAAGTTCTGTTGATGTTTTTTTGTACCATTGATTTTTTTCTGATTCTTTTTTTATAATTTTCTATGTTTTCTTCCAAGAATTTATTATTTTTATTTAACAAAATGTTATTTTCTTTTAGTAATCTTATAGTTTCGAATAATAATTTATGTTTATCTTCACTTTCTTTAAGTAACTACTTGATTAATTCATTCTCAGATTTTAAATTTGAAGTGAAATAAAATTTCTTAACGAATTCTTGGTATAAGTATATTCAACTAGGGAGGTTAATTTTTTAGAAAAACTTCTTTTGTTTAAATTAATTCCAGCAAGACACTTTTTCTATTTTTCACCAATTTACTTTTACGTTATTTTCTGCCTTAAATGGATATGTATTTCCTGAGTTGAATTAGAAAATACGTCGTCTGCTATTATAATATCAAGATAAGTGGATATCTCTTAATTTAAATTTAAATATAAATATTTTGATAATTTCATTTCATAATAAACTATTTTTATTTAAATTATTTGCATAGATTTATTTGTGCATGCAATATTTAGACCATATGTTGTCGCCGCCAATGATACTAGGTTTGGCCTTATGCCGTAAAACGAAATATTTTCCCATGAAATGGGCTGATTGAATATTATAGTATGTTATGTTACGTATTTATGAACATACAATATGAGTATAATAGCATAATATGCTACAAGTAACGGTAACTGGTAACTACTAGTGGTGGCTCGCTGCATCATCAGCTAATTGCGTTGTTCATGATTTAACCTAGGGGCGATTATGGGAAATAATCTATGGTGGACAAATAAATCGTGATGGTATTAACATAGCTTTGGATTATATTTTGTAACAAAACTAAGAATATCTTGAAAACAGTTTTAAACTACGAGGGAAATTTTGCAGATCCTTTTTTATACGATAATGGATCAACTTTGAGACAAGGAACCTCCACGAAATAAGATATGGCAATTTATAGAAATCTTCATTATGCAACTAAAATTAAATAAGACAAACATAACGAACTGTCATCATTAAAGTGTCTTCCGTATGTGAAGCTTGTAAATTGTCGTCATCTCGTTTTTCCATACCAAATTTTTGTCAATCCACTTGAGGAGAAGAGTAAACTGAAACACTTTTGAGAAGAAAACGAAATTTCTCGACTTTTCAAAATAAAAGAGAGGTATGACAGTAGTTCATTCATCGGGAAATAAATTACAACATCTTTTGGGTAATCCAAAAGACAAATTTGAAACAAACGAAAAGTCGGGGATTCACGAAATTAACTGTAGGGACTATAATTAAAAGTATGTTGGACAAACTAGACGATCAATTCAAACTAGATTCAAAGGACATAAAGCCCATCTCAAATATCTCTAGAGTTGCTTCACATGCGTTTGAGAACAACTATAAAATAGATATTAGCAATTTAAGATTAATTAGGAATGTAATAAATACTAGACAGCTGGATGCATTTGACAGCTTAGAAATCACAAAGTGTAAAAATAATATGATTACTGACAGAGGGCCAATCCCAAATAGCCCGGTTTATTGGTTAGTGGGTCACGGTTCACCGATCCGTGACAATACTTTAGGTATAAATCGGATACATTGTTAACATAAAGTTAGTTTCAATTATCTCTAGGTGATGCCAACTTGATTGACGAAACGCGCGTTGAGTGCAGTATATGGTATTTTGGTATTTCGTGGAAAACTACGTCGATGTTATCTTCACATCAAAGGTTCCAACCCACTCCAAGAATTTTTGGTAATTTCTATGCACTCTTCAAAAAGATTAGCCTTGTTTTTTGATAAAGTTTCTGCTGACTCAGTCCATTCGTAAGACCAAGCAACGCGTTAGTTGCAAAATTTGTTGCAGTGGCTTTGGCCATGAACCAGAAGCTTCGGTTCTCATTTGGAGAAGTAGCCAAGTATAGGGTCTCATTTACAGTTTTGCTCTAGCTCGATAAACGATTACTTGGCCTCGTCCAATGGGTTTCACTTACGAATCTTCGGATACTCAAAACTTTTGCAACACATTTGTTACCGAAGTTTATCTATCTTTCTGTCACTTTTGATTTATAATGTATAGTAATATATTTTTTAAAATCTTGATCTACAAAATGTCAATAAGTACAGAATCTTGTACTCTTTATTTTTCATATGATATTCTGTAACTTGATAAATCACACATCATGGCAGTTTTTCTAATATCATGTAGTTGAGTACTTTCAGAAGCAGTAGTTGTTTAGAAGAGTCCTTTTCTATAATTTCTACAAAATTTTGTTTTAATAGGAAATTTTTGACAGTAATAAATGTTTAATTTTTCTCAACTAATTTAATTAGATATCTCTCAACAATATCGTGCACTTGAATATTATGTCTCAATATAATTTACTTTATTATTTTCACATCCTTACATGATAATATTTTTAGAAGACTCTAGTGAGTAATTTTAGAGAGGAAGATAGATGTTCCGAAGATCGTGTACGATTAAATAATGCAATAAGAAAATTTACAGCTGAGCTGACTAGGAGCGTCATTAGCTCGGAAATTTTTCACACAAAATCATTTAAAAACACTCAATTTGCCGTAAATAGTAGCGTAACCTTAACGAACTTTCAGGGTAACGGTACCGTATTAGTTAACATTTATTTCTGTAATAATGTAACGTAAGAGCGCCATATATTTTAGACTTTGAAATCCCATTAAAACATCGTATTATTTTAAGAAACGTGTTGCATTTTGCACAGTCAGAGGTAAACTGTTATGATGTGTTTGCCGTTTACTGTTAAAGATACCTGCCTGCATAGTATACTTACAAATATTGGTAACTAAGTCATTGGAAACGAGGTAGTTCACTTCGCTAACTCCATTATGGGCGATTTAATACAAGCAGGTGGCAGATATACAGGATCAGTCTAAGGTGAACTCATATCGTTTGAAGTGGCGTTTTGTTTCTATTAAAAACAAAAACGTATTAAAACTGAAATTGAAATAGGTCTCGTATTGAGTACTATTTTCATGCCTAAATGCATTAAAACGTACAACATAATTAAATTTAACTTGGCGTTAAATTAAAAGTCAAGTTTTTCATGTATATTTTCAGAGCTGTAACGGCGGGTGGCAGGGCATATGAACTGGCTCTCCAGTTGGCGCCTTTATGAATATAAAAACGAAAGATCCATATTGAACATTTTACTAGTTTTTTTACTAGTGATTTATTTCACAGACGAGTGCTAGTGTTAGTAGTTGTCCTCTGTGAAGTGTAGGCCTTTTTATTTATTTTTTATACCGTTACCCTAGTTTTAATTACTTTACAGAATGCAAAAACTTATTAATTGGTATATTGCCTTTACAACATACAGTGTGGAAATTAAGTAACGCATAAATTCAGTAATTCAGTTGATATTAATTTTTTGGAAAAAATCTCGAAAGGGTATAGCGATTTTAACTTCGGCAAATATTTTCAGTCTATTTTCAGTTTCTTATGTTATTTATTTTTTTTAGTTATGAGTCATCGACTTTTTTTTTTAAATGACAATCTATATTTTTTATTATTGATTTTGGTAGTAGTTTTTATTCCGGTTCTGACCGTATAAAATTTTCAATATATTATATTTGAAAAAAATCGAGAAAAACAGTCTTAAAGTTCAAATAACAAAAATTCATTAAATTGGGAAAATTTATCGAGTTGCCTAAGTTTGACGGAAAGTTATCGACGGCACATTCGTTTGTATTTTGAAATTATACAAATAGTTGAAAAATCGAACTAATGTGATACACCGGCAACTAGATAAATTTTCCCATTTTAATGAATTTTTTGTTATTTGAACTTTAAAACTGTTTTTCTCGATTTTTTTCAAATAATAACATACAGAAAATTTTATACGGTCGGAACCGGAATAAAAACTACTACCAAAATCAATAATAAAAAATATAGGTTATCATTTAAAAAAAGTCGATGACGTCATAATTTAAAAAAATGAATGATATAAGAAACTGAAAATAGACTGAAAATATTTGCTGAAGTTAAAATCGCTATACCCCTTCGAGATTTTTTCCAAAAAATTAATATCAACGGAATTACTGAATTTATGCATTACAAAGTTCAAATAACAAAAATTCATTAAATTGGGAAAATTTATCTAGTTGCCGGTGTATCACATTAGTTCGATTTTTCAACTATTTGTATAATTTCAAAATAAAAACGAATGTGCCGTCGATAACTTTCCGTCAAACTTAGGCAATTAGATAAATTTTCCCAATTTAATGAATTTTTGTTATTTGAACTTTAAGACTGTTTTTTCTCGATTTTTTTCAAATGTAACAAATTGAAAATTTTATACGGTCAGAACCGGAATAAAAATTACTACCAAAATCAATAATAAAAAATATAGGTTGTCATTTAAAAAAAAGTCGATGACGTCATAATTTAAAAAAATAAATGACATAAGAAACTGAAAATAGACTGAAAATATTTTCTGAAGTCAAAATCGCTATACCCCTTCGAGATTTTTTTCCAAAAAATTAATATCAACGGAATTACTGAATTTATGCGTTACTTAATTTCCACACTGTATATATTTCTATATAGGCTGTCACTGAAAGAGCTGTACAGAAGTTACCACATTTTTCTAAGATCAAAACAGAACGATTGAACTCAACTTACTTCTATTCAAAAGTGTTTCATTAGTCGGTCGTAGCCATCGAGAGTCAAAGTTCTTAAAAAAAACTGTTATTTTTTAAAATAATAAAATAACGGGAATGCGTTCAGCTACACTGTGCACAGAAAATTAAGGATATTTCATATTTTCATGAAAGGATTACCTAAAAAAAATCGTTATGGGGAATGCCTACTTTGTATTAACCTTTTTGCATAATTTGGTTATAAAAACAAAAAACAATTTCAGTTTAAGAAGTGTTTGGCCGTGGGGAAGCAATAATATCCTAAATCTATCATCAATACCTCGTATATTGGCCCCTCACTCTAATTATTTCAAGTATATGTCTGTTCATGCTTCTAATAAGGTGGTCCATCACATCTTTGAAATGCCCTACCCAATAAATCCCGCACATGTTCAATTGGATTCAAGTCAGGACTACGCGGTGAAAGAGGATCGTGATCAAATCCGTGAGTTTCAAAGACGTTGAGTACTTGTTCCGTATGATGGGGGCGAGCATTAAAATTTTCCTCAATAGCAGCTTGAAAAACCGTCAGAATATTACCGACAATATCATTGGCATACATTTGTTCAGTTATTGCCCTCCTGCAGATGTACTGATCGGTGCGTCCTCCAACACATATTCCTCCCCATACTGTGACACTGCCTCCTCTAAGAGCTACTGTGGATTGGATAAATATTTGGCTCCATCTCTCCCCTGACATCGTCCAAACTTGTACTCGTTTGCTATCGCTGTGCAAGCCGAAACCAGACTCATCGCTAATTAAAACTTAACTCCATTCCATGTCAGAGTTTTGATGATCTCTTGTTAAACGAGCTGCATAGTCAGCTGGACTTAACCGAGGGGATGATTTGACAGGCCAAACTCGCTATGTTTATTGCGTATTAATTGGACACTTATTGTAACTCCAAGCGCTGCACGTAAGGTGCTTCTTACTTGAGAAACGTAAGGTTGGGATTCCTTCTTATTGTAAGTCGAAGATAACGATCTTGTCGCGGTATTGCAGACCGCAGTCGACCACTTCTGGGCTGTTCTTGTACAGAATCAGTTTGCAAAAACTGATTCCAAAGCCTATTAAAGATGCTTTGGTGTACTCCTAATTCTGTAGCAACTCCGACTTGACACGAGCCAGCTTGGAGCATATCAATAGCCCAATTGACATCAGGTTGTCACAAATGACTACTTTCTTCTATTTATTCAAAACTCCACAGAATACGTTTCATACACACTTGAATGCAATTAACTACAGAATGAGAATTAATTGTATTTATTCGAAAATTAGAGAAAACAAGAATGCGATGAAAAAAGACATAACTTTTTTATTCTGGACATCTAAAAACCATGCAGAAGCATACACACGGAAAATTATTTTTTGCAGGGACGTAATCAAGTATGATTTTTTCCAATATGCATAATTGCGATCAGATGTATTTCTGTACCCAGGTACAGAAATACGCAGGGCGCAAGCTACATGGGAGAATACGCCTGTGATTTTTTTTTTAAAGTTCAGTCATTGTGTTTTTCAAGCAATTCTATAACGTTACGTAAACGTTAAAAAAACTGATCATTAACAGGATGCGTATCTTGTTTTGTCTTTCCACTTCCTGATAAAGTACTTGTTTATATATAACTTTTTATTACTGTAAATAAGCGTCTTTCTTCCTAAAATGAGTCACATGTCAAAAAATCTTCAATTTGTGTAAAATCTTCAAGAGAATCAAAGAATCAGCTATTTCAAATTTGATGAAAAGATCATCATTATCAGACAGTTTATCCATCAGTTAGATTAATCAACCATATAGGTATACCTGTCAAGAATTGAAAAAACCGGCCTTAAAAGTATAATAATATCGAACATAATAAATGAATTAAGTTATTTTTATTTGACTGTTCTGGTTCTGTTATCGTGTTTTCAATAAAAATAAATTAATCAACATTTGTTCAAAAAAAAATGTATATACAAAAAATGTAAGGAATTTTGTCTTCTTTAACTATGCTTTGACATTTTTATTGTTGGATTAGCCGTTGCAGAGTTGTTTTGAAAAAATCAATTTTTTGCACCTCTATTCAAGATGGCGGCTCGCGCCCCCTCCCCAAGTTCGAAAACACGGATTTTTTATCAGGGTCCCGACCTAAGCAACACATATCAAAACAGTTTCTACCCCACCTTTTGTAAGGCAAAGCCCCTTTTTCATCTCTACCGACTGGATTAACAGCCTATTTGTAAAAGTTAATAACTGAGTATCTGAAATGCATATAATTATTCTTTTTTTTACAGATTATGTCATGCTGGCGTCTTTTGCACTTCATTTTCTGTCAAGGTCTAGGATAAAAAGCAAGCGTTTACTTATTTATGTAAATTTGTAGTCTTTGTTACATATTATGTGTTTAATAACAAGGTTACATGTTCAATTATTTAATTCTAGTCAACTGCTTATTTTGTCATATATTTTTAATTGAATAATAATTCATTTATACAAATTAATCTGAAATACTTTTACACAGTAAAGTGATTCATAGTTTTACTTAACCAATCTTTATGTTAAGAGTGGGTATCCCTCGGCACTAAAAAAAAGTACATACGCGTCTTTGTGCTCCCACAGTTTTTGAAAAAATCGTATTTAAAAAAAAAAATAATAATAATAAATATGGACATAAAGGCAAATAATGAATGCACGTTTCTAAAGTAAATTTTGCGGTAATTAAAAAAAAAACATTAATATATGGTGCGGTAGGATAAGGTCACATATAAAACGCATCGCTTGGGAAAGGATTGAGTGATTTTGCAGAGGAAATATGCATTAGAATCTACATACCTTTGACATCCAATAACAATATTTAGTAAAAATAAATCACTGGCCCTTGCAAGAAAAGATCTTTGTTGGCAGTTTCGATTGTTGAATTCAGTTGTTGCTATTTAACGTGCGTTGCGTTAGGAATTTTGGTACATCAGAGGCAGAGGAGTTGCACCATCGCGACCGCTTATTTACAAGATGGGTCAGGAAATGGTAGGAAAATGGGTCCGTAAAAGACAACAAATAGATAGGGTGTCGGAGATCTGCGAGGTCTGATGAAAATACCGAACAAATCAGAGTTGCAGAGCAGCACATTCATTATGGTTCTGCAAGATGACGCTCTTTAACTCTGATTATTTTTGTCAGAACTGTCAGAAGTCTTCTCAGAATTCTACATGTTGCGTGAAAAAAAGTTTTAGATCCAAGTCGTCAAAATTGGAACATACGTTAGTTATATTGAATTGATCAAGTCTATGTAGATCTTTAGGCATACGTTTCTCAATGTTTGATCTCTTAAAGCACTAACTCATCAGCTAAACTATGCATAGAACTATTATGAAGAAGAAAGAGATCAAAGTAGCTGAAAGATCTTAAAATAACAGACAAAAAGGGGGTTCAAGGGAAAATGTATATGGCTTACTTAAAAATGTAAAAGATTTTGCAGATCTATTGAAATTGTAGTTTCTCACGTAAGGTCGATGGTGACAGAGACTATGAGGTTTACAGAGATCCAAGTCTGATGGGCAACGAAGGATTTACTTGAAGTAAAAAAATTGAACATCCCACTCACGAGGTAGTAAAAGAAAATTGCAAAGAGGACTAAAAGAGAAAATATCAGGATCTGATTTCACTATAAACTGCTAACTCTCCGTCGGATGCAATGATAGTTCATAAATATCCTTCCCTGACTTAGGTACTTGTACAATAGGCCAGTGAATAGAGACGTGAAAACTAAAAAATTTAACATTAATTCTAACATTTTTGAAACTTTGTCATCTGTTGAAGTACCAATCAAAAGAAAACTATAAAATTTTGCAACTCGATTCAAGGTCGGCAACATTGTTAAAATCGCGAAAAATTAAATTAAGCAATATCTCGACAAACAAAAATGTACCACCGCTGCAAATTTGATATAATTTGTATTACAGTATTCAAAATATAAAGGTAAATTTGCAACACCTGATGACCCGGGCAAAATAATTAATTATCAATAAGTAACATTTTTTGCACCAAATTTTGGAAACATAATATTAACATGCTTGCAAAACTACAGTGTACTTGCTAAAATCGCCTTACATGTAAGTGTAAGTTTGCAACTCTATCCGATGGCGGCGTGGTACATTTTTTACAATTTACAACTTGTAGAGTATCATTTACCTAAAATAGATTCCAAAAAAATAATAACATATGCACAGGTGGATTGCAAATGATCGCATTCGTAACTGAAATGCGCTCTCCATTTTGCAGCAATCCCAGACGTCGGCAGATTGATAAAATTTGCAACAAATAATTTGTTGCAAAATTTTTACTATCAAAATAAAATTAATATCACTGCAAATTTTACATCGAACTCTATAAACATTATTAAATGTTCATAGTCCTGTAAGGCGATTTTAGCAGGAACACTGTAGTTTTGCAAGAATGTTAATAATATGTTTGAAATATTTGATGCAAAAATGTTAATTATTGATAATTAATTATTATGCTCGGGTCATAAGGTGCTGCAAATGTAGCTTTATATTTTGATTACTGTAATACAAATTCTATCAAATTTGCAGCGGTGTTACATTTTTGTTCGTCGAGATATTGCTTAATTTAATTTTTCGCGATTTTAACAATGTTGCCGACCTTGAATCGAGTTGCAAAATTTTATAGTTTTCTTTTGGTTGGTACTTCAACAGATGACAAAGTTTCAAAAATGTTAGAATTAATGTTAAATTTTTTCCCTATTCACTGGCCTACAATAGTTAAACAATGTTTTAAAAAGGTTATAAAATATTTTTCAAAAATATTACAAAATTTTGTAAATACATTAAAATAATAAATATATAATACATAATTTGTAAGTAATAAAAGTTCAGGGAATAAAAATTGCGTTTACATAGTATGACAGAATTTTACATCATCGAAAATATCTCGCTTATAAAATCCCCCGAACGTCTGTTGTTAATTTATAGATTAATTATTGTAAACTACATTCAATTTAATGTTATACTAGGTGAGATAAATTTTATGAGTACTTTTGCATAATATAATGTAATTTTATGTAATAATCCATAAACATATTGAATTAAAGAGGAACATTTCCGTATGACCATAAGTTTCATATTAATTGTTTATGACAATGTTGATATTTCTTTAGGTACACTCATATTAGCATTGGAAATGTGCGCGCTGAATTTACATTTATATAAATCATAGTATTACATGAGGATGGTCGGTTGTATTAATAATGTTTCCATATATAATTGCTGTCACACCTATAACCATAATAGCGTGAGGATTTGTTCTCTTTTTGTTTATGTATTATTTTTTTCAATGAATCTGTGCTCTGATAAAATATTGTTTTCAGCAAAAAATTTATTCTAATTCTGTTTTTTAATCGGTAGGGATAAGGGATTTGAGATAAAAATAAATAATGATCTCTCTAATGGAAAATATCCGTGCATGTGTAGGGGAGTAACCAGCTCGCAGTGGGTTAATTTTTTGTATAGTTGTAACTGATATTGAACATGTATGTATTTATTTAAATTATACAGTTATAATTATACATATGATGTAACAATCATAACTGATATTAACCAACTTAAAAAAGAAGGAGGTTCTACGTTTTACATGTACATATATTTATTTCTTTGTAAGTCTTCGCGTAACTTGAAAACTGCCGAACCGATTTTGACGAAAATTTATATATTATTCAACATCTTTTCAATCAGGTGACAGGCTATTAAAATTGTTAATCACCTCTGGCCCCTTTGCTCAGAAGAGGTATTTTACCCCACAGGCAGAAAAATTGTACTTATGTCTGGAAATTCTAGCCCACTTCCAGCAGGGTTAAGATTTGGCATAATTACAGATTATTCCCATAGCAAAGGGAAGTCCAAAATCTGAAAAAAGTTTGACTCGGGGTTTGGACATCGGGGTGAAAATTCTATATTATGTTCCAAGAGTTGCAAGAGCCAGCCAGTTTGGTACACTCAGATATTACATCATAAAAAAAGAAAACATCAGAAACTCGACAAATATTGCTCCGTATTCACTACCAATTAGCTGGAGGGTTGAGATTTGGCACACTTATCATCATTATTTCTAATGTGAAAGCAACAATTCAGAACCTGCAAAATTTTGTCTTGGGTGAGAAAAAAAGGGTAAAAGCTCTATATCTTTCCAGAGCAGCTGAGATTTGGTTTTGGCATATGTATAAATATTTCTCTAACAGCCGGTATTATACACGGATCGGCAGAATAGACTTTACAATTTAAAATTGCTCTAAAATCAATATACATTTTTTAAACGTAAGACGTTTCTATCTATTAAATAAAGCATGCTTTGGAGTTCCTTTGACAGTTGTCAAAATATTGGATCGGCAGAACTCACTTCATAATTTAAACTGGAAATAAATATTTTATTTGCGAAGGTAACAACATTTAACAAAGAATTTTACAACGAAAAAGAATAAGAGAAGAAGTTATTTTTAAGAAAAAATTGTGTGGGTTAAATGGCCCCCTTCCATCTCCATATACTCTTCTAACCGATGAACATAATTATTCATTACAGCTCGTAACACCGCGCCAGGAATTCCATGAATTTCGTCGCGAATAGCTTCTTTTAATTGGTCAATGTTTCGTGGCTTTCGTCGAAATACCCGACGTTTGAGAAAACCCCACAAAAAATAATCGGGTGTAGTCAAATCGGGTGATCTGGTGGGCCAGTTTATGTCACCACGGCGTGAGATTAGACGTGTAGGAAAAAGTTTTCTACAGGTAGTTAAACTTACATCTGCGGTATGACTGGTAGCACCGTCCTGTTGAAACCAATACTGGCGTTCGTCGTCATGAAGCTCAGGCTCAAAAAATGTTCTTATCATATCTGCATATCTCCTAGACGTAACAGTCACTGCACGTTCGTCTTCCTCAAAAAAATATGGCCCAATTATTCTCGTTGAAGATAAAGCACACCAAACAGCGAGCCTTTGCGCATGTAGAGGTCGTTGATGGAGTTCAAGTGGATTTTCTGTGGCCCAGTGTCGACAATTTTGTTTGTTAACAAATCCGTCCAAATAAAAATGAGCTTTATCGGACATAAATAGACGGTGTTCAATGTCTGGATGCTGTTGTCGTAATTCTTGGAATCTTTCGCAGAACTCTTTTCGACTTAGTTTGTCTCGATTACTTAGTTTTTGCACAGTCACAATTTTGTAAGGGTGAAATTTCATGTTATGAAGCATTCTCCGAATACTCTTATCGGATATACCCAGGACTTGGGCATGTTGCTGAATTGGTCTTGTTGGACTTGCTGTAATTGCATCACGAACTCGCCTTTGATTTTCGTGCGTGTTTAGTGATCGCGGACGACCTGAATGTTTACTGTTGACAACGGATCCTCCAGTTCGCCATTTTCTGACCCAACACATAATTGTTGGACGCGACCGAACATTTCTCACGCCAAAAGTTCTTCTAAAATCACGTTGCACTTGAATAATACTATTATTTTGATAAAATCTTCAACACAAAAAATTCGTTGGTCAATACGCCAGTCAATCATTTTGACAACTGTCAAAGAAACTCCAAAGCATGCTTTAATTAATGGATAGAAACGTCTTACGTTTAAAAAATATGTATTGATTTTGGAGCAATTTTAAATTGTAAAGTCTATTCTGCCGATCCCTGTATTTTGCAGGAATTGCTCGTAATACATTTTCTTGTCACTAAAGCTCCCTTTAGGTTAAAGGTATCTTTAAAATGTTGATAATATTGGGGGTAATAGAAACGGGATATCCAAAAACTGATAAATTTTGCTCCGAAGGTGAAATAGGGATAGAAATCTTGTATTACTAGTAGAACTAGACAGTTGAAATTATACCTAGCAGACTTCACCCTGGTATTTTATTAACTAAATTTGAGAACTTTAAACTTTCCAGGCCAGTTATGAATTTTCTTAAATCCTATTTGCAAAATAGGTATCAATTTGTTCAATACCGTGGATACAGGGCTAGCAAATTCTTTCAGAAGTCAGGCGTACCACAGGGTTCCATATTGGGACCACTTTTATTTGTCTTGTTTATCAACGATATCACATAAAATCTTCATCGGGTACATTATCTACTATATGCAGACGATTTAAAACTATTTTGTGAAATTAAATCAGAGTCAATATCCTCAACCAGCATTAGATACTATAAATCTCTTGTGTGCGAATAATATATAACCATTAAATACAACAAAATGTAATGTACTGACATTCACGAGGAAGGTAACCTCAATCAAATATGACTATAAACTGTGTGATTTAATACTACAAAGGCCAGATTACATAAAAGATCTTGGAGTTGTTTTTGATCCTAAATTATCTTTCATAAGGCATATCGAAATGACTACTTCGTCAGCCTAAAAAAGCGCTGGACTTGTCATACGCAATTTAAAGGGGCTTGGTAGCTTGCATACGCTTAGAGTACTTTATGTTGTGGAGTGTGGAATCCCATTTATAATGTACATACTTGGCCTTTAGAAAAAAATACAACAACGATTTGTAAAATCAGCAGTATACCTACTTGATGGTGAATATCCGGAAAGAGGCATTCAAAACAATCTTTTACTTGCACGTCTCAATCTATCTGAGCGTGCAAAACGTAGGTAAGCACAATTTATAATTTTTTTGTATAAGGTGGTTAATAATTTAGTAGACTGCATAAGTATATTAAACCAAATTAATTTTAAAGTTCCAAGAATATCATCACGTCACGACCACATTTTTAAATTTCTTACAGCTAATACCAGTATTTAATAGCATCCCCTTTATATCAAATGATCTTAAGCTATTGCAACGTGGAGGGTAAAATTGATATTTTTTCTTGTACAGGGTTATTCATTATAAATTACCCACCTCTTACCATCGTTATTATTGCCTATAGAAAAAAAAGTTTTAAATAAAAGTTGTGTGGTTATGACTGAATTTTGTTCAAATACTATTAAAAGTACAGTAGTGTGCAGATTTCAGGGGATACAAAAAAATAATAAATTTTTTTAAACGGGATACGCTATACATTATTAAATTTGGAATGATCCTTTGTTTCTGATTTCAAAAATATACCATATGTTACCCCCTCCATATACTGTTTTAGAGTTATTAAACGTTGAATATCTTAGTTAAATTAGTTACTGTAAATATGGAATAACTTTTCCATATTTACATTATTAAAGTGACCTATGAAAATGACAACTATTATGTTTGATAAGTGACAATTCTTTAATGAAATAATCAAAATGGTTTACAGTGAGGAAGAAAAAGTCCAAATATTTACTATTTATATACAAAATAACAAAAATAAACGTGCAGCAAAAAGAGCATATAGGATATTGTATCCAAATCGTTCAACACCATCAGAAAATACGTTCAAAAATATTTACCGAAAGGTGAATAATGCTTCTAGTTTTAGTAGAAAAAAGCGTGTAGTTCAAGCAAATCAGGAAGAACAGACTGCTTAATTTCGAAAATAAGCTCATCCATATTTATTCGCGAATATTTTGAACCATTGTATTATTTTTTAGAAAATTCTGAATGTAGTATAAATAATGCAGTCGATCAATTCGGTAAAAGTTATTCCAAAATCCAACGTATGTTAAAAAATAACAACTACAGACCATATAAAATTTTACCCGTACAGGCTTTAACAGAGGCTCATAAAAGGAAAAGGCTGGACTTTTGCCCCCAGATGATTCAAGAGTTGGATGAAGTTCCCGATTTTTTTTACTAAAATATTATGGACTGATGAATCATCCTTTTCTACGGCAGGAGTTTTTAATAGAAAAAATCGAAGGTCGTGGGAAAACAAGCACAACAGAAGGAGATTGATAAAACAAATAAAAAAATCATGAAGAAAAACTGTTAGCGTTTGGTGTGGAATTTTCAGAAACAAAATTGTTGGGCCTATATTTTATGATTATACTTTAACTGGAGTTATCATCTATCTGGAAATAATTATCCCAGAAGCAGAAAATATTCTTTTACAGAACTTTCCGGAAGCCGAACTTGATGATATGATTTGGATGCAGGATGGGGCAACTCCGTATACTGTCCTACCCGTTCGAGATCATTTGAATAATGTATTCCCAATATGGATAGGGAATAATGGACCTATTAAATGGCCACATAACAGTCCATATTTGACCCCTATGGATTCTTTTGGGTATTTGTAAAAGACATTGTCAATAATAGTAATAATCATAGTATTCAAGTCATTAAAGACAGAATTCGACTTGAAATAAACAATCTGAATGTAAATAATGGTGAACACATCGAACATCTTTTATGAGTTATCATTTATTTATATTTAAATTTTCTAAATAAATCTTTGTTATATATTTTGTATAAAGATTTGGTTTTTTCTTCGTCACTGTAAACCATTTTGATTATTTCACTAAAGAAATGTCACTTATCAAACATAATAGTTATCATTTTCATAGCTCACTTTAATAATGTTAACTTTTCCATATTTATAGTAATTAGTTTAACTAAGATATTCGTTGTTTAATAACTCAAAAACGATATATGGTAGGGGTAACATACGGTATATGGTATATAATCAGGAACAAAGGATCATTTTAAAAAAATAATAATATACAGGGTATCCCATTTAAAAAATATATTATTTTTTTGTATCCCCTGAAATCTACACGCTACTGTACTTTTGATAGCATTACAACAAAATTCAGTCATAACCACATAACTTTTATTTAAAAATTTTTTTCTATAGGCAATAATAACGATGATAAGGGGGTGGATAATTTATAATGAATAACCCTGTACCTTTAACAAATTTAAAAAATTCCACTTAATGAGTGAATAGCACTATTTTAATTTGTATAGTTTGGTATAATTTATATTTATTTGTATTGCTATTGTGTATTGTTATTTGTTGAATAGCAATATTTTAATTCGCAAAGTATAACGTATTATTAGTTAGTGTTAATTTATTATTATGTATTATATTAATGTTTATTATTTCATTTCGTTTGTAATATTTATATTTCTTTTACTCTAATTGTTGCTAGATTTTCTATATTTTGCTTTTTGTTCTGCCTGTAGGATACGTATATCAAAATAAATAAATAAATAAATAAAAATTTTGTGACGCGCCTATGACTAGTCAAGCACCACCAAATCTATAAGAATTACTTGAGGTCGATGTTATTGACCAATAGCAAAGATTTTCAGCCATGATATATGGACATTCCTTTTTCCAAAGTGTATTTTTAAACACCCACAGATAAGCATACACGATGAAAACTTGCTTCGGTCCGCTTGGAACAGACCGCCCCGCGAGAATGCATTTTTTTATATGCCGTATAAGACTTTGACGTCTTACATAAATATTCCACGCTTAAATTCCTGACTAAAATTTGCTGTTATTTTTAATTCGCATGTAAAAAACGGATTAATTTTATTGCTACCTTAGCATGATCATCGTGTTGTGCAAAAATCTTTGAAGATAAATCATCTCAAGTGATACAGTGGGTCAGTATGATATATCTTTAAAACGCTTGTACAATGAAAAATAAGTTGTCTAGGTTTAAACCGTAACAAAATAGATTTTGAAATATACCTAATTAAGAAGATGTTGCACCGCAGGCGTCTACGTATCTTAGTAATAAATAATACAGCATTGAGATAATTTAATTTTTGCATTGTATAATATCTTATTTCTTTATTTTTCAAAGAACAGTATTAAAAATTTTATGTAAATCCGACTGTTAATTTGATTTTTTTTAAGAATATATACTTAAATGTTACTAATTCTTGTGCAGTATATGGTGTTAGCTTCACATCAAAGGTTCCAACCTACTTCAGAATCAAGATGGAGATTTTAATATACCAGGATACTATAATAATCAGTTAAATAATATAGGGGCAAATAGTCTGAACAATATGTGTGAGTTTTATTCCCTCAATCAATATAATCCTGTGACAAATCAAAATAATAATATTTTGGACTTAGTATTCTGCTCAAAATCATGTCTAGTCAGTAAAGCCTCTGTGATATACTTCTAAAAGAAGTTCATATCATCCTGCTCTTGATGTTGAATTAACACTCAGAATGAAACATGCCACTAATTCATCAAATTTAAATTATAATGTCAACATGTCATATAACTTTCGTCATGCTGATTTCATCTCGCTTTATGAAAATATAAGAACGATTGACTGGTCACCTCTTACGAATTACACAGATGCGGATGATGCTTGTAACTTCTTATATAATAATCTATATGATATTATAGATGTCTGTGTTCCCAAATCAAAGCCTCGTAACAGCAAATATCCTCAATGGTTTACTAGTAGTATTATAAAGGACATAAAACAAAAATATAAAATACTCCGGCAATATAAAAATACAGGAAACAGGCAACTACATGAAGAATTCAAATTGTTAAGATCAAAAATAAAGACAAACATTAAAAGCAGTCATACATCTTTTTTTATTAAAAATTGAAGATGGTATCAAGGATAACCCTCTTGTAATAAAAAATATATCTGAAGAGCAAGTTATGTCATGTATTCGCTGGCTAAAACCAAAGATGACTATGGGTCCGGATAACATTCCTGCCTTTATGCTTAAAGACTGTGCTTTAGCTCTTGCTCACCCGCTAACCATTATATTTAATTTAATTTTAAAAACGTCCAAATTTCCAAGCATATGGAAAGTTTCACGACTCTGTCCCGTTTTTAAAAATGGGAGTAGGGATGATGTTTGTAACTATCGCCCTATTGCCATTTTATGCAATTTTTGTAAGGTCTTGGAAATTCTTTTGCACTGTTATATATATGATCATGTAAAAAATATAATTGATGTAAATCAACATGGATTCATGAATGCTAGGTCAACTACAACTAATTTGGTCTGTATAACGCAATATATTTCAGACATTTTAGATAGTCAAGGACAAGTTGATGTTGTTTATACGGATTTCTCCAAGGCCTTTGATCGCCTAGATCATTCAATTTTAATAAATCGTTTAGACCAATATGGAATATCGTCAGATGTCATAAATCTACTTAGCTCGTATCTCTCCAAGAGAGTACAATATGTGCAGTATCATAGTTATAAGTCTAACAATATAGATGTACTGTCAGGAGTCCCGCAAGGTTCCATTCTTGGTCCCCTTCTATTTAATATATTTATCGGCTTTCTAATGTATGCTGACGACATGAAATTGTATTCTAAAATCGAGTCATATGATGACTGCGCTCGGCTACAGGATGTATTAAATCAAATTAATGATTGGTGTTTTGCCAATAATCAACTTCTTAACATTAATAAATGCAATGTGATGTCGTTCAGTAGGCAATTAAATCCTCTATCCTTTGCTTATCAAATAGACAATGTATTCTTGGCTCGTCCCTGCTTTATAAAAGATCTGGGAATTATTTTTGATAGTAAACTGTCTTTTACTGAGCATGTTAACGTAACACTAAAAGTAGCCTATAAAAATCTTGGATTTGTAATAAGAAATAGTAAAGATTTTGCTGACCCTAGCACAATGATACTCCTGTATAACGAATTCATAAGATCACGCCTGGAATATGCGTCCATAGTATGGTGTCCAACATATGCCGCATATATAGACAGTATGGAAAATATTCAACGTAAATTTTTTAAGTATATGTATTTTAAGGAAAACAGAATTTACCCCACTATTGGTTTTCCCCACGATTTGCTATTAAATTTATATAATTTTGTGTCACTGAAGGAAAGAAGATGCATGTATTCTATCATTTTTTCTACACAAGATAATTAAATATGATTTTGAGTGTCCATAAATTCTCCAACACCTTGACTTTAACGTACCGAGATTAGCCTCGCGCTTCCTGAAACATTTCATCTGTCCACTCCTCGAACTAATCTATTAAAAACATAGCCACTCTTTCAAGCTTGCTCTAATTATTCAGAAGTTAAAGACAGTAAAGACAATATTGATATATTCAATTGTAAAATAAAGGAAATAAAGAACAAATTCTTAAAAAATTAACAATTTACCTAATAGATCTGGACTACTTAGTGTATTAGTAATCTGTTTATTCATTTTTTTTGTATTTTTCCTCTTTTTTTATTATTATTAGCTACTAGTCACTTTGTGTTAATTTAATTGTTTTTATAACATTTTTTTTTTTTTTTTTCTCTAATTTTGTCTGTCAATCATTTCTGTATTATGTTATATACTGCTATTTTAAAACTATGTTTTGTAAAATAATGTATTTAAATGTTGAATATTGTGTAACTATCGGCAGATATTTTGTTGCACTATTTGTTTATAATTTGTGTTCCTATCCCGTAATTGGTAATTTACTGTGGGATGGTGTAGTTAAATAAATAAATAAATAAAGATGGCTTCACGGGCAACGGAATTGAATTTGTATAATAAGGTTACTGCTAAAATTAGATTAATGTGGTTAAATACTTAGTTCCTGAAAACCTGCAAACGTCGTTCAGTTTTTCCAAATTTTATTCAAGTTAAAATTCGAAAATTTATACATATCAGATAAAGTTACAATGTTCGCAAAGCAGAAACGGCTGGATTTAGAAATTAAATATCTGTACAGTAAACGAAGTACGCTTGAATTACAAGCATATGGATTTTACAAAAAGTTTACCTGGAGTTAAATAATTTAGAACGTGTTTATTAAGAAAATGTCACAAAATAAAAAACCCAAAAGATTAATCAGTAGTACATCAAACGAAAGTGCTCTCAGAAAGTTCTTACCATTGTAGAAAATCATTCCAGAGTCGTTTGATAAAGAAGAAACTGATCTCCTTAACAAGGGATTACATTTTGCATTACCTGCCTCTAAAGTTGTTCTAGATGAGATTGTTGCAAGTGTTGAAAGTTCAATTCAATACCTTCTTGATTCCTCTAAAGGATTTGTCAGAGAAGCTTGCAGGAATCAAGTCCCCATAAATATTGTAACTAAAGTAAATAAAAAATTACAATCCACAAAGGTTAGAAAAATTATCAAACGGTTAGCTTTACATCAAAGGTTCCAACCCACTTCAAAACTAATTCTTGTGAACTGCAGCTAAATTTTCACACATGTACTCATACTGCCTTTTTAATTAACAAACTAAATATCTCCATTGATCTGCTTACGATTTCTGCCGCTGTGCTAAAACAATTTTAAATATCCATACCACGTTTGATTTTTAAAATATTTACAATAAATTGAATACACTTACCTAAATATCTATTTCTCACAACTGCGAAATCCCAACCTCAAGAGAAGTGTTACATTATGTTTTTTCCTGTTATGTTATGTTACATATAATTATAAATAATGAAAATATTGAATTTCGATTAAAAATAATACACTGAACTGATTCTGCGGTTGGCTCCTTGTGAAACATCATTAAATATTTTAAATATATGAAAGAAATTTGCTTTTTAATGTTTCAAAAATATTTTATTATAAACTCTACACGTGTTTCGGCTTTTTAGGCCTTTGTCAAGAGTACAGGGAATACTGAACAGTAAAATTTGTGTTCATTGCTTATATATAACCACATCTGGTACCTACTATAAAACTATTGTAAAGTATGTTTTTAAAAGCTGAATATTACTTAATTTTTAAAATCTAAATTATTTTATTTAAAATATGGTGGCCGGTAAAAATTTGTTGTTCATTCGTTACATTTTTTCTTATTCTTAACAGCCTTACTTATTTCTAATTGTTCTAATAGATCAAGTCTCTTTCCTTTCTTTTCCGAATGGAGTAATTTGACATTATTTAAATCTATAAAATGCCTGTTTTCTATATAATGTGTTGACATGCCCGTACTATATACATTGTTTACAATAGATTTCCTGTGTTCCTCGAATCGCTTTTTTACATTTCGTCCAGTTTGTCCAATGTATATAGCATCACAGTCACTACATTTTAACTCATATACTCCTGTTTTTTTGTAGCTTTTCAGTTTTGTCTTTATTATTAATTAACATTTTAGCTAAATTATTTTTATTTACTGAAATTGTTCTACATCCCAGTTTATTCAGTTTATTACTAACTCTATGCTGATCTTAGGCCTATAATTAATACATTTATATCTCTTATTGCATTCCTGAGAAGAAAAATAATAAATTCGTAACTGTTTCCGAACATAAATATTCTGCGAACTTGTTCCATAATTTCCAACAATTATATTACTTGGTTTGTAATGAAACTTATTAGGCATATATACATTTCAGCACAAATATGAAGTATGTGATTTCAGCCGTTCCCAAATAATATGCGAACCTGACCCCATGGCAATTTAAGAAGACGATTTATGATTCATGATTGGACCTTTATTAAATTGAACTAAGACGGTCTACGTCTCAATACAATGTAATAATAAATAAATGGGGAAATATAAAAATTAATTTATACTGTTATGCAAACTTCTACTTTGTTTTATAGATTTGGTACTCTTTTCGGTATCACTTTACAATTTAAATTAAATAGCATCTTTTGACACTTAAACTTTTGTAGATTTTGTTTCGTTAAGATTTATGGACTTTATTCATAGAGTAAACTATTTGACCGATCGAGTTAAACTCTCATGCTATTTTCAAGAGCACAAAATTATAATATTAATTTGTAAAAACTATTATTTGATATTAAGGTATTATCAGAAATGTCGGTTTTTCTTTAATACTTTGAGTAAATAGGAATGACAACATTTTTATTCAGCGGTCTTGAAACTCATGGAATTGATCACGATGCTCTTCCACCGCCTTTTCCTGACTTGAATCCCATTGATCATTTGTGGGATTTATTAGGAAAGGGCACTTCAAAACCATGAACTGGCTCCAGAAAATATTAGGCAACTGTCAGATATTCTTTCCATTTTATGAGCTCATATCCCTCAAGATGTGATCGACCACATCATCAGAAGCATGCCCAGACGTACACTTGAGGTAATTAGAGTGGGGGGCTAGAATACGCGGTATTGATGATAGGTTTAGGACATTGTTGGTTCCCCACGGCTAAACACTTCTTAAACTAAAATTGTTTTTCTCGTTTTTCACTAGGTACTAAATTATGCAAAAAGGTTAATAAAAAAGTCGTCAGTCCTCCCTACAAACATAATTTTTTTTCATGAAAACATGAAATATCCTTAACGTTCTATGTATAGTGCATCGCAACGTTGACTTGATTACAACTAACCACCACTCTTCTCCCTCGTAAGTAAATAAATATTGTTACGCCAGTGGACCGTGTAGACTGGTTAGATGAGACTGGAATTGTGCGAGAACGGCCGAGAATATTCTGGAATCTTCTAGACCGTGTGAATGGATGTATAAATAAGACACACGGTGGGCCTAGAGTCAGTCTTAAGTTGAACGTAAACGAGTAAAGAAGAAATAAGAAAGAGACTTATAAGTGTTCAAGTGTGATTATAGTTAAGACAGTAATTAGTCTATTGTTGTTAATTGTTAATTAGTAAATAAAGTAGTGAGTAAGTGCTACCTGGACTTTCAATCAACGAATCTACGAGTAGAGGTGTTTGTTTGGATAACAAACACGTAACAATATATTACTCATAGAGTATTTACTGTCAAGTATTTCAGGCAGATGATGAAAATTGATGGTAATATATTTTATTTTAGCGATATAGATAACCCTTTCTATAAAGGAAAATAATATTTAATTACCAGCTAGAATCTATCATATCTTTTCTACTACTACATGCACTATTTTTCTAGCACTGTATTGAAAAATAAGTGATCTAATCACACGAAGGTTTGTTTTGATAGACATATTTTTTGAGTGTACATTGCTTTCGTTAATAATTTCTATAATTAATTATTTAATTAATTTAGATTTTAACAATCCACATTAAGCGTTGAATTTATTAACAGCTTCAGGTATTCTCAGGGCACAGTTGCATCAATTAGTGAATTAAATTATGTTTCACTCACTTCTCGTATACACAATTTCCTTTAAAAGTGTTTTACTCTGATCGTAGATTACTATACCTGCATTATAATAACGAGTAAACCATTGCTAGTTATATTTTAATAAGGTAATTATTCATTATCTATATGTACCGTTCGCATTGTCGGCTACTGTTCTATGCTGCATCTGTTATAATAAGATAAAATTATTGAGTTAATTATTATTGTTCGACTAATATCGCCTATCAATCTGTGGCTCCATTCTCATTCTCGATTTCTTCTTCCATGCATTGCAACCGATATCTATTATTTGATCCTTTTTTTCTGAAAATTGCAGAGAATTATCTTATCGATCTCAATCACATTTTATATTCTTCCTTATTGCTGTTCCGCAGTTTTTATTAATTACATTCAAAGTTAGATTTGTGATTGCTTAAAAAAAACTATCTGGGAGTCTTAAAAATACTTGTACGTGTTGTTGGTAAGCATAACAGTAACATTATCATTAGTAGAGTCTGGATTAAAGGTAGTCATTGTGCGAATATTAGGAATACAATAGAACATTAGATTTTTGTGAGATGGCTCTCTCACAAGAATCTAATATTCTATTAGTAATATTCGAGCAATGACTACCTGAGATGAGATCTCTAATCATTAGGCACCGGAAATTTTCCGTGAAACGCGGACCGGCCTATCTTTCCCATATGAAAGGAAAGTAGTTGTGCGTGCGCAGCGAGATCTAGACCGTATTCCCTATTCAGAATCAGTTTATCTATAAACGTCAGAATGTGCAGATGTGTAAATAACTAGGAACAACTATGTCGACAATATCACGTAGACCGCGAAATCAGTACTTGTGGATATGTGCTGACGAAGCCATAGATTAAATCATTAATGCCATTATGAGTATTTTGTGTTATCAGAGTACATCTCCAGTTAATATGTAGTAAGCGGGCGTTGCTAACCAATGCGCGAACAGTTGAGGAAATAGTGGATAATACTTTGAGAGATATTGGTGTTATAAGTAAAAATGTTTTACTGCTTGTATCAGACGCAGCGGCATATACACTGTGTTCAAGGATAGATGTAACAAGAGTGTAATGATAAAAAGTTTTCGAATTTTGGAATGGCACTTTGGGAATAAAACTATGTAAAACTATGATATATCAAAAGTGAGTTGAATTGGTGTTATACAGTGTATTTTATGTCAATTTATAAAAATCGTCACCAATAAACTACTTATCTCTATTTTTCAATAAGAGAAAAAATCTCATTAAAAAAAGTTGTTTAGAGTGCAATTTCTGCTCACACCAAATTTTGGGAATAAAAATTGACTTTGTTGGAACTAACCCTTTTCACAAGTAGTAGTCAGTTTTTTGTTGAAAATAAGATAAAACGTGAAGAACAGGAGTTATTCATAATACTAATTTATTTTAGAAAAGATATTTGTGATTTCAAAGCACTCTCAGAAATGATTTTTAAAAACACTGACGTAGTTTTCCACGAAACACTAAAACACTATATACTGCAATCGATGCGCGTTTCGTCAACCAAATTGGCATCATCTGGAGATGACTAAAACTACCTTAGTAACTCAGTTAGTTTTAATCATCTCTAGATGATGCCAACTTGGTTGGACAAACGCGCGTCGAGTGCGTATAGTGTTTTGGTGTTTCGTGGAAAACTACGTCAGTGTTATTCCACATTAAAGCTTCCAACTCAATCCAAGATTTTTTAAAAATTCAAAATAATACAATAATTTATTGAAAAAAGGGGCAGTTCCAACGAAGTAATTTCATATTTCTGATAATTAGTAAGGAGGCACAAATTTCATTCTAAACAACTTTTTTTCATGGAATTTTTTCATATCTTAAAAAACAAAGGTAGTTTATTAGCGAACATTTTTACACATTAACTTATAAAACACCCTGTATAATACCGATCAACTCATTTTTAACATATCTTAATTTTACATCAAGCAGGATTGAATCTCCAAATGCCATTCCAAAATTCGATAATTTGTTGTCTATTGCACCTCTTGTTACTTATCCTGGGACACAGTGTACTCGTATGTGTAAAGCTGCAATGTTTTTAGGAACCACGTAACCCAATATGATTCATGTAACTTGTCTGGCCTATGCCTTGCAATCTATACCAATATCTCGAAAACAATACAGGAGATTTCATGAAATGTTAAGATACTCGAGGTATGTATCTTAATTGTTTCGTACAAATGATTGTTATTGACTCTTATCTCATGTATAAATTTTTGATTTGAAACCGGAACAGTCCCCCTAATCTGGAAACAGGTATTAGTTAAACCAATACCCAAAAATAGCAAACATCTTATTTGCTAGACAATAATGTTATTCCCAAAATACAGTCCGGCTTTCGAAAGAATCACGGAACATCCTCGGCCTTGATCGCTATTCTCGATGATGTCTTGACGTCAATTAATTCTGATAAAGTAACTTCCTTGACCTTATTAGATATGTCAAAAGCTTTCGATTCCTTAAATACTGAACTGCTAATAAAAAAGTTAAAATTCTACGGGATAGAGGATAATATCCTAATGTGGCTCACGTCTTACCTACTAAATCGTTTTCAATATACATGTCTTAACACCACAAGTGGAAGAAGACTCTCTAACGAACGTTTGCTACTCTCGGGAGTGCCCCAAGGCTCGATCTTGGGGCCCTTGCTTTTTTAACATCTACACCGCAGACTTACCACAAGTCACGAAGTACTGTTCCCTGCACATGTACACTGACGATATACAACTTTACCTTGCTTTTGATGTGACGAAGCCTGAGGAAGCCCAAACCAAAATTAATCATGATTTAAATGAAATAAAAAATTGGACTCTTCAGAATTCACTCCTATTAAATCCAAATAAAATTGAAAATATAATCTTTGGCACTGCAAATAAGTTCTTACTCACTTTCAATTATCAATTGACAATATAATTATAGAACAAGTTGACAAGGTGAAGAACTTGGGGCTAACCTTTGATAAAAATTTAAGCTTTATTCCTCATATATCAGAAGTCCTTAGAAAATGTTTCTGCTCTTTTAAACAGATTTCAAGTTTTAGAAATATTCTTGATAGGGCCACTAAACTACTGTTATGTGAGTCCTTAGTCTTATCACACGTCAACTACTGTGATTATGTTTATGGGCCTTGCCTAAATTTATCAGATTCTGTATTAGATTTGTAACAAATAGTTCTATCTACGAGCATATAACACCACATATCAAGGAGTTACAACTACTAAAAATAAATGAGAGGCGCTTCCTACATTTCACCTCACTATTAAATAATGTCATCCTAACGCAAAAACCTATTTATCTCTATGATAAACTAATTGCGAGAAATGTTATGCATAACCGAAACTTGAGATATACAAACGACCAATTGCATACAATAAGGCCTAAATATGAAACATTTCGATCATCCTTTACCTACCTCTCGACTTATGTCTATAACAATCTACCTCCACAGCTACACAATAAATCAACAAATGTACTAAAACGTCTCTGATTTTGAACGGCGAATTAAACATAAATTTAAAATTGTTTTAGACGGTGATAAAATAGTGATAAAATCTAGACATCATATAGATAAATACTGTTTTTGATATATATTATATGTTCATATACTGTAGATATATGTACTTAACTAGATATACGTTAGATATACACATATTGTAATATTGTAATATTGGATATTACTGTACTATCATATGCTGGATAAAATCATAAGTTAGATATTATATACTGTACTAATACTATACCAATGGTATCCTAGGTTAGTAGTTTTGATATCGGTGTATACTGTACCACTAACCTTTTGTGTTAAATTCCTTCTATTTTACACAATAAAGACATTTATTTATTTATTTATTTTATGTACCGGACCTGAATGCACGGAAATTGTCCCGTGTCTTATTGTCATTGAGGATAACACAAAAGATGTAGCATCTATGATTCGTATTTGAGTTATATTAGGGATAATGATTCTTAGCACCTACTTATTGCGACTGACAGTGAAGACCAACGACGCGACGTCGTTTTAACGTTGCGAGGAAAACAAACACCAAAATTGGCGAAGTTTTAAAGTATGTTTATTTAACTAAAAACATGACTGTAAGACTTTTGAACCACTTGTGTTTACCGAAATCAACACCACAGCTGTTTGTACTTAAACTTGGAAAGATGGAAAGTCGAACTTCACCTTCTGTGTTTTATTGTGATACTTTCAGTAGATTTTAAGATATTTTTGGTATAAAAAATCTTCAATGGGAATCAGTTCATGGTAAAATATGGACACTGTAGGCGGGACCACAAAATGACGAGTTTTTAGAAAAGAAAATCTTGGATACATAATATATTTGAGTGATTTAATTGTCGATACACAATGTAATGGATTACTTAGTGGTTTTAGAGTAGCATAATTAGATTGGCTAAAATCTCCTAAATTCATATTTTTTTCACATTATTTGTCAATGGCGCACCATTATGTACGTTCATGCTCGAGCTGGTCTTGAAAAATGGTGGAGTTGTATAAAATAAGTAGTGTTTATGTATAAATATCTCCAAAATATGTACCAGATGCGACTGCTTACTTGTAAAAGTGATTGTACATTTGAATGACCGGTCTCCACGAATTTCTTAATATAATCTGGATCTTCAATTGGTATTGCTCGACCTTGAGAAAATGTCCCTATATAGAGGACTGCCATACTATGGGCAATCTAGTTACAGTTCAATTTATTATTGATAAAAATTAGTGATTCTCGTTGCCGTATTGGGTTTCGATTTGTCAATTGTCATTTTTGGACGATTTGTTTATGTGATGTGCTGTGACTCGATTTATTGATTATTGTACTTTTTTGCCTGATTTTTCAGTTTTATTAAATTTGTTCTATATTTGTTAGTTTTTGAGTGGCATTCTGTGGTATTTGTTTAGTGTAGAACTTCTCTGCTTAATTAAAAATGCATTGTTTGGTTCGTGGTTGTGAAAATTCCACCAGAAAAAAAGAAAAAATCGAGTTATTTTTCTCTTCTCAAATGTGAAATATCTTTTTCTTCAAATAGTGTTTAACTAATTTCTAATACATAACTGTGATAATATATCTTATCTGCTAGTTGCCAATAATTAGTAGTAATATCACAAGAGAGTGAAAATAAATTGAAAATAATTCGACAGTTTTTCGAAAACCTGTTGCTTAGCAATAGACACGAGAATCCGTAGGGCTAAAGTGGCTATTGCCGAATGGCAACAAGTTTGAAAAAAAGAACCGGAGAAATTATTTTTTAATGTTCAAATACAAAATATAAATATTGTCTGAACGTTATTTGTGGCATTCTCTAAGTTTCTCTTTCTCTTTTTTGGAACTTTTTTTTTTTCCTTACGGGTTGCGGTTTTAACTACCCGCTGTACTGAAGCTTAAGCTTATTGTACCCCATAGTCTCATTACTCCATAAGACCCGATCTATTCCAGAAGGCGAGTATACAGTTTATGGGAGCTCTGGCTATCTCTTTCGGGGTTAAAAGTGGTTCCTCGAAGTGTGTTAGTCTCATTGCCGTTAGGGCTGGGCATTCACATAAGATGTGGTGGGGAGTTTCTTCCTCTTCACCACACATCCTGCAATCTGGATTGTCTTTCACCCTTATATTGGTTAGGTGTTTGTTTAGTGTGCAGTGTCCTGTTAATATTCCCACTGCACACCTCAGCTGTTTTCTGCTCAGCTTTAGCATTTCGTTGGTCCTTGCTCTAGTTATTTCTCCGATGAACAAGCGTGACTGTCTCATTCCCGGTATCTCTATCCAGTGCGAGTAGTGTTTCTGTCTTAATAGTTCCTTTACCGATCCTTTTGCGGTGCTATAAGGTACCCCGCAGGTCGGTTCGGGACCTGTTAGAATTGATTTAGCGCCTTTTCTGGCTAGCATGTCTGCTTTTTCGTTTCCCGTATTTCCCTGGTGTCCTCGTGTCCACTCCAGTTGTACACTGTTGTGTTCTGTAAGTTTCTCCAGGGACTCCAGGCAGTCTTTTACTGTTTTAGATCGTATTTCTACTGCTTCCAGAGCTCTGAGGGCTGCTTGGCTGTCAGTGATGATGCGGATTCTCTTATTTTTGTATGCCCTCCGTATCATTTCTTGTGCACAGAGGTCTATTGCTGTGATTTCGGCTTGGAACACTGTTGCGATACTTCCGAGGTTCCGGCTGATGTCTGTCCCTGGTTGTTCTCCCGCAACTCCTGCTCCGGTACTGCTTGACGTTTTTGATCCGTCAGTATACCGGATGGTGTCATTTTGTTGTCTCTGCATCCTACCTCCTTCTCCATGCCTTTCAGGTATTTTTACCCTGAAAGTTTTTGTGAAGTTGTAGGTTGTGCTGATTTTGTCTGACTGCATATCGAGTAGCCGATTTTTTCCTACATATTGGAATACTTCAGTATGGTATCCTCTCCTTGAGATGGTCCCATACCCAGTTGTTTTCAGCCTGTATGCTGCCATTATTGCCTCATTCTCCACCACTAGGTGTAGTGGAGGTAGGCCTAGCAGTATTTCCAAGGCTGCGGTCGGCGTTGTTGACATTGCTCCCGTGATCCCTAGACATGCAAGTATTTGCAACTTGCCTAGTTTTCTCATCGCCTCTCCTTTTCCGGCCTTGTGCCACCAGATCAGGGAGGCGTAGGTTATTATTGGTACGACGACCCTTTGGTACAACCAGTGCACCATTTTTGGTTGAAGTCCCCAGCTCTTGCCCACCATGCTTCTGCAGGTCCATAAGGCCCGCATGGCTTTGATTGTCACTTTGTCTATGTGAGCTTTGAAGTTAAGCTTGGTATCTAAGGTTAGTCCCAAATATTTGACTTCATTGCTCACCTGTAGTTCTTTTCCTCGAAGGTATAGTTTCCTCAGGTTTTGGAGTTTTCTTTTCCTTGTGAAAGTCACCACCGTGGTCTTGCCTGGATTAACAGAAAGCCCTTCCTGTGTGCACCATCGATCTACCGTATTGAGAGCTCTTTGCATCATTTCTGAGGCAACGCTCTCAAATTTTCCCACTGCTAGGATTCTGACATCGTCTGCATATCCTTGCGCATATATTCCTCGCTGTTCCAGTTGTGCTAGGAGCTCATCCATAACCAGGCACCACAGGAGGGGTGATAGAACCCCTCCTTGCGGGCATCCTCTAGTTACAGACACCTCCTCCGACATGTTTCCCAGCGTGGATTGGATTTTTTCTTGTTCTGAGTGCTGAGTCGATCCATCTTGTTATTGAAATACCGACTCCGTGCCTCTTCACTGCCTCACTTATTGAGTTGAATGAGGTATTGTCAAATGCTCCCTCTATATCTAAGAAGGCTCCTATGGCAGTTTCTTTGCTGTCTAGTGCCTTTTCTATTCTGTGAGTAAGCTCGTGTATCGCTAGCTCACACGATTTCCCTGCTTGGTAGGCATATTGGTTTCGATGTAAGGGTTTTTGGCCCATCACATCGTCTCTTATATGTCTATCAACCAGTTTCTCCAAGGTTTTGAGGAGAAATGATGTAAGGCTGATTAGCCGGAAGGATTTCGCCTGGGCATAGGTATCACGCCCTGGTTTTGGTATGAATACCACGTTCACCTTCCGCCAACCAGTTGGCACATATCCGAGTGCTAGGCTAGACCTGAATAGTGTGCACAAGGGTGTTGCTAATTTTTTCATTCCTTGTTTAAGTAGTGCTGGAAATATTCCATCCACTCCTGGTGACTTGTATGGTTCGAAAGTGTTAATCGCCCATTCAAGCCTTGTTATATTTATAACTTCTTTGGCTAGTTTCCAGTCCTCCTTTGACGCCCTTCTCATTGGTATGTCTTCTGTTGGACCGTTGTTGTGTTGTGGAATGGCCACACTGCCCGGGAAGTGTGTCTCTAGAAGTAAATCTAGAGTCTCCTTCTCAGTATTTGTGTAGCCTCCCTGTTGTTTCTGCAGTGATCCAATCTTACCTTGATTGTCTCTCTGCAGGATCTTCTGGAGTCTAGCTGCTTCTGGAGTACTTTCGATCTCCTCGCATTGCTTCCTCCATGTTTTTGTTTTAGCATCTCTTATGGCATATACGTTTTTCAGATTGGCGGCTTTGTATGCCTCCCATCTTCCAGTTCTTTTCGCCTGGTTAAATAGCCTTCGAACTTCTGCCCTCCTGGATGAGAGTTCGTGATTCCACCAAGGGGTCTCACGTTTTGTTCTTCTCTCTTTCAGGGGGCAGCTTTCTTCAAAGGCTGATTTTATTGCTGATGTTATGAAGTCGTTCAGCAATTCTACTTCCGCCGGTGTATTAGGTTTCGATGGGCAGTTCTTCAACCCCTGCTCTAGGATTTCGTTGTAGAGCTCCTAGTCGCAGGTTCTTGGGTTTCTGCTCATCTTAACTCCTTCAGGCGGTGTTTCTAACTTAAATCTTACGTACCTGTGGTCCGAAAGTGATGGTTCCTGGGACACTTACTACTACACGAATAATTCTTCGTTATCTAAAAACTATAGTTAGTTACACAGTATGTTACTAGAAAAATAAACCTCAGAGGGTGCTTTTTAACAACTAATATGAGACACAAAAATAATATAATTCCCTAATGTTTCGGAAAACAAATCTGTTTCCTTTTTCAAAGTTATTTATCTTTTTTTATAATATGTCAGGCATGAAACGATACATGTATTATTTGTTTACGTAATATTCATAGATACTTACATATCGTATCGAATTGTTACTTATCATAATATTTTTACATGCAGTTTCTTTAGTTGTATGATCATTTCTTCCACTGACGCTGAACTACATCGTTTTTGGTTAATTTATTAAAATCAAGATGTCAAAATCTGAAAACACATCAATGTACAAAAACAAATTACTACAAAATATTCTCAGTAGGATAATATAATTTAGATTATTCTATATAACAATATAATTGGAAAAAATTAAACACGATCAGAAATACTGCTAAATGATCGGAAAATAAAAGCATTAAAAAATAATCACGGAAATAGACTAACGTGTATGGTAAACACGATTTAAATATCTGCGGTCTCATAACCTTCTATAATTGGTTAATATGTAGCCAATATAAATTGCCCACAGTATAGCAGCCTACATGTGAGGACATTTTATTTGTATTGTATTAGAGATCCAGATTATATTAAGAAATTCGTGCCGGTCTCTCTCTCTTGATACTGAGAAGGAAATGACTAGGTTATGTCTTTTGTTTTAGTTATTCCTTTTCCTCTACCTTCAGATCAACATGTTATCATTTATTAGTTTTTTTTTGGGTTCTACTATTTACCAGATTTGTACCTAAATTTTTTTATGGATTACTGGGTGTTGCAATTTCCTGTTAAAGTACATATTATTATTATTATATCAGATCCATAAACAGTGGATTCGTTGTTTGAAACTCTTGGTAACGTATACTTATTACTTTATTAACTAATAAAAATAATTAACAATAATTAACTATAACCACAATTAAACAATTATAAATCATTACTTTAGTTTTTAACTTATTTCTTCTTTACTCGCATAATTCCAAATTAGTTCTGACCTCCTTGACCCATTATGTGCCTTATTTATCTTTGTACAGTACTTCCTTGAATATTCCTGACCCTTCTTGAACAATTCTGATTTTGCTTTATAAATTCAGACTACGTTGGCTATTTAATTTAACGTTCACGCCATCGCTGGGCACATTTTTGGAATTACATTACACACTGCCCTGGTGGAAATAGTTTCTGCCAATAATCTAATTTAGTCTTGCAGTGTTCTGAAAAACAATTCCAGAAGAATGAGTAAGTCTAAAAAATTCTGAAACATTCTGAAAAAGTATGAAGAGATCTATGTAAAACTTACTAATCATTTTAAAGACTGCATTTTTACAAGTTTTTGGACTCTTCTAGAATACTTTTTCAGAATTAATCAGATCTTTCATGAAAATTTAGCTAAAGTAAAAGTAAGACTTTTTCAGAGTTAATTAGTAAAATTTAAAACATTTCAGATTTTCGAAAAATGATTTACTGTAGGTTTTCTCATATTTATTACTTCTCGTAAGGAATATAGAAACTTGATAGGAGGAGGGTTATTAGTAAAAAAAATATTAATGTTTATATTCTATACATTTTTAAATTTTATTTACAGGTTTTTTTTGATAATTAATTATATACGGTTAAAATATACGAACTGTTTTTATTAAATAATTTACAAGGCGATAATTATTATTATTATAATATATATAATACAAAGAAATACTTACAAATAAATATATAATACAAAATATTTCAAAAACATTTAGGAAATACTTAATAAAATACATATAATTCAAATTATTTCAAAAACATTTAAGGAATACACTTAATAAAATGTTATATAATACAAGTGATTTTAAGAAATATTAACGAAATACTTTTAAGATAAATATAATATAAACTATTTCAAGAATATTTAATTAATACTAATAATAAATATATATACCTGGTACAAAATATTTCAAAAACATTTAAGAAATACACGTAATAAAACATACAATACAGTATTAGTACACAATTTATTCTAAAACCATAAGTCTATCGCGTCTAGCACAGACTACACAGAGGTTCTCTGTGGCGTCTAATCAGTCATAATCAGGGGTTCTGATTGGCCATCCTAAATCGAATGATGCATTGTTGCGCATGCCATCACCCCACTTTCAATTTCACTTCTACGTTCCACGTATGATGCCAACTTTATCTATGATGACAACAGCTAATGTAGAAGAGGTGCCTTTTGTGTTCGTTTATAAAATAATAGTGTAGTGTTGATTGTTAGGATTATATCGATATAAACAAAAGCACATATGTCCAATCGAAAATATTGTAAAAAGTACAGATATATCCGGAGTTATGTGAACATTAATAATAATGCATGCCCACTTGTTTTACCAGCAACGGCTTTGGCGGTGCAATATTTGGAATTTTTGGAAATGAAATGAATGCTGCTACTAATGATAGAAATCAAGAATGCTCTGTGCATCATGATCCAAACGATCCAACTTTATCTGAAATACTTTGTATTATATATATTATAATAATAATAATTATCGTCTTGTAATTATTTAATAAAAACAGTTTGTATATTTTAACCGTATATAATTAATTATCAAAAAAAATCTGTAAATAAAATTTAAAAATGTATAGAATATAAACATTAATATTTTTTTACTAATAACCCTCCTCCTATCAAGTTTTTATATTCCTTACGAGAAGTAATAAATATGATAAAACCTACAGTAAATAATTTTTCGAAAATCTGAAATGTTTTAAATTTTACTGATTAACTCTGAAAAAGTCTTACTTTTACTTTAGCTAAATTTTCATGAAAGATCTGATTAATTCTGAAAAAGTATTCTAGAAGAGTCCAAAAACTTGTAAAAATGCAGTCTTTAAAATGATTAGTAAGTTTTACATAGATCTTTTCATACTTTTTCAGAATGTTTCAGAATTTTTTAGACTTACTCATTCTTCTGGAATTGTTTTTCAGAACACTGCAAGACTAAATTAGATTATTGGCAGAAACTATTTCCACCAGGGTGGTGTATCAATACGTCAACATTTTTAATGTAGGGGAGTATAGGGCAATATTTGTTTTTAATAGGCATTATAATCTAACAGCATTTGTTACTTACCGCAAAACCTTCATGACACTCTTAGTTTATTAATTACAATATTTGTGTTCACTGTTTCTTGCAAACCGGAGACTACTTTAGTTAATTACAATCCTAACTTAAAATTAGTCAGTTGTTTATTGGCATTCCAGCTTACACCTGCAATATGTTTTATTTTTCCATCACGAATATTTCCATATAAAAACTTGTCGCTTTTTGTTTGACATGGCATATTGCGTTTTAAAAATCATATTTAATTAAAATATGCGGAAGTGTACCTCGAAATTGAACGGAGCTGGCTTCGTGAAGTGTTAGCTTGCGTGTTTGTAAACAATATGAAACCAAATAAGACAAAATAATTAAGCTTTACGGTTTTATTTATAGATATTCAATAGAAATTTGGTGTTTCAATATGATTAAATTGAAATCATGTACGAATCACCTTCTATATTTGACAAAATTTTTTCGGAACCGAGAATTACTGGTAATGTTTGCAGATGAGTGATGGGCTGAAATTACCTACCAATATGAAGAAAAAATTCGTAAAATTATAATATATAAACTATTATTTATCGAGTGGAATAAAAAATAATATTAACTGAAAATTTTTTATTAATTATTATTTACTAACTTTTACAAATCTTATCACCGATAAGTATAACATATATCTTTTTAAACAATTATTTTCCCGGCTATTTGCCAAAACGCTGAAACTTGGATTACAAAAAAGATAATATGCAACATTATGTTCAGTACTACTGACTCAATAATATTATTTTAATTTCAACTATTCTGTCTAATAAAACCAAAAATAAATAAAACACAAGGTACTCACCAGTTGACACTTACTTTAAAAAACTTTAAAATATCTACCGACACGTGTTTCTGCTTGCCTTAGCTCATCAGGGTAGCAGGGTAAGATATATGTTATACTTATCTGTGATAAGATTTGTAAAAGTTAGTAAATAATAATTAACAAAAAAAATTTTCAGTTAATATTATTTTTTATTCCACTCTATATTTTAACTTTTATCAAAAAGAGGAACTTAATTTCTTTTTAAATTATTATTCATCTCTTTGCTGGAGTAAATCAGAAATACGGTAATGAACAGCAATGACGCTGATGAAATTTATGTTATGCCATATCTTAACATTTGGATCATGAGACCTAATACTGGAGCATGACTCAATAATAAAGAAATGTTGCAAAAAGAATGTCAATAAAACTTGAGAAAAAAAGTTGCAAAAATTACTTTCTTCATCTAATAATTACACAGCAGTTCTCATCATAACAAACTACCCAAATAATTTTTGTGATTCTGCAGACATTAAATAAACATCGTTTTTTTTGAAGTGGTTCGCCTAAAAAATTGATCTATTTTCATGAGTTATAACTTTTAAACGAATTATGTATCATTGAAAGGTTTTTTTGTCACAAAGAGTGTTCCTTCATCAGCGAGTGTGCGTAATTGCATTCATGTGTGATTATTGATATTGATTTTACAGGATGATTTCTAAAGCTATGATATTTCTGTAATTTTTTTTGATATACACGAGGTAAACGAGTCATCCTGTATGTTTCATTTTAAGATCATCATATAGCCTCATGTCTGCAATGCATAATTTTTTGAGTTTTGGTCATAACTCGCTGTCTTTTGAGGATATAATTTTTTTCCACTTCAGGTCTATTTGCGTGAAAAAATAAAAGATTGCTTTGAATTTGACAGGCGTCAACTGATTTGTTTGTAAAAAAATGCCGCGTCTTTTCATAGACGAATCGCGGTTTTCTGAAAGTCCCGATACCAACCACTTGCGTGTGTGGCGAAGGGTGAATGAACATTACAAAGAAGATTGTACGGTAGGCGTTATACCTTTCGGTGGTCGTTCAATTACAGTTTGGGGTGGGATATTAATAGACCGTCACATTAAACTTGTACTTTTTGTCTATAAGACAGTAACACTTTTGGGATGTGTCTCATCAAATGGGTGAACAGTTTGTCTATATGGACGATAGCGTGAGACCACATCGAGCCAATATAGTGAATGCATTTTTTCAACAAGAAAATATCACGAGAATGGAATGGCCGGCACTTTCGTCAGACCTGAACCCCATCGAAAATGTGTGGGATGCGCTCCAAAGAAGAATGTTGAATCGCGAAATGGAACCTTATGGGACTGAAGAGCTGGGAAACGCATCTCAAGAAGAATAGGAGGCCATCCCGGGTGATCTAATCAATAACGTCATAAGGAGTATGCATCAAAGATGTCAGAAGGTGATAAGGAATAGAGGTGGTCCCACCCATTATTAATTAATATTTAAAATTTATTCTTTATTGTTATTGCGTTAAAAATTTATAATAAACTTCCTTTTTGACATTTTCGCATTTTTGCGTATATTTGTGGTAAAAAATCATATATTTTAACACAAATGAGTTCTGACGAAAATTAAAAAATTATGCATAGCTAAGACATGAGGTTATATGATGACCTTAAAATAAAACATACAGGGTGACTCATTTACCTCGGTGTAAATCAAACTGGGACCAATATAGATCCGCTCTAACGGACTATAACAAAGAAATGGGGAAAGCAAAACTGGGATCTTGGAGGAAATTCTGTGAGACTATAACTGACCTACCTCACAGTACTAGAATCTACAAGATTCTTTCCAGAGAGCCGACGTGGGAATTCGGCTCGTTAAGGCGACTGGATGGTTCATATACGGACTCTGGAAAAGAAACCCTACAGCTCTTAGCACATAACCATTTTCCAGGGTGCTTGAATCTAAATGACCAACAGCTGTCACCGTCAGAAGGACAACTAAAACGACCTGATAAAAATGACTGGCTGACAGCTAAAAAGGTTATCACACTACCGGCAATTGAGTGGGCCATCAAATCCTTCCAACCATTCAAATCGCCAGGAGAGGACGGAGTTTTTCCAGCTCTACTACAAAACGGACTGGAAATATTACTCCCATTCCTCATTAAATTATTCAGAGTTAGTCTGGTATGGAACTATATCCCATCTAGTTGGTCGGTGGCTAAGATAGTATATATACCAAAAGTGGGTAGGAAAGAACCAATCCCTAAATCGCTTAGACCAGTTCGCCTGACATATTTTCTGTTGAAAGGCCTGGAGAAGGTGCTGGATGGATATATCAGGGGGGAACATCGTGAACCACCACCCCCCCCAATACCCATCAGTATGCCTATCAAACAGGAAAATCAGCAGAACTCAACAACCTAGTCGAGAGGATCACCCAATCCCGTCAAATGAAGGAAATTGCGGTGGGAGCTTTTCTCAACATTGAGGGATCATTTAACAATGCACTGCCCGACTACTTATATGCAACAGTAGCCGCCAGAGGAATTGAGCCGACTATAGGAGACAGGATTCATGCTATGCTATCTAACAGAATTATAACGACTTCTCTACAGGGAGAAACAGTCAGCTTTAGAGCCACAAGAGGATGCCCGCAGGGTGGGGTTCTTTGTCCCCTTTTGTGGTCACTTCTTGTGGACGACTTACTGGCTATTCTCACCCAATGAGAGGTTGAGGTTCTAGCATATGTAGATGATCTAGTCATACTAGTCATAGGAAACTCTGAAGGAGTAATATTTAATACTCTTCAAGAGTCACTGAATACAGTGGGTAACTGGTGTGACAGGGAACAGATATTTGTGAACCCTTAAAAAACAGTAATAGTACCATTCACCCGGAAAAGGAAGCTGGAGGGTTTAAGACCTCCCTCCTTAATGGGTGAAACTATTCCATTTACGGAGGAGGTGAAATATCTAAGAATCACTCTGGATAAATCACTTAATTGGAACTCCCATGTGGAAAAGGTAATCCACAAAGCAAAACTGTCCTTATGGACATGTCGTCGTATTTGTGGTAAATCCTGGGGCATGGGTCCCTAACAAATTTACTGGATCTATATCACGATTATCAGACCAATGATAACATACGGATCCATCGTTTGGTGGCCGAAAGGATTACAGGTGGGCAACATATAGATTGCAACAAGCGGCCATTAATATGCCGCAGACTAGTATTATGGAGCGGAACAGGTTGCTAGATGACAGAGAGAATCACAGCATCCTGGAAATGTCCTTGGATATTATGCCTACCATGACCAACTACGGGCTGACCTTCAATATCCTTTTTCCGGAAAGAGATAAGTAGGATCGGAATAAAACTGACCTACTGAGGGCAGACAATCGCTGGTTTACAGACGGCTCCAAAACTGCTGAGGGAACGGAAGCCGGAGTACATAGCTACAGACCAAGGGTGAGGATATCCTCAAGCCTAGGTACTAATGCAACTATTTTTCAGGCCGAGGTTCATGCCATTGAACTGTGTGTACGAAGGCTGGAATATATGCATCTTACACGCAGATCAATTAAAATTTTTTCAGATAGCCAAGCAGCTATAAGAGCTCCTGGCTCCTACCGCTGTAACTCCAAAATGGTATGTAACTGCTAAAAGGCTTTAAATCATTTGAGCAAAAACAACAAAGTGACTCTGGTTTGGATACCCGGTCACTTCAAGGTAACGAAATAACCGACTTCTTGGCCAGAGAAGGAACAGGATCACGAATCATCGGACCAGAACCGATACTTGGCATATCCTCAAGTACTGCTAAGATGGCTATCTCAACCTGGGCTGAAAGGAAAACTCTCCAGTATTGGCAAGAGTTACCAGGATTAGATTTAAATCAAGAACTAAGAAACTTTTAGAGTGAAACAGGGTAAACTTGAAAACTCTAACAGGCCTATATACCGGGCACTGCCGACTAAACTATCATCTGCATAAACTCGGCCTAGCGGAAAACGCCGAGTGCCGTCTATGCTTGGAGGATGATGAGAAGGCAGACCAAGTCTTATGCACCTGTCCCGCTGTGGAGAGGATCCGATATGGCCGCAGTGGAGGGTCCACAAGGACCCACTCACAATAACCTAACCTAACCTAATCTAACATCAAAAAAATGGACAGAAAAATCATAGCTTTACAAATAAAATCAGTATCAATGATCACAAATGAATGCAATTATGCACACTCGCTGCTGACAAAAAAGAATCTTCCAAAGATACACCAATCCGTTTAAAAGTTACAATTCATCAAAATGGACCAATTTTTTAGGTGAACTTCTAAATAGGATCAGTTTAGATTGAATGATATTATGGAGTATAATACTAATTTACATAAGTACATAACATAATTAAAACGATACACTTTAACAATCTACCTGTCAGTAATACTTCTGTAATATTTCTCGAAATTATTAATTATTTATATTAACTCGTAATATTGCAGTCCGGCGCCGGCGTCGACATATCAGCGAATGAATTAATTATGGTAAGAAAACTGAGCGCGCGCTAAAAACTTTTGTCCTATTCAACTCGCTGTAACTTTCTTTATATTGAAGTTAGAGGCCCACTTTATTCTAAAAATTATTATTCTCTTTCGGCACAAAAACGACAAATTTGTATTTTTCTACAAGACGGCTTTACAGAAAGCATTTTAGCAGCGTCAGTGTCATGACAAGATACAAGCAATCATTTAGCAAAAAAAATCAGCTCAATATCTTTTTTTGGTAACGAAGATATAACGTGAGAAGTATTAAAAACTTGCATTTCCAATTTTTTGCTTTAGGGGTAAAATTGACATTTAGGGGGTGTTCGCAATTCCGAATCTCATGGCGACTTTAAAAATCGAACGCAGTAGATCATTTTCTATGAGAAACAATTTTCATATTTTTTTAGGTTCTTGAGTGGTATAAGGTCTCTTTTTACAAGCATTTCTCATCCGGCTCAGTTACCTACTAAGCACAGAACAACTAAATTCTACCAAGCATGTTATTTTCTCGATTTCTGATTCCTCCTGACAATGAGATGAACGCAGCTTTAAGCCTATGAACAATAGACAAGTTTAGACTTTTTATTTATTTTTACCAGCGGCATTAGCACCTAGGAAACCTTCCTTATTTTTCTCTATTAAGTTTTTTTAGTCATTTTTAGGATGTAACAAAATAAATATAAGAAAATGGGAAGAATCCAAGATCTCTAATATAGGTACGCATCTTTTTATCAATATTAACAACACAATAAGATCGATATTTCCGTCTTCAGCATCGAGTAGTAACACCAAAGGGATGAGTACTTCTGGCTGTTTCTTTAAAATATACAAGCAATGCCTTTTCGTTAGTGATGTTATATTCTTCGAATAGCACCACTGCTCATACCTTTTAAAAGCCAGTTCATATTTGGCTCCAGATTTACCCGGGAAAAGTCTGGATATCACGTTCTCGGCTTCTTCCTTAATAAAAAAGGCACATCTGACGTTTCCTCGGAAGATCAACCTGGGAAGCTCATTCTTGAAACAAATTACAACACACAACAACAGTTTCACCTCCAAAAAATTTAGAATTCCACTTTATTTGTTGTTATTCTGTAATTAAGACGCGATCATAAACCACTACGCGTTCCTATCATTTTGAAAAATTTATATCATATCACCTTGATTAATTTATTATTCTGCCAAAGTGAACCTACTTTATTTTAACAGTGGTAGATAAAACTACATTATTAACGCACTATGTGATTACCCCTATTCGGTCTACGGCCTCGTGGGTCTATTATATTGGTTTTCATTAGTTTTTATTGGTTTCAATTTTCACTTTTTACGCATTTTGTCCCTTTCTCCAAATTTGCTCTGGGCAGTTACGCTGCGCTCTCTTAGATCGGGACCTGTAACTGAATGGGCTCACCATTGGTCTCACTCCAAAAGTATGCAACTCGTAATGAAATTAATAATACCAAGAAATAAATGTTTAAATGTTAGATGAATAATGATCCTTAAAGACGTGCAGTCATTTATGGATGATTTCTTAAGAATATTTAGTTATTCCGATGAAGCCAGATTTTACAACCCGTGTAATATATAAGCGTAATAAAACAATAAATAATATTTTTTGCAGTGTTTTATATTGCTTAGATGAGTAATTATCTATTAAACAACGCAGTCTATCATAACGGCAACATTTTTTAAGCAAGTTTTTTACTCAGAATATTGAAACAATAATGTTAACCTTGCCTGACCTTCCCTAATACGGCAATTACGTAGGCCGCCTTCATAATTATTTATAGTAATTACAACATATGAAACAGTATACCGTTTAAGTAGTAAAAAATAGATAAATTTTCATGGTGTTTGTTTACTACCAGAAAATACCGTTGGTTATTATTAAAATACGAGGTAAATTTTAAATTAAGCTATGAAGCTAAGATATGTATCTTATATTTTTATTTACATAAATGACTTTTTAAAAACTGTTTTTATTTATGTTATGATTTTTATAATCTTAAGATACCGACCCTGTCAGAAGTTACAATAAAATATGTTGGTAATGGCGTAAAAAGAAAAGGAAAGAGGAAGAAGAAAATAGAGGGTCAGACTAGAGGGCGAGAGGTTATGTGGTGGATGTTTTTATGTGACTGGTATCTTTGGGTAGATATAAAAATAGTAATAAATATTGAAGTATATTTATTGTGTAAGCGAAGTCGTCTTAACATTTAATTGAGAGTCAACGTCGACTCTTAAAGAATAAATGAATTAAAATGTAAAAATGTTTATTGTAACATAGTGAGTACTAAGTTCACAAAAGTTATGACAGCAATTTATAAGTTTACTAGTTAAGCTAGATGTATATGGACCAACATGGGCTCGATTTTTGAATCGTGAATAATTCCTAGTGAGAAAATAACTTTTGTCTCTGTCTTCCTTATTCTTTATACAAAAGAAAAGGGAATTGTGTATAACCTAAAAAAAGACGTAGCTACGTGTTTCGGAATTATTGTTCCTTCTCAACACAACGTAGCTGAAAGAGTGATATGAGGCGTAAATTCAAAAGAGAACTATTTCACATACTACCGCTAATGCCAGCTGATGGCCACAGTAGAGGGTCCATAAAGACCCACTCACAAAAAACCTAACCTAACCTACTACCGCTAAAGAGGCGCGAGGTTCTTTGAATAAACATATTCACCTGTTAACATTTTTAACAGTTTAAAATAATTCATTAGATTCCTCTCCATTGGAGAGTCTCCAATCTTCTTCCTTCAAATGTCATAGACAACTTGATGCAATTTTTAAATTATTTCAGTATGTTTCACTACCTAAATGAATTATGGCAACTTCTTTTGCACCATTCATTTACGATCACGGTGTATTTAACTAATTTTATTGTATATTTGTCTAGAACCGAAATTGTACAGCTGTAAGAAGCTTAAGGACGCTTACATCTTTATAAACCACTTATATTATATTAAGTCATAAATTAGATATTAAACTACAAATTAGTGATAATTGAGCTTCATATAATCTGAAATTGATACACAGTTGCACAAGTTGCAGAGACAGTTAAATTAGATTCTTTACGATGCATAATGACATGTTTTATGGGCCAGAGAAAACCCTCTTTAATTTTCGGAAAGAACGTATTTATCAGAGAGGTTTAAATGCGTTGTAACGACACATTAATTTATTGCGAGAATTATCGGTCGATGCCCAAAAACCAGTTTTGTAAGTTGGCTTGCACCTCATTTAAACATGCATGCAGTTAAAATAGTCGGAGGTTCTTTAAATTCTGGACAAGTGATACATCTAAGTGACAAACTTCTGCCTGCAAAAAAATAAACAAAAATGGCAAGATGACTCTTAAAAAGTTGAATACGGCATACAGCAAATATTAAAAGCATTAGTCATATTGATGATATTTAAAATTATTATTCTTTATATTACTCATACCTACTGAAAAAAATTCACAGATTTCGCAATTCTTGCAACCATCGGAGTGCATTGAAAATGAATTAGTGAAATTTGGAAGTATAGAAAGATTGCAAATGTACAATTTTTTGAAAACTATTTTCAAACCCTGAACAATCGTAATTTGCTTTTATAAGAACTCAAATATTAATCGTAACTTTCAATTAGATGAGCATCGAAGAAATGTTGAATATTTTTATATTCTTGATTTTCAAGATCAGCATGCAATGCATGAAAACGTTCTAACAAAGCTGCCTCTCTGTCGTCCGGATTCATCGGAAACAAAATCCTTGTCTCATTCATAGGCCAAAAAGGAGCACCAAAACGACATTTTTTACTATTCTTCTTATAGCAAGTATGTGTATGACGATGGGTTTGAAGTTCTCGACCACTTTCCAATAAAGTTTGATCAACAGTAGATAAGAAAGCAATTAATTTCAATCTTCACATATCTTCACTTTTCTCAAAACCAGTCTCTGCTTTTTCAGGGGAATTATCTAGCCACAATAACATGTGACAATGCGGACTACCTCTATGCTGAAATTCAATACGCCTGAAATAATCTAAAATTCTATATTTCCCAAAGGGACCGCTAACTTTCTTCAGACCATTAATAATAGTGTCTACCAATTTATCAAAATATAAAGAACAAATTGTAGGATCACTGTTTATCAATTCAGCTTTATCAGTAGCTGTCATACCATCAATAGCAGAATCGGTTATATCGGAAATACTATCTAAATTGTGCTGAAATTTAAAAACATATTTCAACAATGGCATCCAATGAATTTCAGAGGCACTCAAAGTCAAAAATAATGTAGGTTTCCCCAATTGTCGCATCATCGCAAAGAAGTCCCTTTTTCGTGACTGCCAATATTGCATTGAATTTGGAATATGTTTTAAAAAGGATTCATTTCTCTCCATCGTCTGTTGAACAAATTCTCTATTTTCCAAATCACCTCGTTTTATTGAACCTACGTTAGTATTGTTGGAGCGAAACATAACGTTAAAACTGTCTATAATTCGTAAACGCATAATTTTTGCAGCCATATATAAAATATGATCAGCCTTTATCCCTCGTCTATCTCGTCTTCGGATTTCACTTGTTTCCATTGAATATGCTGACTCGTGTTTTAAAATTTCTTTTATGTCCAAAGTAAATTGTAGAAAATGACAATTCCTCAGTATCTGCATCAAATGATAAAGCCAAAGGCTGTAAATGTTGTACTGGAGCCATATTTAAGATAGTATCCTCGCCCCAGAATAATGTTTGTTGAATTAATTTCAACATTTGCTCTGGGGTAGCTTGCCTCTCATTTCTGAAACTGACAGTAACGCATTTTTCTTGTAACCTCTTGTCTACTTCCTTACGACTTCTTAGTAATTTATCAGTATCAGTTAAATTTTCAAAGAAAGCCGAATTAAGTTCTATTTTATACTGCTTATACAGAGGAGTTTCCACTAATCGTTGCAACCATACCTTAATATCAGCTTTCGAAATACATCAGGCCAAATAGGAACTTCTGTTCAATAAATGTTTCTTCAAATTTATATTGATTACACAATCATCATTCAATTTCCTAGGTAAACTAGTAGCCATTGTATTCACATCCACGGACACATTTATCACTTGCCCAATTAATTTTTTCGAACCCGCAAAATAACGCAAATGTCGTATTTGCATAAAATGCAAACGGGGAGATACTAATCTTTGAGATATTGGACATAATTCGGGCAGATCTGGAGGAATTTCAGGATATACGAAACCATTTATTGTGGCTATAGTAGGAATTGTTCGTCGTCGAACAAATGTTAAACAATTTGAACATATTACAAACGTATCATGTATATAATATCCAATAATATGTAAATGTTCAGCTACAGCAGATTTCTTTGTAACGTTTGACAATTTACTTCGCCACCAAATACGATCGCAGACATGACAATATTCGTATAAGCTATCCAAAAAGAAATGTTTAGTCATATAACTTTTAAATGTTTCCTCAGCCATTAATCTTCGTCTTTTTTCACGATACTTAGAAATTCGACTTAATGAGGAACTAGCAGATTGTTCCCTTATATTTGTGGCAGCCGTACTCGTAAAAGATAAAACCAAATCCTCTCCTTGTGGCATCCCTTTATCACTGTTATTATCCAAAATACCTTCTACGTGCTCTTCTTCTATATGTTGATCGGCTGTATTATTTTTCTTTTCTAAAGCATTATTTTCGAATGAATTATTAGGACACCTTTTTTGCCGTTAATGTGGTACTTTTATGCGTTGGAATCCGTACGCAATCATTTTTTAACATATTTTTCTTTTTTTGCGAGATATCTTCGACACCTTTCTCTATTTTTAGATATTACCTGAGATTAGGCTTTGGAATTTTTACACAGTCGCCTTCTAACATAGTTTTCTCTTTTTCACGATACCGTCGACACTTTTCCGCATTTTTAGATATTAAGTGAGAAGTACCTTGAGCCTTATCATATTCCACCGATGAAGTTATATTTATTTCAGACTCCATTATCTGAAAATAATTACATTATATGTATTTCAGACTCAATTATCTGAAAATAATACATTTTACACCTTGTTAAACCCACTGCGCATCCATTATTCCCAAGGAGAGCTACTGCGCATCCATGGTACTAGGGAAACCTACTGCGCTTCCATAGTACTCGAAAAAACCTACTGTTCATATATTATTCCCAAGGAAAGCTACTGCGCATTCATAGTATTCGAGAATACTACTGCACATCTATGGTATTCGGGAATACATACTGCGCATCCATAGTATTCAGGAATACCTATTGCGCAATCATAGGACTCGGAAAAACCTACTGCGTGTCCATAGTATTCGAAATTACCTACTGCGCATCCATTGCATTCGGGAATACCTACTGCGCATCCATTGTATTCGAGAATACCTACTGCACATCTATGGTATCCGGGAATACATACTGCGCATCCATAGTATTCGGAAATATAATATTATAATATGTATATTATATCTGAAAGTATTACATTTTACACCTTTTTAAACCCACTGCGCATCCATGGTATTAGGGAAACCTACTGCGCTTCCATAGTACTCGAAAAAACCTACTGTTCATATATTATTCCCAAGGAAAGCTACTGCGCATCTATGGTATTCGGGAATACATACTGCGCATCCATAGTATTCGGGAATACCTACTGCGCATTCATAGGACTCGGAAAAACCTACTGCGCATCCATAGTACTCGGAATTACCTACTGTGCATCCATTGTACTCGAGAATACCTACTGCGCATCCATAGCATTCGGGAATACCTACTGCGCATCCATTGTATTCGAGAATACCTACTGCGCATCTATGGTATTCGGGAATACATACTGCGCATCCGTAGTATTCGGAAATACCTACTGCGGATCCAGAGTATTCGGAAATACCTACTGTGTATCGATGGTATTCGGGAATACCTACCGCGCATCCATTTGTCCCAGGGAAAACTACTACGCTACACTTATACTCGGGAATACTTACTGCGTATTTATTTTTTCTAGGAAAAGCTACTACGCATCATACTCGAGCGCATCCATCCATTGTACCCAAGTAAAAACCACTCAGAATTAATCTTTCATACTAAATAAAAAATCGATATCGAAATCTTCTAATTTGTTATCTGTATATAATTTAGGTATAAACAAGTAACAGTACCATTTTCAGAAGATTTTGCCACCTTGTATCTTACGTTCACAACTTACACCAAAATATCGAAACTGCTGCCTTTTACATTATGCGTGCTCAGACTGATATAATAATATGAATATGTATTATTATATGCCATGCCTGCCTATGATACACTATGCATCCGCTCTACTCAGTCTACTCTCGGTCCCCCACTACCTCACCAAACCATGTCGGTGTCGTGTCGCTCATATCGTTACACTTTTCAACGAAAACATACCCATATACGAGAACCTTTGCGATCCTATAAGCATTTTCAATGCTAAAAGTATCGATTGATTTGATGCATTTTGTTTTTTTTTTATTTTTATTAATTAAGTGATTTTTAATTATTTTAACTTTAGAGAGTACACTGGATTATTTTGTTGAGCCATTTACAGAGGAATAACGACATACATATACACCGTGTTTCAAGAGCTTCTGCAATATGTATTTTGTACATATGCGCACATGCCTACGCAGCCCAACCAACCAGCCTTATCAGCAAGTCAGGTGCGCACTTGACATATTAATTAGCCTCGCTCCACCTCGAGCTTCTAAATCTGCCGGAAGGGCGCCGATTTACAACACATGATACGCCTTAAACACGCACTATTGGCTAGATGAGGGGCCAATTTAGACTGTATTTTATTGCACAATGACCCACTTACTAACACTCTGTTACTAGTTACGCCCAATTTGCAAAAGATCTTGAGACACGCTGTATGTAGATACCGTAGATGGTAAATGGGATAATCAAATGTGCACAATAAAGACAGAACCATTTACACATTACATGTGAAAAGAACAGAGAATGACAGTAAACAGTTAGAGGTGTTTCAAAACCTTATGAGCTTCGACCTTCATATGCACAGAGGCAATGACTTCAGAAATTGCACAGAGGCATAACTCCGGACGTCAGCTCAGTTACACCATTTCCTAAAAACATCCCGAGCTTCCATTGTATACAAATGGTAGATAGCTGAGTAAATGTTTTCAAAATATACTTATAGCTCGAAATAAGCTCCGCCGTTTGCACATTTCACGGCTCATAAGGTTTTGAAATACCTCTAAAAGAGTCTAGTGGTCAGACCACAGAGAGGTCCCAAAATATCCGAAAACTCTCGGAGGAACTCCCGCTATAATAGAATCACTTGTGTTAATACATGCACTCCTTCTTGTGATGTTTAAAATTAAGTAAATATAATTTTCATACCTAATTAGTAAATATTAGTAATTAAACAGCGTTACGTCTATCAACTTTCATTTCCAACGACAGCGGTCTGACCATTAGACTTGTGTTAATAGTGACATGTAGAATTGATGGCAATAGGACTCGTATAAGTAAAGATGTTATAACTTCATCGTTGAAGGAGAATGTCCCATGAGATCAAATTTCCACAACATCTAATTCTAATAGCCACTCTGTATATATAGTGGACATACTTTGATATTTCGGTTATTATTCTTCAGATCGATTTCAAATTTTTCTCTGTTATGAAACTCTTCAAGGCACATCTTTTTATGATTTTCAATATATTTACAATTGTCACACCAACCCACTGCGTCCACTCAAAAATGTGATTTTTCTATATCTTACTTAGCGTTAGACAGCAAAAAATTATTAAGAAAAGTTGTTCAGAATCAAAAAATACCCCTAGACACTGAAATTCATCAAAATATGCGTATCTTGATATTTTTCATAAATTTTGCAATTATTCAGAAATTTAATTATTAAGATGAAACTTAAGCAAAGATTGCCGTGGGAACAAGAAAATACGGCAAGTGTCATAAAAAACGTCAAACGTGTACCTGTGTTTTTTTTAATTTTTTTCTTGCACAATGACTGAACAGTGGTTGACTCTCAATGAAAAAGTTGAGATAATTAGACTTACTGGCGAAAATAACTGCTCCACCAGAGCAGTAGCTCGAGAATTTAATGTAAGACATCCACTACGTCAAATTAGTTACTCAGTTGTTGCTAAAGACTTTTCAACCAAAGTGGTAGTGTAATAAAAACCAAAAGAAAAACAAATAATCGGCAGAATGTAGACCAAGTAATTTTAGACGCTTTCAATGACAATCCTCGTAGTAGCATACGAGATATGGTATTAAACTTGATTTTGACTCGCAATAAAATTTGGAGGTGCCTTCGTCGATATAAATTGAAGACATTTAAAGCCAAATTTCTACACATTTTGGAGGAAGGTGATGATAACAGACGGCTTGAATACTCTTTCTGAGCTCAAGGTAATTATCTTAATGATCGAATTTTTTTGTAAAAAATTATGTTTAGTGATGAAGCGGCATTCACCACCAATGGTGTAGTATTGTCGCAAAACTGTAGGTATTTGACAACAGAAAACCCACAATGGGTAATCAATTGTAAGCCACAATATTCTGAGAAAGTGAACATTTGGTGCGGTATTTGAGGAGAAACGATAATAATAGGCCCTTTATTTTTCTTACAAACTTTAAACGCTATAAGACTACTACACTTTTTGAATAATGAATTAATGGAAGTAATTGATGATTTTCTACTGGCTAAGGGATATATTTTTCCAACTGAATGCAGCATCGATTCACAACTCGATAATTGTCCGACGATGGTTGAATGTTAACCTTCCTCAAAAATGGATAGGGCGAAATAGTCCTTTAATAGAGTGGCCTCCTAGACCTCCAGACATTACCCCGCTTGATTTTTACTTTTGGGGAACCATAAGAAATAAAATTCACAAAACGAGGCTCCAAACTAGAGAAGAGCTTTGTGATAGAATCAGGCAAGCTTGTCAAGAAATTAACGTTCAAGAACTACGACGAGTAGCAAGGAATAATGAAAAACGCAATGAGAAATGTATTACTATTGATGGCGGTTTAGTTGAAAAAGGCTACATTTAAGTACTTAAATACTGTGTTAGTATTGTTGCATTTATGGTTATTTTAGATTTAGAATTCTTACACAATAAACTGATTTTGAGTACTTTTTGTTTCCGTTTTCACGGCAATCTTTGCTTAAGTCTAATAATAATTAAATTTCTGAATAATTGCAAAATTTATGAAAAATATCAAAATACGCATATTTTGATGAAACTCTAGGGGTATTTTTTGATTCTGAACAACTTTTCTTAATGATTTTTTGATGTATCTCTAACGCTAAGTTAAATATGGAAAAATCACATTTTTGAGTGAACGCTGTTGGTGTGACAATTGAAAATCATAAAAAGATGCGCCTTAAAGAGTCATAACAGAGAAAAAATGAAAATCGATCTATCGATTAATAACCGAAATATCCAGGTGTGTTCACACATCGTATGTTCGAGTTTCCGAATAAGCTTTATATAGACCAATAAAAAAAGTCCCATGAGATCTAATTCGCACGACTTCTAATTACCATGAAAACACAGTATTGTTTGGATACGAGCCTTTTTTTACTGTGGCAATTTGGCTCGCCGTAGCATATCAAAATTTTAAGTATATATATGTACACAATTTTATACGATACCTCTTTTTTATTCGGTATTGTTTTAAAGTTTTTCGTTAGCAACGAAAACTTTTGTATGAGTTGCTAATTTTATTATTGGTGTTATTATACAATTTAAATTGTTTTGTTTAGGTGCTGGATTTATTGATATTTTTTAGACCGAATCGACCCCGCTCCACCCGTCAAACAATTGCCCCGTCGCTCATACGCGGCGATGCTAGGTCAACAACGGATCGGGTGTCCGGTGAGGGACATACTCTGTTCATTTTTAATTCTAAAATAAATATTTTTGAATTGAATTGAATTGACCGTTTTCGTGACAAATCATAATGTAAATTTAAAATTTTAACGGATATAAATTGAATTTATAAAATATGCGTGCACCTCTTGACGTTATGTATGATATGACGTCACAATTAGATCTCATGGGAATTAGACCTCGTTGATTTTCATTTGGGGCTTTTAGATCTCCTAGGACTATCAAATCGGTCTATTCAGAAAGCCGAACATATATACAGGGTGATAAGTAAACTGGTTGAAATTAAATCTCGTGGGATTTAAATCTCATGGGATGTTCTTCTCAGACTTTTTAGATATTATGGGATTTTGAAGTCGATGTTTTTAAATACGTGTCCATGATGAAACACGTTTGGAAAGCCGAACAGATATACGAGTACAATGTGATGAGTTAGTAGATATCGTAGGAAAATAATTTCTGGTTATTTAGAATTAAACCTCATGCCACGTACTGAAATGAAGGAGTTTTCCATTTAACACAACATCGCACGAGCTATTCATACAATTGCTCGAATGTCTTGCGGTACCAGCACCACTAGTGAGTTACATAGAAAAACTACTACCGCTCAGAAAAACTCGTTTCACCATAACATCAGATTCACAGCGGGTCACGACAAAGTATCTCACTGCTGCAGTTATCTATTGAGTTCCGCCAAACCCGTGGATATCAATGTGGACCACCCAGCGACCGAAGGTATATGGTCATTCATTTATTTTATATGGATGACCTTAAACTTTATGCTTCCGGTGAGAGCGAACTACAAAACGCTCTTAGAGTGGTCGAAGAATAAACGCCGGTAATTGATATGGAGTTTGGGTTGGACAAATATGTGCAGTCGTCTATCTCAAGAAAGGACGAAGCGGCGAATTCTCTACGGATGCGCAGCTCGCAGAAGGAACCATCCTGCGACATCTGGATGCCGGAGACATCTATACATACCTGGATGTACAACAACATCACATCCAGAATGTAAAACAAATAAAGTATTGTTTCCACGGTAAGTACAGATACCGATTCCGACAAATTTGATTCTCTGAACTTTCGGTGGAGAATACGGTGTCTGCGATTAACATAATTGCTGTTTCGGTTTTGCTCTACTCCTCTAGAGTATTGAAATGGACGGTAGACGAGGTACTCCAATTAGACAAGGATACCCGCAAAATGATGATTATGATGAATATTCACAGAAGTATTCATCCTAAATCGTCCGGTCCTCGCGTGTACACTTGATTTCAAAAAAAAAAAACTGGTACAACTCTTGTAATCGAAAATCTTAATAGTTTAGTTGTGTGCATATGTCTGTAAATAGGGCTGACCAGGCAGGTCGAGAGGGGGGTGGAGAAGAGGTGATTTACCCAGGACCTGGGTTTTTTGGAGGAGATCGGGTTTCTTTGTGTTTTTAAACTTATTAAACCTTTCTCTTTTATTTTATTCAAATGGAATTTTAAAAAATAATTAGAAAACAACATTTTCAAAACATTTTCAAGCCTGCCATATTATTGTTTTAAAAAAAATAAAAATAATATTTGTTACGGATAATTCTACTAATGGTTAAAATTAAAATACTAACTGAATAATGATAATTCTATTTTTAAAATAAGAACACAAAAATACCACTTGAGATTAAAAAAAATGTAAACAATGCAAACTGAACATAAAAATACAATAAAAAAAAATAAATAAATGAACTTCAATTACGTAATACAGAATTAACTAATATTTTGTCATTGCTCCATTAGCGTCTAAAACTGCCTGAAGTCTTGCAGGCATGGACAAAATCAGATTTCTTGCAAGGTCAACTTCTTGTGACAAGTTCTCCCAAGCGTTTTTAATTATCCCTTCCAATTCTTGGGCTTTATTTGGATGGTTATTTAATTTTCTTATATGTTTCACCATTAGTCCCCATACATTTTCAATTGGATTTAAATCCGGACTTTTAGATGGCCACAGTAACAACTCTATGTTTTTATTAAGAAACCATTGCCTGACACGATGGGCCGTATGTATGGAGCAGTTGTCTTGTTGGAAAATAAAATTATTTTCCGGAAACACCTCTATTACTGACGGCAACATAATATTGTCTAATATTTCAATATATTTAATGGAATTGAGATGACCACCACTGTTCCAACATACACCTAACCCATTTAGGCTCATCCAAGCCCAGACATTGACTGAAAACCTTCCTGATATTTGTGGATCGAAAGTATATTTTTCGTCGTATCTAGTGGAAGGAGGCCTATATACGCGAAAATGTCCATCGTTACAGGATTTAAAAACCTTTTAGTCAGAAAAGACAACTTGTCCCCAGAAGTTTTCATCATTGATTATATAGTTGAGTGCAAAAAATAATCCTACCCTGCTTCTTTTCTTCTGAAAGTTTGTATTTTTTTAGCCGCTGAACAACTCTTCAAGTCGCTTTGTAGTTTTATTATTCTGTAAGCAGTAGATACCGAAGCAGGGAAATTTGTCTCTGAAATTGCATTTACTGCAGTCTGAAAAGGGTTTTCTATTAGGTAATTTATAAGATTTTCATCTTGATTATTGCTCTTTCTGGGCCTACCAGAACCAACTTTATGAGATACCGTTTGGTTGGTTTCCCATTGTTTTTTAACACTCATTATCGTGATTTTACTCACATTGTATTCAGCAGCAAGTCTTCTTTTGGACCAACCATCTTCAATTTTAGAAACAATTCGAAATTTTTGAATATCTGTTAGATGCCATTTTTAATAATGACGCCACTGATTAACGTCAAAGTGACATTTGTAAGATTATTAATATCAATCAAAGAACGAATGATTTACATAGCTAAAAGAAACCCCCGCCCCCCCCCCCCCCCCCCCCCCCCCCCCCCCCCCCCCCCCCCCCCCCCCCCCCCCCCCCCCCCCCCCCCCCCCCCCCCCCCCCCCCCCCCCCCCCCCCCCCCCCCCCGCGGCCCCCCCCCGGGGGCCCGCCCGGGGGGGGGGGGGGGGGGGGGGGGGGGGGTGTACCAATTTTTTTCTCGATTTTAAAAATTCACTTTTTAAAAAAAAACAATTTTTCCCCAACACAAAAAATACAAAAAAAAAAACAAAAAAAGCTTTTTTTTTAGGAGGTAACAAAAACACCGGCACAAAAAAAAGGCCTTTCCCCCTCCACCGGGGGGGGCGCGGCCGCGGGGGGTTCCCGCCGGGGGGGGGGGAAGGGAGGGGCCGGGCCCTTTCCCCGGGGGGGTTCCCCCCCCCCTCCAAAAAAGAAAAAATGGGGGGGAAATTTCTTTTTGTTTTCCCCCCCCCCCTTGTGGGGGTTTTTTTTTCCCCCCCCCCCCTGGGGGCCCCCCTTTTCCAAAAAGTTTTCCGGGGGGGGGGGGGTAAAAAAAAAAATTTAAATTTGTAAAAAAAAAAAAAAAAAAAGGTTTTTAAAAAAAAAATAAAATTTCTTTTTTTTGGGTTTTTTTTTTCGCCCGGGGGGGGTTTTTTTTTTTCCCCCCCCCTTTTC